>JAMPIV010018666.1:600000-1102480 GCA_024509875.1 Oreohelix idahoensis
GAATAGATGAATCCTCTAAATTGTGTTTCATACGCAACAAGAAAATGTTGTGAAAATTGTTCATTGCTTTGAGAGATTAAATGCAACACAGGAAAAATAAATTGGAGTTGGCACTTGAATGTACACAAAATAAATCAACTGCAATTTATAAAATATATCGGGAGACTTTAATAATTAAAACAGAAATTTAGTAAAAATTGCTGGTAGGCATTTGTAGACATCACAAGCTATGAAATTTAAAAAAAAAATGTCTTATCTTTCAACATCTTACGGCCATTTGTCGATTTTTTTATTTGCTTGTTCAATGAACCAGTACTCATCTTCTTCGGTTCTTTCTCTATAGACACGTATGCCATTAATCAGGTTAGACACAATATTACGGATCTGAGCCAACCACATCACCCCTAGTGTGCCGATGGTCAAGAAAAAATGGGCCTAACACCATATTACCGACATTCCTCAATGGGCGTGTAACGGGATCCTTGACCTTTATCTTCATTTATGGCTTAAAGCGTTTTATGAAAAACCAGTAACTTTTGTGTGTGTGTTGTTTTTTTTTGTTTTTGTAAAGTCTATATTATAACTTATCACTACCATCATAATCGTCATTTAGTTCCCCAATTTCTTTCCATGTTTTCCTCATCATTTTCACTTCTATTTCTAGTTCTCTTCTCCATGTGTTGTTTGGTCTACCTCTGCCTCTCTTTATCTGGGGATTCCATAATAAGATTTGCCTTGTAATGCTATCAACAGGTTTCCTCAATGTGTGCCCTATCCATCCCCAGCGTCTTCTTCTCATCTCTTGTTCCACTGGCACTTGTCTGGTTCTTGTCATTAGTTTAACATTTGTGACTTTGTCAAACCATTTCAGTCCTTTTATTCACGTCCTGTCCAAATACCTAAAAGTACAACATTTCTAACGTAAACAGGTGCGCAGGAAGTGATGATGTCATTCTTGTCTGTCCAAAATGTGTCGCACAGACAAATAATCTCTTCATCCGTCGCTTGTGCACACAAAATCCGCGAAAACTGAGCAGACCTATAGCGAAAGGTTTTTAAGTGTGTATAGTTAGTAGTAGGACTGAAGAAACAGAAATGGAATTCTGTATGAAAAGAGTGAAGTCCCAGTGTTGGAGAAGAGCACTGGTATTACAATATAGTCGCAGCTGTGAAGGTATCTGCTTCACAAAGTATCAATAGTAAAGTCAGACCCTACGGTGTCACCTTGCTATGTAATTACCTATGATAATTAAGCAATTCAATAAAACTCAAACTTCAACAATATAAAATTAATAAGTCAGAGTTTACAATTTTCAATCATTTAATATTTACATCTATCTTTTCTTTTCTTGTGCCAGTATGAATGGTGAATTGATGAATGTGAATGAATAAAATTTGATTACACAACCTGAATGAATGTTTAGTAAATTAATTATTAATTTTTTAAAATCCTTTCAGCAATCTTGAATATAACTAAGATCTTTCTCCAAAGTTCCTGTCTCACTATTGCTTCATGTCTGGTCTAGTAATCAATAGTTCATCTTCATAAACACTAAGCACTGTCTTTGACTGCTGAAGACTGCTCATGACAGCTCTTGACAGCTCATGACAACTCACATATTCTGCAGGAATTTGGTCACAGTTTATACTCAACTTAGAGTTAATGTCTGCCCTCTTTTGAATGACACATCACTGTATGTTGACGATCTTTGCTTCAGCCCACCCAGTACTGAGGGGGACTAAAGCTGAATTACAGATGACAATTTATAGGCGCCTGTGAGGTTCCATGTAGCTCTTAATGATCTGGACTCAGATCTCCGGCATATGATGACACATATGAACTTGCGGACAATGAAAGACATGTGGCTAGTCCTTGTTTATGGAACCCACATTTCTAAGTGTGTATGAGATGAGTGAGCTTTAGATGGTTGCATGTATATGAATGATACAAGGATCAGTATGATTGGCAATAACGAGACAAGACAGGTGTCTATCTTTAGAACATTTTCTAAAATAATATAATACACGAATAGACAGAATTCACTTTACACATATTTATAATGCTCCCCTTGCCTTTCCCATTATGGAGTGCCAAGCCTCTGATTCCAATATAATAATATAATTGACTCCATGTGTCCATCCTGATAAACAATGGTAAACATCCAATTCCTTTTTCAAAATTACAACGAAAGTGCAGTTCAGTTCTCCTCTCTGATCCTGTCACAAGTTTATTAAATTAAAGCTGTAATTAAAACAAAGTAATTAATCATAAAATCTACAAACCCTCTTAGGATAGATGTTAAGCACAGATTACACTTGATTTGGTGAAGTGGAACTACACAGCAACAAAAATAGCAAAGTTATAGTCTTGGCAAGCTTCCCTTATCAGTCATTCTCTGGCTTCTGATTCGTGAGTACGCGTTTTGAGATATCCGCTGCCTCTTTTTATAGGCTCGCATCCGCCGTATCGGAGACCAGCGTTTTTCAGCTGTCCTCCTTCTCTCACTTTCATCAGTTTCGAGGGAAGTGTGCGAGATGGGTTTTAAACATCTTCGTCTTGCATCGTAATTCGTTTATCCATAACTTACTGATACATCTCCTTTTATGTCCCAGACGTAGAGCTTTCTTTCAATATGCATTTGGCTGTAATTGGTTCTGATACACATTATTTACAAATTTTTAAAGTCTATCGACTTGGTAGTTTTCGAAGTGCTGGCTCAGTTAATCTCAATTTTCTCCATAAGTACTCCTTCTATCTAATATTCTTGAAGAATGCACCTTTCTTGACTTATCCTTCGACAAACGAACCAATTTCCTTCATTTTCTGTTAATGCATCATTCTACACTACCCCTACGTCTAACCTAAATTTTGTACAGTTTTCGTTCTCCGAGCAGACGCCATAATACAATTTCGGTCGTCTTCAGCCAGCAAGTAATTTTATATTGGCTTACCAATTCCGTCCTCGTTCAATCATTAAAAAGGCAAATGTATACAAATTACGCCAAATCAGGCCCTCCCTTTCTGAGCTGTTACTTTGTCCAGCTGTCAAATGTAGACACATGGTGAAGTTATTCGTCCTTCGTCTTTCTTTCCAGCGTAGTGGGATGTTGGCTAAGAAAATCAGTACCCACTTCCTACTTTCTTTGATATCTATTTATCTTTCCTTTTTCCCTATTTCCCGTTCTGCATTTCATCCATGCCGTTAATGATGAGTCTTCAACATAAAGTTTCAAATTTTCTTTTCCGCACGGTGAAATAAGGTCTGTATGTTTCAGTTGAATGTTACATCCCTGCAGTTACAGCCCCTGAACATTTGATTTTGTCTAAAATAATTGTTCATTTTATCCAGCTCATGGCGTTCATTCTGTAATTTAGACCGTATAGGAAGTGTCTTTCCCCTCTCGCGCCACTAGCGAGAGTGCCCATAGTCGCTGGGGTATATGTAGACCTTTTGTAGTGTCTCTACCGTCGACTCTCTGGATCCACATTAATGCAGTCTAGGCAGGAATTTACATACTTGTTAATGACTTCCGTAATACCTGGCCAGTAGAAATTGGTGGACATTCTTTGTTTTGTAGCACCATTACCCAGGGGGTCACTCAAAGGTGTTATGTGCCCCCATTCCATAACCTTATTTCTATAGGTGGATGATACAACACTTTGGCCATGACTTTTTGTCCCTGTGCCATCTTTCCTATGCAAGAGTCCATGTTCTGTATAGAAATCTTCTTTTCTTGGAGTGTTATGTGTTTTTGGTAGCTTGCCAAATCAAGGCTTCAATATGCTATCAGCTGCTCGAGCCTTTTTCATTTCAGCCGAATGCATTTTTAACGAAGTGTCCAGGTGCATGTTCTTGGAGTCCGACCTGGTCTAAACTGCTACCACAACTTTAGGTTTTACAGGGTCTCCTAGAAAAACATATATACGCCCCAACATTAGAGGGTAGAAGGGATCATCTAGTACTGTTGCATTTATTTCCCCCTCCACATATCGACAGCTGACTTGAATTTTCGTTATGGGTAAAGTTAGGGGTAACGCTCCTTTTAAGAGTCCCTTGTATATCCACTTTTTCTGTGGTGATTTGTTCAGGGCGCACCAGAGATGCACAAACTACAGCATCATTTGACAAACCTGTGTTATACATCCCTACGGCTTGTTTGACATTCAAGGTCACAATCTCCTGAATAGGTATGTGATGGAAGCTATTCTGACTGATTTACAGTTCTTTCGTGTCAGAATTACACACCTGTAAACATGCAGCATGATAAAGAAGAGGGTGTTTCGTCCCACACTCGACTGTGTTGTGGTTGTTTATTTTGCAGATCCTATACCACTATCTTCATTTCTTGACGGTTTATTTTTATATCTATCACGGATTGCCTCCCCTGCTTTGCAGTAGTGGTCCAAAGGTAGCTAAAACTCAAGAGTATCTAATATGGGCCTTCAAATTCTACCTTCGTACAAGATTAATCTTTGCAGAGTGGTAGATAGAAGGATAATGATGCTTCTATCTCAAGGGAGTGTTCATAAGACATTTCATAAGTCAAGAACAATGCTGCATTGGCAGGGCAATTGTTAACTTTGTATCGGTCTGCCGCCTTTTATGAAGAATTAAGCAATTATTAATTTTAGCTCGTTAAGCTCCTACCCTGATTTACTCAGTGGATTTCTTATTATAAAGATACAGCTCTGTTTAGAGTGTATTTAGTAACTTGACTGAGATAAACATGCAGTGCATTTCAAAAGATGAAGTCGAAGTTAAATTTGTATAATTATAAATAACAGATTTAATAATCATTTAGGTTTTAACAAGGATTAAAAGAAATGAATAATTATTTATAAAAAAACGTTGATCATCACTGTTGTGACGGGAGGTTAGTTTTAAAAGGAGTTCACATAGGAGCTTATGGGTTTCACTTGTCTGCCAATGGTAGGTTTTGCTTCCGCTGATTGTTGGGTCTGTGCAGATAGGTCACTGGAGTTCTCGCGTCTCTGGTCAAGATTAAAGGCGCAGCACGTTCCAAGTAAGATCAAGGAGTAACTGCAATGCTCGTATCGCGTTTCTAAGATCCTCTGATGATGGTTACTAGTTCTACGTCAGTCCACTTATACCCTCATTTTGTTCTACAGATTAGTACCCTTACTGGTACAACCAACAACTATGGTAAACGAATAGAAATAAAACGCTCTCCAGAGTATTGCGTTTTCCAACCAATAGTTTTAGGTCCCATTCTCTCTATTCCACCATCCCATCTACCTCAAAATTTACCCTCGATGAAAATTGAAATTTATCCCTAGAGAGAAAACTTCCTTTACATTTAAATTGAACAGCGTTATCGTTATTATATATTTAAATGAAAAGGTTAATAGTACAGATAGAATATATTTACATTTACATCTCCACTGACTGAGAAGTGTTCACAATGTAAATTGAATATATTTTCATTTATATCTACACATGTTCAACAGTTTGAAACTTTTATTAATTTTAAAGTGAATATTTTTACATAGACATTTACACTGGTTTGAAAATGTAAATATTATACTTATAATGTACATCATTTATTTCATCTTTTCCTCCCTGCTCCATTTTGAACTTGGTACTACTAAGGCCTCTAGTTTTCTTTAAGAGACTAGCGATAAGCAGTCACCAGCCCTTGCAGTGGTGGTTCATGAAATCATCATTCTATACGTTGAGGTTGCCAGCCTCAAATGACTTGGACATCCACTAACGATTTTCACATATAAATATTCACATGGCAATATATACATATTAGTTCACATGTTAGCAACCAAAAAGTATAAAATGCAAAATGCACAGCTTACGCCAATCCTGGCTCACAGACTTTTTGCTAAGATGAATAACGGCACTTGAATCTGCCTCTTACATGTGTTCTTGGGGGTCGTTACTTTTAACATTAATTCCCAATATGACTCAGTGTGTTTCAGTTTCCTTAGATTTTTCCTGGGCTGTGTAAGTCGTTTCAAAATACTCCAATAAAAGTCCGGCCTTGTAGCGAGAGGAAAGATATAATGATGATGATAATATCCTGAACAAATAGATGTATCAGATGATACCAGGATAGTGCCAGATAAAAGACTGGTCTTATAAGAAATACCCCATTCTCTGAAAAGAGTAATGGTATATCGACATCAAAGGTATAGTCACGCTGTATAGGTTTCTAGATGAGATGGTTATGTACTGTCTTAGGTTCCTATATGGCTCCTCTCCAGACTAACCTTAGACACTGACTCTGCTAGGAGTAATTACCTAAACAACAAGAACTGTGAACCAAATTTAAATAACTCACTGAAGACTGTGGGTACAATTTATAGTTTATTTATATACAAGATCTTTTTCTTTGGTACTTCAGTTAAATTTCAAATAAAATCAAATTGATTTCAAAATAACATCTGTTTCACTTTCATTATATATCAAATTTACATTTAATTTATAAAGTTCATTTTCAATTGTTCTTTGGATCCTTGATGGAATATGGCTTCCTTTTGTGCTTTCTTGAATATAATATGAATGTTAATTTATAATAAAGTCATAAAGATTCGTATGACTGTCATTTGTCGTCTACATAAACCACCAGCTAAATATACTGTTCAAAAAAAGAAACGCATAGCTACTGAAGGCACACACATAGCCATAATTTTACCATTCAATAACTTTTTTTTAATTTAATGAGTTAATTGTTCAAATTGCACACAAGAATACCTTCGGGTTCAACCAATCAATTGACAGCCGTTTTGCATCTGGGTCACGAGAGTGTTTTGGCGTACGGGCTTTCCCGTTAGTATTGTGTGTGGCCTCCTCTTGCATCGATCAGCGACTGGCATCTCCTGGGCATGGATGCGATTAGATTTCTGATGTGGGCCTGTGGGATGGCTGCCCACCCTTCCTGGAGTGCCTGGAACAGATCACGACGATTGGCTGGAGCAACGTCTCGGCGACAAACACGTCTATGCAGCTCATCCCAGAGGTGCTCAATCGGACTCATGTCTGGAGACAGGAATGGCCAGGGAAGGGTGAGAATGTTGTTGGCAGTCAGGAACTGCGTGGTCAACCGTGCACAATGGGGTCTGGCGTTGTCCTGTTGAAACACAGACCTTTGGGCAGCCAAAAGTGGAAGGACATGGGGTCGAAGAATTTCATTGACGTATCGTTGCGCATTCAAGCCTCCTTCAATGTGCACCAATTGACTCCTTCCGTTGTAACTGATCATTCCACACACCATTGCACCCCCACCACCGTGCGGCGGAGCTTCATCAACGCAATTTTGGGCAAAACGTTCATTTCGCCTACGGTAGACCCTACGCCGTCTATCATGACGCTGCAACAAAAATAAAGATTCGTCACTAAACCAGAAACGTCTCCATTGATTGTCAGCTGCCCAGGGACGATGCTGGGTGGCCCAAAGAAGTCGATTTTGGCGATGGCGGCGCGTAAGGACAGGTCCTCGGTGAGGTCGTTGTGCCCAAAGTCCAGCGTCATGCAGTCTATTCCGGACAGTTTGATCAGACACATGACGTCCTGTTGGCAATGACTTGGCAGTTGAGGAAGCTGTTGTAAACCTGTCTCTGAGGTGACGAAGCCGAATAAAGCGATCCTCCGTTGCTGTTGTCACTCTGGGTCGTCCACTGCGATGCCGGTCTTCAACTGAACCAGTGTCTTGGAACCAGTGCCAAAGTCAACTGATGGTACTCTGATGCACGTTTAGATGCCTGGCAACCTGACTTTGACTTTCGCCTGCATGCAGTCAGCCAATAGCAATGTTTCGTACATTTATCGATAGAGACGCCATAAATGTCTGCTTGAAAATGAACTGAATTTTTTTGTGTAGCGTTATCCTTTTATAGGGTTTCAGTTGCGTAGTCAGTCAATAGTGTTCAACACAAATTTTGTTTTCTTCACGTGCGCGCAACATGAGCTGTGGTCAAAAATTGCGTCATAAACACTATTGACCACTGCGTTGTAACGATTACAAAAACGAACGCAATTCAGGTCAGCACGTGCATTTGACACTGTAAAGAACATTTGAGGCTGTTTTTTATATACCAAAGCACCAAATTGTACTTAAAAACTCATAAAACCGCGCCCTCGGATAGCTATGCGTTTTTGTTAACAGAATAGAAAGCATCATTACACTGTTTATTTGCAGGTGTGTGGTAATTGAAAGTAGAAGTAACCCAACAAAGAGCTACTTGTCTTTAAAAAAAGTCTTTCTAGGCCTCGTACAGCAGAATGATCGGAGAGAACCCCACAACTGCGGGTTCTTCCAAATCAAGATGACACAGTTGATACTGGCACAGCCTCTGAAAAACTTGAACATCTATTAGCTGACTTGGTCACTAAAGATTTAGTACGATACACAGGGCAGGATATACCCTGAAACATAATATACTTCTTCTTCTTCTTCTTCCTCGTTCGTCCTGAAAAGGACGGTGGTTGCGTTGTGTCTGTTTACGCCTAAGCTGTGATATCTGCACCTTTCGGTCGACACATCCGACTTCTGCACGGCATTTTTTAGGACCGGGTTTGCCTTCCCAAAACATAATATACAACCTACGTAGGATCGCTCATTGTCTCCCTACACAGTCAGGAGGTATAATGAGACAGTTCAGACAAGCTGTGGTAAATCATAAGAGGCATAGTAAGTCATGAATGTGTTCAAGTTCCAGCACAATATTTCAGTAACTCTCTTATAACAGTTTGTCGTGAGACATTCTAAATACACATATATAAATTAAAAGGTACATGTAAAGCCTAACACATAAATTCAATAAAAGGATAGAGAAATGGTTAAAGACCCGTGCTTTCCAATAGCGTACGCCTGTGTTAATAGAACGTCATGCTAGTGGAACAATAAAATCCCCCTTGTTTTCTACTTCGTCTGCAAATTGTAACGTTTCACGTGATAGTAAAGCCTACTGCATCAATACACGCGTTTCCACAAAACAATAAAACGTGTACTGCATTTCTAAGAAAACCTTGAGCTAGGCACCCTGCGTAATGACCTAAATTAATACTTCCATTAATTTCATTTTATACACGGCGTGATGAAAAGACAGATGAACTTAGGATAGAAAGAGAGGGAGGGCTGAAAGCAGGAACGCATGCAACGCTAACACGCGTCTCGCGATAATTAATGCCCCCCCACGCGTAAGGCCAGAAGCACTAACTTTTTTTCAAATCGACAGTGAAAAAAATACACTACTCATATGAGAGATAGGTTTAAAAACCTGAAAAACGCTTATTAGGAAACCTGACACAATACTGGTTTACGTCTGAAATCCTGACAGAACAGTTAAAAAGGATGCGGACAGTGGAAGTTAAAAATAAACAACTGAGATCGATAAAAGACAGGAATTTTAAATGGGCCATTTGTTCTCATGAAAATCATATAATTGGGTACTTTAAGACTAGTGGACTTGGAATAT
This sequence comes from Oreohelix idahoensis, assembly GCA_024509875.1. Lineage (NCBI taxonomy): Eukaryota > Metazoa > Mollusca > Gastropoda > Stylommatophora > Oreohelicidae > Oreohelix > Oreohelix idahoensis. The sequence goes on from JAMPIV010018666.1 coordinate 609,449, forward strand.
ATAATAAATTATCAAAATGGTCCATTAGATACTAAAATATTGGTATAAAACATATGGAAACTGGCATGGTCTGGTCATATCTGTTAGATAAAATGGCATGATGTTTTTGAAAACACGTAGAGGAACGAAAGCTGAAATAGTACGGAGTAAAAGATTGGCTAGAATTTAAAGCAAGCCGAGGTGTGATTGGCTAAACTATATATACGAATCTAGTTGTTGATAGTAACGCGTAGTAAATGGGATAATTTTTTTTTAATTCATTCAAAATATAGTTAGGCTTTTAGCGATTGGTCGAAGCATTTGAATTGAACGAAATAGTACGCTGCTCGTTGCCAGTTTCAAAAGATTTTCATAAGAGCAGGAGCGATGTCAGACTTGTGCTGTGGTTTATAAATTATATCGACCGAAAGCAGTCTGAAACAGTGGGCTAATCTAGATATGTGCCATTCTCTAGTGCCTTATGCTGTCAGAAATATTCAGCACTAGATCAAGTCATCTCTGACAACAGCTGTTAAGAGAGAGATTGTAGACCAGAGGGCCTGAAGCGTGTGGCCAAATAGACTGCAATCATTATGAATCCCAGGCACAGATAAGTGATATATCTGGCCTGGAGCAACTTATCATTACTGCATATTTTCTAGGACAATCTCCTCAAGTGAATAAACTTTTCCTCCAAAACTAAAAACAGTACAACAGAGTCCATAAGAGTGATAAAGAGAACAATTGGGATGATGTATATCCCTTACCAGCTTCAAGGAACAAGTAATTAGATAGAGAAAAAAATATCCAGTTGAAGATTGATTTCATGCATTATGGACACATGGTCTTTTGCTTGTAAATAATTGCATATACATATTTGTAAATATATAAGATTCTATCAAACTGATTATCAATGACTAAAGTCCTGGCCAAAAGAACATTTAGGCTCAGGACCAATAAAGTTTAACAGAAAATTTTTCATTATAAAACTTAACCGCTGGAGTTAGTTGATTTTATCTTAGAAGTTAATATTTGTTGGTATATGTTTTGTATTGAGGTTATTCCACACACTCACTTTTGCATTACCCTAGACACTTAACGAAGCCAACATTCATATTGATTAAGAATTAGTCTGATTGAGATATAAATGTGGCAGCAAGTAAGGTCATCTGTAGTACACACCAAACCTATTAACTTCAGATACCTTCACAGCTGATCTCAGTCAGTACACTAAGTACCTTATACTATATTTAAGTCCCAACTCACCACACAGTTCTTTCCATGATTTGCTTCTTTAAAATCATATAGATCTTATGGTAATCATTGTGTCATATATCAAATAATACAGAAAATCAATATGTTACAGTCATTCCTTCCTCCACTTTGGATAGTCCTTTCCAGCAAGCATAATATCTTTAAAACACTTTCCACAATCAACTTGCTCAATCCATTCGTTCTACTTATTTAGTACACAATTAAACTAAACCAACACACTTCGGGTTCTCTTCCAGAAATAGCACAATGATTCTACACATAGCAATATTACCCTAAGCACACATTGATAATATATTTACATACATATATTTAATTAACATCTCGCTTTCCCTCAGTCACAGACAGGCTTTTAATGGTTACACAGTGTGTTCACACTTCTGCAGATGGCAACGAAGTTGATACAAAGGCTGTGCTTCGTGTCTGTTGTTTGCATCAGGCGGCGAGTGTGTGTGCCTTCCGTTCTCTCCCCTACAAATAGTGGATTTGCGGATGTACGAGATAACAACTAGACCAAAGTACTTTTGCAGACATCCAAAATCGTGTAGGTAGGGCAATGTGTGCTTAGATGACATATCTAAAATAATTCTACAATCCTTATTTCTGCACCAATTTTCTCCATCTTAGGCTTATTTTACTCATTTGAATGAGCTCTATCCACTTTATCCAATAGTTTGTCCGACTATTCACTAGACCAGCCGAAACAGGGAAAAACACAACATGGTTGAAGCTCCACTGTCTTCTTTTCAAAATAACTTCGGCTCTACAACACATCCAGTGAATCTATTGCTATCTGCCTAAGGCTAATCATCCCTATTATTGAACTGGTTCCTTCTTTAACTAGGTACTCTATGATTATTTGCACACTGCCTTCCGAAATATTATCAACATCTACATTTTCGTTGTCTCCATGTTGAATAGCCTAGCGTATCCTCCGACACTACTTGTACCAAGCTGGCGTTTCATTGGTCAGTTACATCCACGAGGTGTACGAGGTGATAAATTGTGAATGATGCCAAGATTTGATTCAGACTTCATTACAGACCTAATAAATGGAATTCTGAATTCTAACTTCTGACAGTCTGGTGTTGTCTTTGGCACGCGATTTCTCACAGTGAACTGGACTTGCAAACATTTTCAGGTTATATTGCGAGTCTGCCCCCGCATTTGTTTTGTTACGATGTGCCAATCGTTTTCAAACATGCGTGTCATGTGGGGAAATTTAAAATTATTTCCGACATGGAAAAATTATGTGCATCATGCAGTGGTCACCTCTCCCATATATGGTAATAAAACATCCGATTGCCTGGCAGCAAACTCACCAACACACCAATATCTTTCTGGGTGTTAACTAGGAAATTGCGTCTGGAGTGCGTGAATAATGATTTGCCTGAATTACAATAAAAAAGGGACATAAATCTCACAAAAGAATATGTTACACTTTAGGCACATGTCATGTAATCATCACTCATTACGCATCACTATTCCCGTCGGAGTCTGGGGTCGCACTGCTGTCGGGTTTCCCACAGGACTAGTCAGAAACAATCACCAGCTCCCACAGTAGTGGTTCATGCATATACTATTTTCATATGTTGAGGTTTCCAGCCTTGTATATAACCACTTAGCAAGAAATCTGTAGAATTTACATTAGTAAATAAATTGTTTACACTTACCCCAAAATTGGGAATACACAATCTCCTTGCACAGATTTAGATTGGACACAGCTCTGAATTAGAAGCTTCAAAATCACTTAGGTCTGGAAATTATAGTTAATTCCTCTGACGGCGGATGTTCTGCGAAATCTCTGGCCTGGGGGAACGTTTATTTAATTCCTCTATGACTTGTGATCTACTTCCTTGGATTCCAGTCTTGTTTATTAAAGTCCTGGCCCCATTATGTTTCCAGTCTTGTATTAAAAATGCGGGTTTACTTGTGAATTCCCAATACTCGATCTGTTACTTATAGTTGTGGAATTTCTAAGTCCAATGTCTCCTTTTTCTTTCTGGCTTTTAGGAGTCGCTGATATGACTTGTGCAGTGCAGTCTCTCTGTATCATCTGTGTCTGTGTTTTCATCACACTATATTCTGAGTTCTTAGTGCAAATCACAGATTGGACTTCCGACTAGTGTGCCAACAAAATACATTGTATATTTCAGCTCCTCAAAATGAACCAATTAAATCTCTCAAGCACTGGGTTGGGTGTTTCATTTTAAAGTATCCTCTCGCGTGTCTCAATATATTAAATTTAATATCCACGCGAGACCTTTTCACTGATGTCATATCGTTGCTTAAAACTTCCGGCTGCCCCTATCAGCCTCTCACTATATTGTGACCATTTGTTCCTGGCGTAACGTCTAAAAATCTTGAGTTTCCAGACAGATTATCTGAGATAATTACACACAGGGATGGTCTAAGCGGAAACAAATTACGCATTACCACTCGTGTTTTGCTAGACGGATCTCCGCCAGATTAGCCACACAATATGTGGTTCTATTCATAGACCGTGCACAATGCAAGCTTGAATAAACCGGCACAGTCGCTTTGAAAAGATGGTCAGCCTGATAATACGTGATAAAATATTATCGCTGCCTGGGTCAATAAACGTGGAGTAACACAAACAGTCGAGGGGTGAAGTGTTTGAGATTCCCCTACTAGATCCCGCATAGACAGTAAATAAGTGTGCATAAAATATGCCACATAATAATGACAGGGGAGAGAAAAATAAGAAAATATCACTCCTGCCGGAGTGGACTTGAGATCGCACAGCATAACCGTATCGTCACAAAAGAATAGGATTACTGCCTCAAGCTGTGCGTAGAAGGCAACTAATATGACGTTGTGTATAGGATTTGCAACCAGCTACAACAGAAACCACAGCTGGAAGATCTCAAACCTTGATGACAGCTGTCTCAAGGGAGGTATCTGTAGTTGTGGATCGATGCTCCTTACAGAGAGAAAAATCAGTTGACGATGACCATGATATCGAATAAAGAACACAAAAAGCAAGAGGAACTTTCATTGCATTGGGAAACATATGGAGATCAAGTGAAATCAAGTCAAACACGGAAATTTGAATCTTCAACTCAAATGTGAAGTCAGTCCTATTGTATGTATGGCTCTGAGACATGGAGAACAACAAAAACAACAACCAAAAAGCTACAGACTTTTATAAACGTGTTCTTGCGTAGAATAGAGGGACTGAAATGGTATGACAAAGTCACAAATGTGGAACTGATGACAAGTACCAGACAGTGGAACAAGAGTTGAGAAGAAGACGCGGGCGATGGTTAGGACACACATTGATGAAACCTGTTGATAGCATTACAAGGCAGTTCTTGTTCCGGAATCCCCAGGGAATGTGAGACAGAGGTAGACCAAAAAACACACGGAGAAGAGAACTAGATACAGAAGAGAAAATGATCATGGAATGAATTTGACGTGACAGGAAGACTTGGCGTGTGTTTGTTGAATACCAATGATCCTTGGGGAGCTAAAGGGTATTGATTGAGGATTATGATGGTAATGATAAGTTATAAATAGACTGTACAAAAACTAAAGAAACAACACACACACAAAAGTTACTGGCTTTTCATAAAGAGCTTTGCGGCATCAGTGAAGGTAAAGGTAACAGATCCCGTTACACGTCCATTGGGGCATATTGGGAATATGGTGCTAGGCTCATATTATCTTGACCATCGGCACAATAAGGGTAATGTGGTTAACTCAGATACGTAATATTGTGTCTGAAAGGTTTCTACCATAGGGTGAGTCGCAACAAAGGGGCATAGCAGACTGCAGAGTGGGAGTAAAGAACCACCTCTGCATCATCAGGTAGTAGCATTGTGTCTATCTGTCCAGATGAATTAACTCTCCCGGAAACTCTACACCTGATCAATGACAGAAGTGTCTTTAGTAAAGAACTGAAGAAAATAAGTACTGGTTCATTGAACAAGCCAATCACAAAGTCACCAAATGGCCGATATGATGTTAAAAGACATTGACAATTTTATTTTTAAAATGTTTCCAGCCTGTGATTTATGCAAATGGCTACCTGCAATTTATACTAAATTTCTATTTTAATTATTAAAGTGCCCTGATATATTTTATAAATTGCATTTGATTTATTTTGTGTACATTCCAGTGCCAGTTCCTTTTTTTCGTTAGTAGACTTCAAAGAATATTTAATATATTTGCTTAATCTGTAGGGCTAACTAAAAAAGTGCATTTCACATCAACTATTAATTGAGACATCCTTGGAGCAAGGATATACTCGTAGGTCAAGGGAGATGGTGACTTACATAACATCTCTTTTCTACAGCTACCATCTAGAACTTTGCAGTTATCTACTTGACTAATCATGTGCCATCCTCACTTGTAGTTCACTTGCTCTCTTCTCCATTTCTGTGAACTGTTATTTTACTATATAACTTCCATCTCGCCACAGCGAATATGATTAAAAGTATGAAATGTCACAACATAATACATTTTTTTTAAATTCATGTGCCACACTTGGCTTCAATAAATTATATTTGAATGTTACCACTTACCTTCTCAAAATCAAAAGAAAACTGAGTACTGAAACATGAGAATTCTTTTTAACAGGTTTGAAATCTTCAAACCCATTTCAAAGTTAAAAATTAGCTCCTTCAGACTTGAAATTAGAAATTAAAAGCACTGTGTGACTATTAAAAAGTTTTGTCTAGTAGGCAAATGAGATAAATTGCCACATTTCAGTTGTTTTTCCTAGAGTGTGACTTTAATTTCAAATGTCTTAATGCAGTCATGCATTTCTGTCACAATCTATTCTCCTCCCTGAAGTTTTTGGTTAAAGTTGTTTAAATATCCCGTAATGCCCACATTGATTGCCAAATATGAAGCCAATCGCTGCCGTATAGCATTGGTTGTGACATGCTCTTTCATTTCTAAGAATATTTTAATTTCTTGACGTAGTAATCAGAACCTTTCCAAAATATTTTTATAAGAAAGCGAGCAAACCTCTGTATAGTAAGTTCAATCTACTGTACCACGTTAGTGAAAGTAATATTGCATTTTAATCTCTCAACGCAAAGAACGAATTTGACAAACGTGTTTTTGTTGCACACAAAACAAAACTTAGAGCATTCATCTATTCCACTTTTAAAAGTCGTTTCTTATTTCTAATTTATTACCAAGCCTAGTTTATTAAAAGGTAAACGTAGTCAGATGGTGATACTACCGTAGGGAAGTAAAGTGGTGGGGACGTTACTATACTATGTGTCACATAGTCATGGGGTTGATCTCTTTTCCTCTCCGGAAGAATTTAGTTACATTTTGTGTGTGTGTACTAAATCACTCGCAATTTCGGTGGTCGGCCCATTTCTTTCTCTGCTATCAAGCAGATATTAGCTATTTACTTATCAATTTTACACTCCCTTCAGTTATAATTGATGATGTTTGCTTTGCGCTTCAGGGCTTTGCTGATTGTTTTATGTCTTCTTCACACACTTCACGACTGTTTCCTGTGTCTCAGTTTTTGTTTGTTTGTTTTTTTTTAATTTTGACTTAAGAAGTAGCAGAATCTCTAACACAATTCTTACTCATGAGCTGGCGAAACACGAGTCTATATTTACTGCTCATGTGATAATAAATAAAAATGTTCATTGATGAGTTTATAGATTCAAGAATAAAGCCAAAGCCTACTGCTATATTGAGCAGGCTGCGGTAGTTTCCGTCAACTGAAAGTTCCGGCACCAACGACATAGCAACGAATATCACACTGACGGGCATGAAACACACAATGAAGAGAGTAGAAATCATGACAACCATTTTGGCCACACTCTGGTTACGGCTTGAAATAGTGTCAGCTTGTAGAAGGTGCGCTGAATTTTTACGCCATCTGCTGCTTTTATCCAACTTTATGACCAAAAGTATGGTACAGAATATAATTACTACAAATGCACTAATAGGAACAACACTGTTGTTGATAACAAAAGAAATTCTTTCAACCTCTTCACGGTTGTCTGTATAGACAAGCCCAATAAGAGTTTTGTTTCGGTCCGGGAAAAATCTAAAGTCAAGCCTGTTGACAACGTATTCCGGGACAACACTTGATATCAGAATGACGTAAACAAAAATTATAATGATGAACACTCGTTTGGATGTGATGACGTTTTTTACCTGAAAAAAAAGGAAAATAATAGACAATATTTAAAGTTTAAAGGTCATTTCTTTCGAAGTTTGGTCACGTTTTACCTTGTTTTAAATGAAATTTAATGAGGATTATTAGCATATTAAATTTAGGATAAAACACACGAAAAATATGTGGTGCAGATGTAATAGTTCTCGAAACTAGAATAAAGTCATACCCATCTTGGGAAATATGTCCCGAATACTGGCTTCTCGTGCTTCAAACGCTAAACTTAATGAAACAAGTGGGACATGGAACAAAGAAAAGAAAAAACCTGAAAAAAAAACACTGGTTTGTAGAAACATGCAATAAATCCTGATCTCGTAAAAATAAGGAACCAAAACTGAAACAAACTAATATATTTACATATCTAGAAAGCATAGTAACACCCTACCCCGGAACAAGCAAAGACATCAGTAACACAATAAATAAATCCAGAACAGCCTTTGTCAACGTAAACACCATTTGGAAATCTTCTAAGTGCAGTACAAACCCCAAATTAATATTACACGAGAGTTGTGTACTTTCTGTACTTTTGTAAGGCGCAGAGTGCTGGTGAATAACAGAAAAGGAAATTTTCAAATTATCCTCTTTGCCACACAGCCCTTCCACAGAAAATTCTTCGAATCTTTTGACCGAATACCAGCTCCAACCAGAAACTGCTTGCACGGTGCTGTCACAAAGGAATGCCCCCCCCCCCCCCCCATCATTGCGGGCAGACACTGGAACTGGATTGGCCATGTCCTCAGAAGGGTTCCTGATACCATTTCAACCAAAATAATTATTCAAATATGGCGTTTTTTACCACATTCCCTACCTATCATCACAAAATTTCCAATTAACAAAACCAAACAGAAAACTGAAATGAGGATAAAATCAAAGTATGAATTTGCTGTACACGAAGAATGCAATTTTAAAAGTCTAATCAATCAGTGATGCCAACTTAAACGTTTTAAAAAGCTCTAGATGTGTAAAAAAAATAAAAACACTAAAACGTACTAAATTTTTTAAATAACTTATTCCATTTTTAAAAACTATTTGATTATTACTGAACTTTAACTATTTATTTTAGAACGGTACAAAAAATTCAGTGCATTGAATTTTAAAAAAATTGTTTAGTGGTCCGGACATTTTCTCGAAAAAATACTTCGTTGATTTGTTCGCCAGGGCCTTATTAGCCTGGGGCCCTAGGTCCTTGTCTATTGGGCCTAATGAATAATCCAGCGCTAAATAAGTAAACAAATATAATATATATATATATATATATATATATATATATATATATATATATATATATATATATATATATATATATATATATATATATATATATATATATATATATATATTGAGAATAATAAATTCATAAAAGCGTAGATGATTTAAGTTGTTATGCTTGCCTATCTATACATTTCTGTGAGGCTACCTGTAATAGAAGCATCCTTCTTCTATTTATATCTCTGCTAAAAGTGATCTTCAGCAAAGGTTAATACATTTTAAGAACCTCATCATTTACCCGGTGTTTCGCCATTATTGGACCTCTGCTGTAGAGCAGGGGAGACAATCCCGCGACAAGGTAGTACGAGTTTCTGTTTAGCTAGCCTGCGCTGAAGTTCTGAAAAGTAATAATGTATTAATACTCTGTCGTAAGAGGTTTGTGTCGTTAGATAAGTGAATGTCATCAGGCTTTTCTCATTTTATATTATTTCTATGATTGGTTTTTGTGGGACATATTTACTCCATTTCAGAACGAACATATGTATTTATATATTACATAGAAAGGTACTACATTTACTGCACTTCTAGTGCTTAATTTGATACTGTTATGATTTTATTCTCGTACTTGGATCCCTAACCTTGCGGTAATTAATGTGTTAACCACTGTCTGTCAAAGCAGTCGGTGGCCTTCACACGTAGTTGCGTCTTATAGGGCAGCAACATACTGTCCCCATTTTGCTCGGTCGGTGGCCATCGCTCGTGCCGTACCCCAACTCTGTTTTATTATTTGCATCTCAGCCTCCACTGTTCTCATTTAGGTCGTCTTTGGTCTGCCTCTCTATTGCTGTCCTTCTAGGGTCCGCATGCTATTAGTTCTTGTGATGGTAAACAACTAGACTTACAAGTTAGAATCTCGAAAAAAATCCAAAGATTTTGTAATAAATAAAAAATCAAGTCAACAGTTATTCTAAATATTTCTTCATGGTTTCTGATTTTTGTTTGGATTTATTAGTTGTTTTTGTTATTTTTACACTTTGTTATTTGTTATCAAAAACATTTATTAGAAATCCATTAGTTTTTTTTCCTAGTTTTACCTTTTAGAACATTATAGAGGGGCCCCATAATATCTTAATAGCTTAGGGCCTTTAGATTTCTTAATCCAGCCTTGCATATATCAAAGGTCTAATGGTTGTCCTTATGACTAGTTTTTTGGTTGTTTAATAAATACATTTTTAAAGCGGTCAGAATTACTTTTATTGTTTAAACAGTCAATTGAATGTTGATCTTTTTTTTACTAAGGTTTTTGGTATACCTCGAAGAAAAAAAGTGCATGTATTTAATTAAATTGTTGTGAATGTGAGCAAGATTTCAGGGAAAATATATATATATATATATAATATATATATATATATATATATTAAAATATATATATATAAATTATATAATATATATATATATATATATATATATATATATATATATATATATATATATATATATATATATATATATATATATATATATATATATATATATAGACCTATAAATATATATATATATATATATATATATATATATATCAATATATATATATATATATATATATATATATATATATATTATATATATATATATATATATATATATATATATATATATAGTATATATATATATATATATATATACATATATATATATATATATATATATGTATATATATATATATTTATATATACCCTTCAAAAGAAGTTAAGGACCAGTAGGTGAAAATGACCCAAAAATTATAAAAATTATAAAAATTATATTTCATAAGCAATTAATCTGACATTGATTTTTCTCGAACGACAAACATTCAACACGTGCTGCGTGGGCCACCAGCATACGTTGTGGCTAGTGTTCAGCTCAGCAACCACGCTGAAAAAATGCTGCTGAGACACCAAAATGTGGGTGTTTTTAATGATGTCTGAGCATGAAAAAAATACCTGCTATTCCAAAAATGCGTGATGCATGTGGGAGGCTATAGTGTTGGTCTTGAGCTCTACTCACAAAATTGTCTTTATAAGCAACACAAGTGCTGCATAACCATTGCACAACAATATGCCTCAACGACGAAAGCTGAGTGTTGTGGATAAAGGAAGAGCCAGTGCGTGGTTGCAGGAAGGTCTTACTGTCCGAAATGTCGCTCAGAGGCTTGCATGAAAATAGTGTTAATTGTCACTGATAAGCTTGTCATGTTATATTTTGAAGTGTTGTGTTTTTATTGTTCATTTTCATTTCACTTTGCACCCTTAATAAAAATGGTCCTTAACTTCTTTTGAAGGGTATATATATCCTGTACTGACTGTCATTCAGCACTCTCCCTTCACATTTTTTAAACTATATTTTTCTTCTATCATGGCGTCTCACTCGCAATTTAATTGATCTGTCATATTCTTAAACCAACTCACGACAGGTACTATAGCTGAGGTTTTATGCTTTTATAATTTTAGAAGATCCTCTAGTACTATGGCCTGTAGTATACTGAAATCCTGATTCTATTCGTTATTCTATTCGTCTGAGATTTCTCCTTGATGAGATGGAAATGAAGTGTTAGTCTTAAAATGTTCCAGGTTATGAGCAAAATTTTCGCTCCCAGAACATGTTTCGCCGTTGGGAAAAGATCCAACCAGAAACATTTCCTATAATGAACAAACCGGAAATAAGCGTTTGATTTTGGTAGGGGATTACCCCACACGCATGCAGAACATTACTACATGACAACATAAGAACGTATAAGGTCTTACCACTTCCGTGTTACTTGTCATGTTTACAAAAATCATGCATCACCAATCTATCCCAGATTTTCACTGATAATCTCTTCCAAGATGTTACTTTATCGTAGTTGTCTATTAATACAAAGTCATCTGCCGGAAGTATTATTTCATTTCTCGTTTTCCACTCCTTTCCAGCGGGTCATGTCTGCAAAATTAACACATTAACTTAAAATACCATCTGCTACCAAAGTTGGACAACAGCAACATGGTTTTGTATCAGTTATCCGCCAGCCATGTTCTCAAATCAAACGTTCGTTGTCGTCCACGCCCGACACAAATGTGGGTTTGCCGCCACTCACCACAGATGCAAAAAAGTTATCTAGTACTAATCCATCTAGTATTGACGATTAATCAATTAAGTCAAGCGGCCATGTAAACTTGGGGTGACAAATTAGGACAAAATAACCTTGCACGATGAAAGCGTCCACAAAATAATGAAAGAAAGAGAGAATTGACGGAGGAGGACGAAAGAATTTAGATTATTATCTCATCACACACCCACCAACCTAAGATATTTTGTTTTAATATCAAGAATTGAGCGTTTACTTTGTCTTTGCTTTTGCCTTCCTCTAGTGCTGTTCATGGTGAGAGTGTTTTGCTCTTTTCCTTCGACAGGTTCTTTTCGGCTAGCAGTGGTTACAATTATCTACATACTTCCTTATATCCATCCACCGACATGGCCAAAAGGGATGTGCATTAATACTGCTCCCAATGACAATTGTCCTTCTGAGGGCAACACGTGTACAGCTTTCATGATGTGAGCTCTTAATATGCGAGGAACAACAATTTTCTTTGCATGTCTGTTACGTGCAGTCTTTGATATCTTACAATATAATACATTTGTATGCTTGTTATGTTCGCAAATATTTTGTAAACAAAATAGATACTTTTTAGTGCTTAAGGAAAAGTCATTATTGAGTTACTTCCCTTGAAAGGAGTGTCGTTACTTTCGATCGAACTCCGCGGATGAATCCAGTTTTACTGCGATTTATTCTTTGTTTGGGTAGAAATAGGTTGTTCTTGCTTCAGTGTATCTATGGCCTGAATTTATGTGTATTGTTTGTCTGGGTAGGACGAGTCTGTCTTATATATCTGTATATCTTTACATATCTAAGTCGAACTATATGGTCTTTTGTCGTTAGAAAGGTCAAAGGGCTTCTCGGCCGATGTGTCGCTAGAGAGGTGCGATTTGGCTTCGCCCTGATGGGGGCTGTGATTTTTGTGTAGCTGCTTGTCGCCGGAAAAAGTGATCTCAGTATTTATGGGGAAAGTGATAGTCGTCTAGACCTATCGTGTATGCTTTACCCCAGTGTTTATTCTTATTGCCAAGGAATGGCAGAATCATATTTCTGATACCAAGGTAACAAAAGATTCTCCTTATGAACTCTCTTACGAAGCCACCGTTTTTCGATAGGCACGATTTGTACGTCTGAGAGAATATATTTAACTAGATGAAGATGACATTCATTCCTAGCAGCAGTATATCTTGTATGATGAAGTCAATTGTATCATGATAGAATCTACAGAGCTATGAGAACATTTAATGAATGACTAACTTTAATACAGATTCATTATCTGTATCCAAACGTGAGTGACAGCTTACGAGAGAAGCCATCTTGTATGCAAATATTTTATGACTTTCAAGAAGAGAAAGGGATACCCCGTATTATCGCTTGATGAGTCCAGAGATCACTGCTACACATGAGAACCCAGTACTAGCGGTTCAATATGATTATATGAAAAATATGTGCTGAATATTATTTCAAGGAATCTTCGCTAGACGAGATTAGGTCTAGAAGCCATCTTAAATGTTGGTTATAATCTGACGTGCTTTGTCAGTAAACTCAGATGATATATATATATATATATGGGCAATACTGAGTGCTTGTCTACTGACAGTCCATTATGCTATTATTCTACATGAGTGCCCATGTATCATTGCAAGACCATTTATCCACTGTACCATGATGTATTATGCAAACCTGTGATTTGTCACTATTCGTGCTGTCGAGTGTGTACGTCCAATTAAACTGTAGCAAAGGTACACAGTCGTTGGTGTCGATGACTTCCAGCCATACATGAGTGTGAGAAAAAGACCATTTGTCAACACCACGAACTCTTCTTATCATTCGCATATTATACTCACAATCTATGTCTACACACCACTGCGTAGGTCGAGTTGACATTCCATACTCAAACCACAAGCAACACAACAACACAGCATGTAGCTCTGGTGATGTTCTAGTGAGCTTATATTTATCAACTGATGAGCAAAGAAAATAGAGTTATCAACTAAAAGAGAGACTTTATCAACTGGTGGACCAGCTTTCTGGGTTTGACCTCGCAGAAGTTAAGAAGTCAACAGACTACCGATACCAGACCGTTTCCTGTGGCTGATACGATTCACTTGCAGTATTAGTTTGCTCTTTGTCAACACTTCGTAACGTGACCTGTCAAGTGAATGCAGTATGTAGGTCAGCGTTGTTGACATTTTTACATTAGACATTACAGAGTTTCATAGAACAGGTGGATCAATTCTTGTCAATATTAACAGGAAGACAGTATTATTGAACTAAGAAGTCCTATTTTCATCGATGGATCTTCTTGTTTTCTATATATGAACTTTAATATTTAAGGCCAGCATTTGTAATTCAATAAAGTGGCAGTTTATTTATTTTCATAAGAATAACTTTGCCATTACTGTAAAACTGAGCCTATTTTGCAACACATACTATCATACACATAATTTATATATTTACGTTTACATGTTATTTGTTTGCATAGTATGTTAGTTTATATGTCAGCGGGTTGTGTTTAGGTTGGGCGGTGTCCTCACAACAGAATATCCCACGTCATAGAGGGTCCGTTGTGGGCGTTTTTTTAGGTGCAATTTCCTTAATTGGAAATTTGCTTGCAACAGCTGGTTGCTATTTATGTTAGTTGTGAAGACTGTAATTATTGTTATTTTTGTAATATTTCTTTGTTCTTTAGTTTTGTTTTGATTGTTTGTAATTTGTTGGTCTACCCTTTTCTATCTTTCAGTTCTATTCACAATTTATATTCATATACTGTGACGTCATTTGTGTTGTTATTCTTTGCAGATTCAGTGATTATTTTCATTGATTTCCCTATTTGATTTATTTGATTTCTGCAAACGTTTTCGTATTGTCAGTCTTATTTGTACTTTATGTATTCTGTTGGTTGACATATGTTTTATATAGGTATATTTCATAAGACACTATTGCCTGTGCACTGCACTTGGATTATGGTATAAACCAGTACTTGATTATTATTACTGTTATACAAGACCTTATTAAGGCTTGTGACCCACAGATATTGGGATAGTGTGCTGATTAATCAAGTCATTAAGAACTTGTGGTATTATTATTATTTCAGGTGATTAGTATTATTGTTAGACATCATGTCTACATTAGAATACTTCATTATACAAGGGAAAGCCCTTGATAAGACTGGTCAACAATTAGAAGAATGGACAGTTGCTCAATATGACAAAGCATTAGCTGCAGAAGAGAAAAAAGCTGCTGCTGCTGCTGAAGAGAGAAAAGCTGCTGCTGAAGAGAAAAAAGCTGCTGCTGCTGCTGAAGAGAGAAAAGCTGCTGCTGAAGAGAAAAAAGCTGCTGCTGCTGCTGAAGAGAGAAAAGCTGCTGCAGAAGAGAGAAAAGCTCTGGCTGAAGAGAAAAGATTAGAAAAAGAAGCTGATGCTGCTGCTGAACTAAAGAAATTGCAGATGCAGGTGGAGGAAAGGAGATTTGAAGCTGAACAAAAAAAATTAGAAAGAGAAGCTGCTGCTGAACAAAAAAGATTAGACAGTGAAGCTGAACAAAAAAGATTAGACAGGGAAGCTGAATTAAAAAGATTAGACAGAGAAGCTGAAGAAAAAAAAGCAATAAGAGAACATGAATTTGAATTAGAGAAATTGAGATTGACAATTATGAGTAATGTTAATCAGGCATTTAGTGGTAATGGTAAACCTTCTACTTACAAGGTTAAGGTTCCACCGTTCAATCAGTCCAGTGACGATATTACATTCTGGCTGGATAGATTTGAACGTTCTTGTCGTACACATAATGTGGATAAATCACAATATGCTAACCAATTAGCAGAAAACTTGAAAGGTGAATCTCTGACTAGGTTATGCCTTGTAGGAGAGGCAGATAAGGATAATTATGATGTCATTAGGGCGGCTTTGATAAAAAAATACCAGCTAAGTGAGGAAGGCTATCGCCTTTTGTTTAAGACGATGGTGCCTGAGACAGGTGTAGAATTCTCAGAATTCATTGCAAAGGCACGTCTCACAGTTGATCGTTGGATTGAGCTTTCCAAAACAGAAAAAAACGTATGAAGGACTTATGGATTTGTTGCTCAGAGATAAGATTATGTCATGTGTTAACAAACCATTCCTTGAATTTATACATGAGCGTAAACCCAAATCTCTAAAGGAAATGGAAGAATATTGTTCCCAATATGTCACTGCACACCCCGACGTGACTTTTGGCAACACTAAGATTAAGGAGAGTATGCCAGTTGCTTCAGCAACACCATACAATCCCAATTATTCACACAGATTTCAGGGACCTCAAAACAGATTTGATAAAAAATGTAACCATAATAGTTATCAAAACCAAGGTAACCAATCATTTCAGGGTTCTTCTTCAAAGAACTGGAGACGAGCTGATAGCTCTCGACACAGGGGTGGTCACAATTATAGTAATTTCCATAGAGGAAGTAATTATAGAAACTATCCGAGGTATCCGTCTTGGAGTCAACAAGATCGCAATTACAGAGATACTCATTATAATGAATATGATAATGGTAACCAAGAAAACTATGACTCAAACCCAAATAGGGGTTACAATAGAGGTAAAAATAACTACAGAGGTAATGATAACCGAGGTAGATCTCAAAACAGAAGACATAAACCACATTTTCAGGCAAACTCTGCACAACAAGAGTCCCATGAAGCCTATAAACAGAGTAAAGACAATAATGACGCTAATAATATGGCATGTGCCGCTTTTGATTTTGGGAGAGCATCTCAGTGCCCCCAATGTAAAACATTATTTGAGCCAACCACAGTGTCTACTTTAAGCTGCGGCCATCCTCTTCCTGCTCTTCCTGCATCAGTCGCGCATGATGGAAGAGGTTCTCTTGTCTTACATAAGGGTTTTGTAAATAACAATCCAGTCTCCGTGCTATTTGATTCTGGATGCACCACAATTGGTGTTAGGCAGTCACTCGTAGATCCTTCCCGTGCCACTGGACAAGTAGTCAAATGTGTAACATTTGGCGGCACATTAGAGAAATACTCTACTGCTATCATTAGGATTGCTACTCCTTTCTTTACAGGAGATGTACACGCATGTCTTCTTCCGAATCCGATCGCTGACCTCATCATCGGTCGCATTCATGGAGTCAAAGAATGCACTCCGCAACAAATTTCCGCGTGGGAAAGGCAAAACATGCAGATTGCTAACGCTGTAGTCACTAGAGCTCAGGCTCTTAATATGCCTCAAACTTCATCTACTGAAGATAATGAAGTGCATAACCAAGATGATCCCTTGGTAATTTCTCGTGACTCGTTTATAAAACAGCAAGAAGATGATCCCACTCTGAAGAAATTCTTCATTCTTGCAACTAAAGGTGATCCGAATAAAGACACAAGTCGTAAATCGTGGATTACAAAGAAGAATGGCGTACTTGTACGTATGGTTCAAGACTCCATTACGTCAAGTCATTCTCAAATCCTGGTTCCCAAGAATTTGAGAATTAAAATTTTGCAGCACGCTCACGACTCTCAGTGTGCTGGACACATGGGTTTTTCCCGTACTAAGTCAAGAGTCCTTGCGGCTTTCTTTTGGCCATTGGTAAACAAGGACATACGGATTTATTGTCGATCTTGTAAAGTATGTCAGGAAGTTAAATCCAAAGGTCCACGGCATGCTGCACCCATTCAGGCGGCGGACATTCCTATTCGGCCGTTTCAAAAAATGGAAATAGACATTATTGGTCCATTTAAGATCAAGTCTGCCAGAGGACATCAGTTTATCTTGACGTGTGTTGATATGTGCACACGTTGGCCAGAGGCCATTCCTCTGAAGAGCATTACTACTGCTGATATTGCAGATGCTCTTTGGCTTATATTTTCTCGTCTGGGGTTCCCCGGAGAGATATTGTCAGACCATGGCACCCAACTAATATCAGATACCATGTCTCAAGTAATGTCTACTCTGCAGATAGATAGATCTTTAAGTAGTATCTATCATCCAATGTCTAATGGGATGGTCGAACGCCTTAATAGAACACTTAAAAACTTACTAGGGAAGATAACTGAGGATCATCCTCAAGACTGGGACAGAGTTTTACCTGCGGCCCTCTTCGCTTACAGAGAGGTCCCCAATGAACATACAGGATTTTCTCCCTTTGAACTCGTCTTTGGCGCGCGTCCGCGTGGCCCTATGTCGTTGCTTCATGATCTCATAACAGCTGACAATATTGACGATGACACAAAGTCATCCTACGAATATGTCATCGCGTTGAGACAAAAGATTATCGAAGCATGCAAATTAGCAACTTCTTCTTCTGAATTTGCGAAACAGAAGGCAAGGCAATTTGCCAATAAGAAGAGATGCTTACGACAACTTTGTCCTGGTGACAAAGCATTTGTATTACTACCTTGTAGGGAAAACAGACTACTTATTTCTTGGAAAGGTCCGTACGATATAATATCGAAAATTTCCGATGTCGACTATATTGTCGATATTGATGGGAAGCATAAAACCTTCCACATCAATATGCTTACTGAATTCCATGAACGTCCGGATTATTTGCAACCCATTTTCCAAGCAACGGATAATTCTCCAGTACAACATGGTCATTACTCATCACTGTCCGTGATACAGGATGAGGAAACAAGTTTTTCAGATGTAAATCTTCCTCTTCCAATGATCCCACTTCATTCTAGTGAATCATGGAAGAACGTTACTGTCTCTCCTGATTTGTCTCTAGGAGAACAGCGACAAGTTTCAACTATGTTGCAAACATTTCAGGATGTACTCACTGACATACCTGGACAAACTCATGTCATTGAACATGACATTGTTCTAACTGACCATACTCCTATTAGGGTTAGACCTTATCCTATACCTATACATTTTCAAGCACAAGTCGAGAAAGAGTTGGATGAGATGATAGATTTCAAAATAATCGAACCATCCACCTCTGCATATTCTTCGCCGATGGTTATTGTTCGGAAAAAAGACAATAACATACGTCTTTGCGTCGACTATCGCAAATTGAATCAAGTAACGAAGTTCGATGCCGAACCTATGCCTTTACTGGAAGAGCTACTTACTCGACTCTCCAAATCTCATTTTTTCACTAAACTTGATTTGTCTAAAGGATATTGGCAAGTTCCTTTATCTGAACGCGCCAAACCTCTCACGGCTTTTTCAACACCTAGAGGTTTGTTCCAATGGAATTTTATGCCTTTCGGTCTTATGAACGCACCAGCTACATTCGTACGCATGATGCGCCGAATCCTATCTTATCGGTCAGATGTCATTGCATATCTAGACGACATCTGTCTTTTCAGCGATACTTGGGAAGATCACTATTCAGGGTTAGATGAATTGCTGTCTACTTTGCGCGAGCACAACCTGACAGCGAAACCCTCTAAAGCCTATATTGGTTTTAGCGAAATTTCTTTCCTAGGCCACCGAGTTGGTCATGGTTTCCTAAAGACAGAGGACCATAATACTAGTAAGATACTTAACATCTCTACCCCTAAGACTAAAAAACAGGTGAGAAGTCTGTTAGGTCTTATTCAATTTTATGGCAGATTCATTCAGAATCTATCCTCTATCATGGCACCTCTTTCTACACTTTTAAAGAAAGGTTCGCCTAATATGGTCCACTGGTCTCAGGAATGCCAATGCTCTTTGGATAAGATTAAAACATTGTTTTCAACACCACCTATTTTAGTGTTACCTACTAAAGATAAGACATTTGTTCTTCGTAGTGATGCTTCATCCACTGGGATTGGAGCGGCACTAATGCAAGAGTACTCTGGAACTCTGCATCCTGTAATGTATATTTCCAGAAAACTTAATGCGGCAGAAAGGAATTATTCGGTTTTAGACCGTGAGCTATTAGCTATGGTTTGGTCGATCCTCAAACTACCGAGATTCCTTCTAGGCGCACATTTCATAGTAGAAACCGACCAAAAAGCTCTTACTGCTATACAGAGTAAGAATTTGAAGAGCTCGAGGTCTACTCGATATGCAATTGCTCTTCAACCTTTTCATTTCTCTGTGCGAGCTATTCGTGGATCAGATAATGTGATGGCAGACATTCTGTCAAGATGCCCACATGATTCCACATAACTATTAGGTCTTAGACTTCTTGATATGTCTAGTTTATAATAGCTCCTTTCTATATCAAGATAGATATACATTTGTAATTTAATAATATAATGATTGTATCACTACTTAGCGGTTCATTGATGTTTATTCACCGCTGTGCTTTGATGATTTTTTTTCATAAATTATAAATTTAAGATATCTAATACGAAATTATGGTATGAATTTTTTAGGCATTGTGTAATTGCCAGAATTGTATTATACTTTGATGACACCTTCCTGGAAACATTTACTTGTAGAGAAATAATTTCTCTCAGTTTATGAGATACATTCTCACCAGTCGCTCCATAAGTCGACTTAGCCTCATATTAGGCGTTATATTTATTCCTGATATTTTCATCTGCGCATTATTCATGCGTTGTGAGCCTATTGTACGTTGCTCCTAGATGTATTTCAAAAAAAAAAAAAATGTTCCATGTTTTTTTTCCGGGAGGTGTGGTAAGACTGTTACGTGCAGTCTTTGATATCTTACAATATAATACATTTGTATGCTTGTTATGTTCGCAAATATTTTGTAAACAAAATAGATACTTTTTAGTGCTTAAGGAAAAGTTATTATTGAGTTACTTCCCTTGAAAGGAGTGTCGTTACTTTCGATCGAACTCCGCGGATGAATCCAGTTTTACTGCGATTTATTCTTTGTTTGGGTAGAAATAGGTTGTTCTTGCTTCAGTGTATCTATGGCCTGAATTTATGTGTATTGTTTGTCTGGGTAGGACGAGTCTATCTTATATCTGTATATCTTTACATATCTAAGTCGAACTATATGGTCTTTTGTCGTTAGAAAGGTCAAAGGGCTGTTCGGCGGATGTGTCGCTAGAGAGGTGTGATTTGGCTTCGCCCTGATGGGGGCTGTGATTTTTGTGTAGCGGCTTGTCGCCGGAAAAAGTGATCTCAGTATTTATGGGGAAAGTGATAGTCGTCTAGACCTATCGTGTATGCTTTACCCCAGTGTTTATTCTTATTGCCAAGGAATGGCAGAATCATATTTCTGATACCAAGGTAACAAAAGATTCTCCTTATGAACTCTCTTACGAAGCCACCGTTTTTCGATAGGCACGATTTGTACGTCTGAGAGAATATATTTAACTAGATGAAGAGGACATTCATTCCTAGCAGCACTATATCTTGTATGATGAAGTCAATTGTATCATGATAGAATCTACAGAGCTATGAGAACATTTAATGAATGACTAACTTTAATACAGATTCATTATCTGTATCCAAACGTGAGTGACAGCTCACGAGAGAAGCCATCTTGTATCCAAATATTTTGTGACTTTCAAGAAGAGAAAGGGATACCCCGTATTATCGCTTGATGAGTCCAGAGATCACTGCTACACATGAGAACCCAGTACTAGCGGTTCAATATGATTATATGAAAAATATGTGCTGAATATTATTTCAAGGAATCTTCGCTAGACGAGATTAGGTCTAGAAGCCATCTTGAATGTTGTTTATAATCTGACGTGCTTTGTCAGTAAACTCAGATGATATATATATATATATATGGGCAATACTGAGTGCTTGTCTACTGACAGTCCATTATGCTATTATTCTACATGAGTGCCCATGTATCATTGCAAGACCATTTATCCACTGTACCATGATGTATTATGCCAACCTGTGATTTGTCACTATTCGTGCTGTCGAGTGCCCAATGGGCTGATCACCCGTTGGCTTGTCACACCGATTACGGAAACAACGGCAGATGGATCTATTTGTTGTTGCCCTAAAGACGCCGCTAGGCGTGATGGGAAACTACAACAGAGAAAATCAATCTGTTGTTGCCCTCAAGACGCCACAAGGCGTGATGGCCTCTGACTGCTTGGTCGGTCTTTGGCTAAGGACGGAAGAAGAAGAAGAAGAAGTGCTGTCGAGTGTGTACGTCCAATTAAACTGTAGCAAAGGTACACAGTCGTTGGTGTCGATGACTTCCAGCCATACATGAGTGTGAGAAAAAGACCATTTGTCAACACCACGAACTCTTCTTATCATTCGCATATTATACTCACAATCTATGTCTACACACCACTGCGTAGGTCGAGTTGACATTCCATACTCAAACCACAAGCAACACAACAACACAGCATGTAGCTCTGGTGATGTTACGGTGAGCTTATATTTATCAACTGATGAGCAAAGAAAATAGAGTTATCAACTAAAAGAGAGACTTTATCAATGTCTCACTCGGCGATATAAAACGTCATCTTCTTTGTGAAATGCCCCCGCTGAACCATTTGAGTGTAAGATATGCCGCTGATCAGAGCAGGAGCTAGGGTGATGTCATGAGCCCTCGCTTTTTTTCAGTTCTGCTGTTCTGAGGATAAGCAGTAAGTAGAGGTCAGCGCTTTCCGTTGTTTGGAGCTGTGTGCTGGGCTTCATGTGCTTCCTCTCTGAAAAATGATGGTTTTCACCACGTTGGTTTCCCGAGATATAGTAGACAGAATGTCGTGTTCCATGCCTGGCCAGTAAGGCCAATGGGGTTTGTGCAATTGCTGCATCATGGAGATCGATATGGGACTGGGGCAATTAATAGTCCCTTATTCCCGCCCTGTCTCTAGACTAAACCTCTCCATATATTATGCTCCCTAGGAGTACTCATAGGAGTAGTTGTTATACAACTTTGATAAACAGGGATTTAGGGGTTTGTATTCATTTTGACCCTTATTCAAGTCCCTAAATGATCGTGCTGATTAGAGATGAGAGTAAATAAAGCAAAAATAATATTGCATGTTGGAATTCGGTAGATGAGAGCTCTGGGTTTATTGGGCGTGTCCTTGGTAGGCTCTTTGTTGGGTCAGCCTGGGGTCCCTTAGAAAAGACATATTTCTTTCCTAGGATCAGACGATATACTAGATCATCTAAAACTGCTGCTCTGAATAGACATCCAGAAGAAAAGAGGCCGCTTTAGGCGCCGCCGCATGAGAGATGCTCCCCCCATCACAGACTTAGAAACTTCTCGACCCACTAGCACTGGGACTAAGGTCTGTTCTTCTTCCATTCTCTAGCTCTTTCATTCTATTTCTTGGGCTCTGTTGGCGTGTTGCTTCTTTTCTTTGAATTCACTTTCATTATCTCGCCCTTTTCTTCCTTCTTTTCAAATGCGAGTTGCTTTTCGTTTTCTTCTGTTTCTGGCTTGGCCTTCTCGGTTTCCTTCTCTGCCTTTTCGGCTTCCTTCTTTACCTTTTCCTTTTCGTGTTCTATTTCTAATCTCCTTTGTTCATGAAATGTCACATTCTGTTCCTTTACAGACTTATCAAAATACTAAGCTAGATCTTTCCCACTCAACCCTAAATCTGTGCCCAAATTTAGGTAAATCGCATGGAGATTTTAAGGCGTGGCCATTCTGTGCAAAAAGTTTGTTTAAAGGGTTAAATAAATATGCAAAAATGCAATTGCTACTTAACTAATGTTGTATAGGCAGCTTTATCTATTAAGTAATAAGTTGTCTAAATTACTGCTACAACAATCAATACGACATACACACATTAGCTACCAGCAAATGGACTCTTTTTTCCACCTTACACAGAAGAAAAATATTTGTTCTAGTCAGTTATGCAATTATTCTTTTTAAGATATTTTAATTGTTATTATGCTACCTATGCTCAAACTTGAAAAAAAAAACATGGTGTTAATTTTAAAAAAAAATTATATATCAGTAAAGTCTAGGGGAAGCAACTATACTGGGTTCACATGCACAGACGAGATACCCAATTGTGATCTGTCGCACTTGTGTGCCTGGGTTCAATTTTCCCTACAGGAAACCCCAATAGTCGTGTGATATCCTATTCTGCTCTGCAGTGTGGTCCAGTAATGGCCAAAAATAGAACGAAGGGTGATACCTTTTCAGACCCTTTTCCTTTATTGGGTGTTTGGCCATTATTGGACCACTGCTGCAGAGCAGGGGAGGCAATTCTGCGACATATACATTATCTGAAAACCTCTGGGAGTGAGTAGTAGAAAATCGTAGACAGAAAGGAAGAATGCTTAGTCACGTTGGAAAATAACGGAGGATTGCAATAGTAAACCAATTCCCTGCAATAGTGTTAATGTCAGTGCCAAGAAAAATACATTGTCATTTTTTTGAGAGTTTTAAAGTGACCATAGTGCGTCAAACCTTTTACTTCCATTCCTCGTTTTGCTGACTCATGCAAACCTACGATCTTAAAACTACAAACTTCCTCCAACCTCTCCTTTCCAAACAAACACTCAACTTACTCAAATTACTCGTTCCTACAATTACACATACCTAAACATAAATGTGAAGTGAGATAAATGAGATTGTCATAAATGAGAAGTGGATTTTTTTGCAATTTGCAACCATATAATTTGCGCGTCCCTCCCCCCACAAATTTGGCGCCCAATGCACGTGCCACCCTACCCCCGACTTCACCCTAGTTATGACACTTCATGTGAATATATATATATTCTTCTTCTTCTGGTGCCTGGTCAGGAACAGACATTGGCGATCATGAACCTCCAATCTTCTCTGTCTTTTGATAGTCTAATGAGGTTGTTGTTGCCCATGCTGTTGTTTGTTGTCCAGTTGTTTAAGCTTTCCACATACATCTTTCTCAGCCTTCCTCTGCTACCTGGTATTTTTATTATGTCCCAAAAGTTTCATGTGTTTTTTCCTGATGGTTTTGATGAGCGATCTATTAACACCCGCACTTGTCAGTACCTCGGCATTTGTTTTCTTCTCTGTCCACGATATTCTCAGTATCCTTCTCAAAAACCACATTTCCGCTGCCTCCAGTTTTTTCACCAATTGAATACTCATTGTCCAACATTCGCATCCATATAAAAGAACGGACCACACGTAGCCCCTTAGTAAGTGAATTTTTGTGCTTATGGTGATGTTTCTGTTTTTCATTACGTTGCTATTCCTAGTAAAGGCTTCTTTGGACATGGCGATCCTTTTCTTTATCTCTGTGTTCACATCTGATGTCAATGCGTAGCCTAAATATTTAAAGAGATTGAGTTTGATTTTTCTCTTTTGCTGTTCAAAGAGCATACTGGCATTTGTATTTTCTTAGAAACTACCATGCACACAGTTTTGCTGACATTCAAAGATAATCCGTTCAACTCGCTCTCTTCCACTACTTTGTCTAGGATGATCTATAGATTTTCCTCTGACTCTGCTATTAAAACTGTGACATCTGCATATCTCAGATTGTTGATATTTTGTCCTCCCACATTAATTCCCTCGAGGTGTCCAATGTTTCGAAGTATCGACTCGCTGTATATGTTAAAAAGATCAGATAATAACACACATCCCTGTCTAACTCCTCTTTTAATTGCTCTGAATTCACTTAGTTCTCCTTCAAATCTGATTGCGGATTCCTGCTCCCAATATATGTATCTAATTATCCTAAGATCTTTCCCGTCTATATTTAGTTCATGTAAAATATCAAAAAGGTCTTGGTATTTTACTTTGTCAAAAGCTTTTGAGTAATCTATAAAGCATAGATAAAGGTCTATTTGTACCTCAGTACATCTCTTCATGAGCATTGATAGTGTGAAAATTGCATTTCTGGTACCTTTATCAGCACGAAACCGAATTGAGTTTCAGAAATTTCTGGTCGTATTTTATTTCTTGTCCTTTCCATTATGATGCGAAGGAGTATTTTGGTGGCATGGCTCATTAGGCTGATTGTTCTATGTGATACGCTTTCTGCTGTTCCTGGTTTTTAGGTATAGTGATGAATACTGATCTGCAGATGGTTGGGGGTATCTCTCCTGTGTCATATATCTTGTTCAGGAGTTTTGTTATTTCCTCTTTGCCAAGTTCTCCTAGTGTTTCATTGATTTCTACAGGAATATTGTCAGGCCCTGGTGCTTTACCATGTTTCATTTTCTTAATAGTATATTCAACCTTGTCTTTCAATATGGGTGGACCTTCCATGTTTTTTCTTATTTTTGGTTTATCGCCTCTATCATCATCATATAGCTCATCTATATATTCTGACCATCTATATACAATATCTTCATTGTCCATTTGAATATTTCCTTCCTTTGACTTTATACATCCTGTCTGAATGCAGGTACGTTGCCCTTATATTTCTCTTACTTTTTTGTGCATATTTTTATTATCACTGTTTTTGTTGCTCTCGATTTCTTTGCATTGCGCGATGAGCCATTCCTCTTTAGCCACGTTGCATTTCCTCTTTATTTCTCTATTTAATTTTTGACATTCATCATGTTTCTCCAGTCTTCTCGATTACATGAGGGTTGCAATTTTATGTTCCTTGGGAATATGTTCTTGCATTAACATCTCAATACATTTATTGAATTCCTGTCATCTCTCCTCAATTGGTGTAAGACCAGTGAGTGCTTCGAATTTATTCCTTACCGATATGGTGAACTTTTCTCTCATATCATCATTGGTCTTCAACATGTTTATTTGGAACTTGAGGGTTCTTTTTTATTTCTTGAGTATTTTCAGTTTAAATCTTAGATTACACACAACTTGAATGTGATCATTACCACAGTCTGCCCCTGGCATCGACTTTTATGACTCTACGGCATTCTTAAAACGCTTTTATATCAGTATGAAAGCAATCTGATTTCTAGTTCTGTCGCCTGGGCTTTTCCAGGTCCAGCGTCTCCTTGGATGATTTTGAAACCATGTATTCGAAATCGAGAAGTCATGTTCTTTGCACCCTTCTATAAGCTTTTCACCACGTTCATTTAATTCACCAAATCCAAATGGACCGACTATATTTTCAATTCTTCCTTGTCCGACTTTTGCGTTAAAGTCCTCCATTACGATCTTATTGTCCTGTGATTTTAGTTGTTTCATAGCCTTGTCTATATCTTCGTAGAATCCCTCTATTTCTGAGTCTTCTTGTTCTGCTGTTGGAGCATAGATCTGTATTATACCTATGTCAAAAGGCTTTCCCTGTAGCTTAACCATGATCACTCGATCTGAAACTGACCAGGAACCCTTCCCTGTTTTTGCTGTCTGTGAGTCCAGTATAATCCCAACTCCCCTTTGATGTTGCTCCCCACCTGAATACAGTATGGTAAATCCATCCGATGAAATTAACCCGGCTCCCTTCCATCTGACTTCTGATATGCCGAGAATATTTATGTTCATTCTTTTCATTTCCTTCTTAATGTTTTCCAGCTTACCTTTCTGTAGCATTGTTCTAACATTCCATGTTCCGATTTTATTAAATGTACGATTGCTGACAGTAGCTTGATAACGGTCTGGTTCCACCTGTCGCACATGGAGTTCCCTACCGAGTGAGGTGGTCCCTTGAACCCCATACACGCTGTTCACTATCATCTTATTTGGTTTCTGAGTCATGATTTGCTTTGCATAAATTCTCACAGTAGGTTGCAGTTTCTTTCTGTAAGGGCAGTACCCATACTGGGCGGGTTGTCCTAGCCATTGTACCTATATTGGCATCCTCTGTCTAGCACAGTTAAAGTGATGACCAGTTCCTGAAAAATCTTTCTAGCTGCTCACCTCTTTTATCCATCACCGGCCTGCCGTGACTTCACGTGACGCTGATCGGGGGGCTAAGCGAGTACTCCACACCTGCCCGTGAGGTGTCCCGCAGTCTAGTGGAGGGAAGGAGGCGCCTTACATCTCCTATTGGTAGGGTTTACCCCATAACCTGCTACCTAGATATATATATATATATATATATATATATATATATATATATATATATATATATATATATATATATATATATATATATATATATATATATATATATATATATATATATATATATATATATATATATATATATATATATATATATATATATATATACGATCGTAGGGTTAGCACATACCTTTAATGGTGCGGTTATGCACAGACATCTCTCTAATGTGATCAGGGCCGTGATCCAGCTGGTAACACGAGTAAAGGTGGCATGTGGCCATGCACCTGTGATATATTGAAATTCCACAGCATCAAAAGGCAGATCTGATGTGCTGAAAGCTGGCGTCATACATATATTTGTCCAGATCAGCGTTGCTAGGCATGCTAGGTCAGAGACTGCCAAAGCTAAAAATAAAAGAAGAACGAAATTTGCCTGTCTTATAATTAAACTTTTGCATCACACCAGACAATTGGTTCATATTTAATATTTGTTTATGAAAATAAAGATAATAATCACTAATGTGGAACGATGACAAGAACAATACTCATGCCAGTATAACAAAAGCTGACAAGAAGATGCTTGATATGTATATGACACACATTGAGGAAACCTGTTGATAGCATTACAAGGCAGTCCTTGATCTGGAGTAAGAAAGATAAAGGGAGATTAAGAAACACGAGAAACAGATATAAAGGGGGTAAAGAAGGCATGATAAGACCTTGAGTTGATGGCACGGGACAGGATGACTTGACGTATGTTTGTTGAATGGTGATGATGGTGAAGGCAACGGTCGACTGTCGTAAGGAGATTTGTGTTTTGTCTTATGACAAGGTTGATTGTGGGATAAAATCCTCTAGGTCCCCCTAAGGTAGTGGCTCGTAGGTAAGAAGGCCTTCTTAGCACATCAAGAGTAAATGAGAGAAGGTGAAATCCTCACAGAGAGTAAGAAGGTTTCAGCAGGTATTCTGATTTCCTTTGACAGCTTCACTCTGGGTTTCTGAAAATAGGAGAGTCCACCCCTCGCTTTCGGTTTCGCAGGATGATCACAATTATACACAACACAAATGATGTAAACAAATTATAAATTAGCTATTAAATTTATTTACCCATATAAATTTGCAATCACAAAGGAAAATAAATAATGTTGCAAGGTGACACAATCAACAAATTCTATAAAATAATATCGACTTAATTATACAACTAATTAATTACTCTTAACTCTTTAACCCCCAAGAGCCAGTATACTGTACTTCCCGCTAGACCCATTTTGCCCAATCAACAGTATACTGGCTTTCGTATCTCTTGATCCTTTCTAGGGCTGTTTTCTAATTTTGACAACTCAAAAACGCTATTTTCTTAAAGTATAGCCATCCATTATGGACTTTTGTTATTTATGAATATGAACATTTTAAAAAATTATTTCCAAACAAAAACGATAAAAACATACTGGTATGACCATTTTTGTTTGGGCCAAACCCACTTTTTTTATTGGAACTGAAAGAGTTAAACTTGAGACTGGACTTGTGACAAATATTGTGCACAGTCAGATGATGAAAAGGCATCAGTCCCACAACTAAGTGCACTACACTTTATTGTAATGAATCGGTAAGTATACTGCTTGAAGATGAATAAAATAAGATATTTGCATCTGACACAAGTCTAAGACAAACTATCTCTTCTGGGTAACTACAGCTTGTAAGAGATAGTCTACACTCTAGCTATGGTGTCTGGCTTTATTATGCATCAATACTATATGATCATTGCACTGACTGAGTATGATGGCTGACAGTGCCAGTGGATCTCTGGCTTAATGAATGGCAATGTATTATCTGGCGAATGCTAGGAGTACTGTTGAGTTCTTATGGCTGATTGCAAAATAGTACGGCTTGCTTGATATGGTGCAAGACTTATATGTCTTTAAAACCACCATATTTTAGTACAACCTACGACGAACGTGAGTGCATAGTAGTCTATATATATATATATATATATATATATATATATATATATATATATATATATATATATATATATATATATATATATATATATATATATATATATATATATATATATATATATATATATATATATATATATATATATATATATATATATATATATATATATATATATATATATATATATATATATATATATATATATATATATATATATATATATATATATATATATATATATATATATATATATATATATATATATATATATATATATATATATATATATATATATATATATAGTGAACGGTGGTGTGGTTTTTAGAAAGGAAAGTGAGTGCAGAATAATGGTTTGAGAAAGTTGAATAGGGTTGCGAAAAGACTGATTGATATGAGTAGAGGAGTGCATTGAGAAAAGGGAGGTAATTCTATGGATACGTTTTGGGAGATGTAGTGAATTGTAATATTCATTGAGCTGGTAAGTAACCAGAAAAAGGTGTAATATGAAATGGAAATTACATTATGTAAAATGTGTAATATGAAATGGAAATTGCATTATGTAAAAGGTGTAATATCAAATGGAAATTGCATTATGTAAAAGGTGTAATATGAAATGGAAATTGCATTATGTAAAATGTGTAATATGAAATGGAAATTACATTATGTAAGATGTGTAATATGTGTTGTTGGAAATGGAGAGTTGCAAGTCGCATGTAAGTCAGCGTGTACTGGGCTGACTGGGACCAAGGGAATAGATGGACAGACTTTGGTTGAGAGAGGAACGGATATGGAAACGGACTTGGGAAGGGAGCAGTTGGGTGTAGCTGTTTTTCTGGGAAATTTTCTCTGTGGGATAATTTTTTTTAAGGGGGAGAGATGTGTGAACGGTGGTTTGGTTTTTAGAAAGGAAAGTGAGTGCAGAAAAATGGTTTGAGAAAGTTGAATAGAGTTGTGAAAAGACTGATCGTCTTTGTTGAAGGGAAGTGATATGAGTAGAGAAGTGCTTTGAGCAAAGGAAGGTAAATCTATGGTTACTTTTGCGAGTAGTAGTTTGATGTTTTAGGGTTAAGCATATCAAGAGAGTTCTAAATTATGGTGGGACTAATTTGCATATAATGTTTTGGTAAAACGAATTAAAGAAGATTGTATGGGGTTTGGGTGTACTCAGTAAAGGGAGTTAACTTGGAATTACGTCCCTTGAAAGGTTTGTTTAGCGAGCAAAAGTAAACACACGAGAAAAGTGTTGGTCGGGAAACACATTTTAGGAGAGAACGAGAAAAATGTTAAATCGGGGGGGGAGGGGGGGGGGGGGGGTTTAGACCATTCTGATTTTGAACGCGCTCAGCGTAGGTTAGCACGTTTGCTGGATAGTAAGATTTAATACAGTGGCGAGCTAGGTTCTTGATGGTTCATGACTCTGGCAAATAAGCCACTGGATGTGGTTGGTTACTGTGGTTACAGGCTGATATTAAGTTGTTGTGCCGAACCTACAAGATGCTCGATGGCCACTTTCAAAATAGAAGTAGATGAAGGCAAGAAAGATGAAGTCGCCATAACAAGATTTATGTTAACAAGTCGTCACGATTTTTACAACGAACAGGTATGATGAATAAGATGAAAAGAAGATAAACAGTAGCTAAGGTCAGATCGGGGAACAGTTACTATTTCATATAAATAAACAGCCCTGGTAGTTAGACCAGTTTATACAGTAAAATACCTCAAACTAGTTCCACCAGACCTAAGTGCCTCATCATGTGTAGTAAACGAAACCAAAGAACATAAATTTCTTATACAAGCTAGGAAAGCTGCGTCCGACTATACGAGGAGTGATTTGATGGAATGAGAAGAGACTTATTTCAAAGGTTACTAAATGAATATAATTTTTGTACATTGTGGAAGAAGACCCTCCTTGATGGAAGGTTGGGTATGAGTACATTCCTTTGACAGATTATGTTATTGTAGGATTACTACTGTAAATAAACACCATCTTTGTTATTTACTGATAATTGAGTGCAGTGCTTTACGCTAGAGGGTCTCCATCCATCAATTGTATCTTCGTGTGATGTACTATCATCTAGAGCTATAGTACCGTAACATCATCAACACCTAGGTGCCTACTGTTTGGGTAGTGAGACGAGTCACGCTATACAAACATTATAAACACAAACATCAACCACACCATCACGGCCACGTTATATATATATATATATATATATATATATATATATATATATATATATATATATATATATATATATATATATATATATATATATATATATATATATATATATATATACACACACATATAAAAGACAATGTCTGTCTGTCTGTTACCTCATAACTCGAGAACGGCTGAACCAATTTTGATGCGGTTTTATCCAGCTTATTGGACATTTCTCCAGAAAAGTTTTAAGCTATATATCGTCATGAAACGACATCAGGAGGCTCAGCGGTGAAGAAACATTTCTAAACATTCTTATCTCAAGAGACGTAAAAACTCTACCGTTGACCCTTATTATGGATTAACGTCCTTAGCTTACAAACTGTATAAGTCATACATTTTCTTCCTTTATATTAAATTTACAAGTGCGTTGCTTTCTGTTATGCAAATTTTCGAAACCTGATTCCTGACACAAGCAATACCTATCACACCTGTAAGGGAAGGAAAGTTTGAATAATACTCAGCTATGTAGAGTTTTTCACGATACGCCTCTAAGAATACGTTACATTCACTAAATTTGCTCTGTGAATGTGTCCTGGCCTTTGCATTTCGCGCTATATTCTAAGTCTAAGAGATGTTTGACACCCCAGTAGATTTACGAGCAACGGTTCTTTAAGGAACTGGAAGGCCCAATATCCGTTGTCGTCGCTAACTTCAAACAAACCAAACCAAGAAAACCACTTAAATACTAACGCCAAAGCTGAAAGTCATAAATAGTAGCAGTAAAAAAACGTTTTGTGGGCGTGTAGTGTGTGTGTATGTGTGTCTGTGTGTCTGTGTGTGTGATGGGTACATTATTTAAAAAAAAAACATTTTACAAACTGGAAATAATACTAATGTCTTTAAAAGTGATCGATAGCAATTTAGTTATGCCCTTTCATCAAGAGAAATTGAAAAAGTATAACATATGGGTGCAAGTATAAATGTGTATGTGAAGGAGTTGTTTTAAATGTTGTTGTTTTTACATATTATTGCCAATGTTTCAATGCAAATGTCTTTGTAAATTTGTAAATTTTCACGGAATGTGAATAAAGTTGTTAAAACAAAATTTAAAAAAAAAATGAGAGAACGGAAGCAAAAAAATTGTTCCCAGGTTGAGGCCCTTTCATTGCACTCCGGAAGTGTTGACCCCTGCGATCACCCCAAATACGGGTGACTCGGGTGCGTAATATTTTTGTAGGCGGGACTGCGTTCGCGCTATCCCCTGATTAATACAATACACATGAGTGGTGAATATTCTACGTAATATATTTGACATTGTTAGATATTGTGATTTAACGAGAGGTAATATACATTACATAAAACAAAACCAAAGAAGAAAGTCATTGAATTCAAAGACTTGTGATTTATACATGTTGCCAATATACTTGGCAAGATATGCAAAACTTGCACCCATTCCGACATGGATCCGGGCTACGCCGGATTTGACCTCTAGAACTACATTGTAGAGGCCACAATCATGACACGTTGTGGTAGCAGGGAGAAAGTCTGCATACCAAGAATCCGGGCTAAGCCGGGTATGATCTCTAGAACTACATTGGAGCGGCCACCATCATGACAGGTTGTGGCTGCGGGGAGAAAGTCTGCATAACAAGAATCTCGATGATTCCCTCCGATCTGCCGTTCAATTTTAAGAGGCTCCAATTCTCAATAAAAGTCTGGATAATTTCCCAAATGGCTGTCGCCGAACGTTACACACAGAATATGCACTCGGAGTTATTTCTCTTCAGCAGTGTTTCGCGCATTAGCTGAATGTTCCGTACCGGACCGTTTTAACTTTATTAAATACGCTGATCAAGTAAATAACTCCGAGCCGACTACATCAGAATAGGTGTCCATTGCCGGTCGACGTCGTTTTATGTGACAATAACAACATTACAATTTAAGACATATTGTTGGCCTGATGCGCAAAACATTACTAATGCGCGAGACACTGCTAAAGCACGAAACACTGCTAAAAGGAGATAACTCTAAAACACCCATATTCTCCGAGGAACGTTCGGCGATAGTCATTGGGAAATTACCAAGGTCTGTTCTTCAATGACCATTAATAAAGCACAAGGTCAAACGCTTCACATGGACGGCGTCGACTTGAGCGATGAGTGCTTCTCACATGGCCAACTGTATGTGACATTTTCCCGAGATAGCACACCGGAACACTTATACGTGTTGTCGCCAAGTTACTGTAATCCAATGTCGTCTACAAAGAAGCCCTTACTTAATTTTTTTTTTAAAATATGAAACAAACATGAAGGTATGTTTTCAGGCACTCGTAAGGTTGTCGCACGGAAGGTCCAGTGTTCAAATCCTGGGTAAGCCACTCATGTCTGTTGTTTTTCTGTTGTCTAGTGTTCCACTTCTTTATTTCTTACGAGTGCCTGAAAACATACCTTTATGTTTGTCTCATATTAATTTACCGTTTACAGGCCTCGGGTTTCCCTTTCTTATATGTTATAAATAATTTTTTTTGCGTTAGAAGCACTCCTCAATGCAATAGAACAATTAAGTATATATATATTATATATATATATATATATATATATATATATATATATATATATATATATATATATATATATATATATATATATATATATATATATATATATATATATATATATAGAAAAAAATGTGTGTATGTGTGTGTATGCTATGGGGCATATTTATATATATATATATATATATATATATATATATATATATATATATATATATATAAAGAAGATTAAAGTGCTTGTACCCTACGAACGATTTAAGCTACAACAATAAATAGTTAAAATTAACTTTGCGTTCAGCAGTGTAACTCAGAGAAATGAAAAGTGACAGAAAGTGTGTAAGAACTGACGTTTTAAAAGAATACGCAATTAGACAATACAATTTAAAGTGGCACCATTCAATAGTTATCTCTTGTGTAAACATCGAAGTCATTTGCCATTGGATCTATGAAGTTTTTTTATAGTTTTTTACGGAAACTGGGAGACTCTGGTCCAGTCTTGACCTATGAATGCGAGTGATGAGCAATTACTACAACCCACAAAAACAAGCTCCAAACCTCAGAAATGAGGTCTCTAAGGAAGGTGGTTGAAGTAACAAGAAAAGACGTGGCAAGCAACCAGACAATGCAGTCCCAACAACGATGGTTTGGTCATGCCTGCAGAATGTGAGCAGGACGGCTACCATGAGAAGTATGGGAAACTAAGAGCCAGGGATCCAGACCTTCATGACGACCCAGAGTACGCTGGGAGGACAAGATTCGACAATCTCTGTAGGACGGAGGACTAAATGGGAACTAGGCCAGGAAGAAGACAGCCGATAAGAAAGTATGGTGCTCCCTCTGGCAAACCTTTACACCCAGGGTAGAACACGAACGACTAAGTAGTAGTAGGGAGGAGAGCGTAATAGCATCAGGTGAACTTCATTGCTTCCGCTCATCCACCATTTTGGTCTACTTTATTTAGCTTAATTTATAGTTATAATTAATAATACTTAGTATAATTTCATCTTATTTCCGCCTAGGCTGGTCCCAAGCCCGGCTGAAACAGAAGGAGGGCGGCATACCTGAAGGCCGAAAGGAGGCAGAACCTGCATCTTGCAAAGGCACAAAAGGCAAATACACATTTTGCCTTAAAATGCGATTACAAGAACCAACGGAGAGAAAATCAGACTGATCTTATGGTCGACCACCTGGCACGAATTACGGACGACGATTTACGGAACATGGAATTGTAGGAGTATTAATAGGAAAGAGGAGCTGTTACTGAAGGAGATGAAGAAAACAAATTGGAAATCCTAGCTCAGACGGAAACTAAGAAAAAGGGCAAGGAGATGTGGACCTTAACGGCAATATGGTGCTCTATATTCCCCACAATCGGAAGAGCTAAAGGGGGTGTGGTTTGTATTGTGGCCAAAAGCCAAACAAATAACATCGAAGGACAGAACTGTCTCGGAGAGCAGTATGGTGCTGAATCTGAAAGAAGGAGAAACCAATATCAACCTTGTCATTGTGTATGGGCCAAACAAAGGTGAGCGAGCAGATGTCAAAGAAGAATTCTTTGAGCTGCTTCAAAGGACAGTAGACGATTGCCTGTAATTATCCTTCTCGGAGATTTCTATGCCAGAGTTGGAAATGACCATGCTAGATAAAGTGGAATTATTGGAAGATATGGAAAAGATACACTACATGACAATGGAAAGCGACTCCTTAGATTCTGCACTGAGCAAAACCTTGTCATTACGAACACAAAGTTCCACCATAAATGCATCCATATAGACAGCAGTTGTAAGCCAACTAAGATTGAGAAATCAGTCGTCTAATATACCATTGTTAGGAAGAGCTCATTCAAGTATGTGCGGGATGATAGAGTCTGGAGAGGGCCAGAGAAAATCCAGGACACGAAACTAACTGCAGCTGAACATGATACCACGGTGTCACTGTAGCATGAGTAAAATTTTTGATTGAAAAGATACATAATCAAGGGTCTCGCTAATTTATTTGAATGTGTTCTGATAACAATGTAACTACATTACGATACTACCAAAAATGTTCTAATTATTCGAATAACGTTTTTTTAATGATATATTAACTAATCTGTTTATTTAATTTATCATATGCATATTCGTAGTGAACTCTCATATTGAACAGGGCGTTCCAGAAGGTTCAACTAAAAGCCAAGGGGGTACGGAGAATTAAAAGGTAGTGAACCCTATGTTAAACGTGTCTGCATGATGAAACAACATCTGAGAGATGTGAATTCAAGAACAATCATTAGCATTAATGCATATAAATGAAGCACGTGTCAAAACAGATGATGTTTATAATATTTGTCCCAATGCCAAATATATCTATTAACTGGCACAGATTGCGAAAAGGAAGGAGTGGGAGCAGAGGGATTGAATGGATATGACAAGAGCAGTAATGTGGGAGTCGGAGTGGCTTAGAGGTATGGCGTTTGCCTCTAATTCTAAAGGTGCCGGCTTCAGTTCCCAGTCCAGGGATTGTAAGGTAGGTAAAGTAAAGGTAAAGGATCCCGTTACACACCCATTGAGGCATATTGGGAATATGGTGCAAGGCCCATATTTTCTTGACCATCAGCACATTAAGGGTGATGTGGTCAGCATCACGCCTGCCGCCTTAACCTTCCCAGCGTTTTTCTGGTACCCAATTGGAGATGGGTCGACCCAGGAGTCGCTTGCAGTTTAAAAAAATCCCACCTCAACTGAGAATTGTATTTGATCAGATTGGGTTGCACAGTATTAACACAGTTTATGTAAGTGTTCAGTGGTCAGAAAGGATATACGTTCTAAATGTTGATTTCTACCAATTAAATTGTGTGCAACCTTGTTCAACCCAGGTTCGTTCATCCGGATGAGAATGCAGCTACGTGTTGGTGTTGCATGACACGTGATGTTACGTATAATGTAATGTTAGTGCTCACCTTAATTCGTTAACACAGTTCATCTCACAGTAGCACATAAGCCATTGACGGCACTTAACAAAGTCACCAGGATAACTAACTGTTTCACTGACAAACATGTTCGAAACAACTTAACAATAATTAGATTAATCACTGACGACAATCCAGTAAATAATAAAATGTTTATTAAGATTAGAAGTTTGATATAAGAATATTAAAGCATGCTTATTCACAAAACCAACAATAGTATGTATAGTTTCATTTCATTCTAACTCTAATTTTATCTAATGATATTCTATACAATGTGAGAATCCTTGTTCCTTATTACCTCTAATTAAATATTCTTGTTTCCATCATGACAAAAACCTTGAGAATCATTGTTCTCATTATTACATAACAATGTGTCAACTCAAAATTTACGCTGATTCTCAAAACCTCTAATTTAATAGATTCTTGTTTCCATCATGACAAAAACCTTGAGATATCATGTTCTCTTTTTATTACAATGTGTCAACAATTTTACGTGTCAAAAATCTCAGTACGGCTGATTACTGTAAAGTAATAATAGTATCTTTCTTAATATCCAGTGAACATTTCTCATTAAGTTTTACAGTATCTAT
The DNA here is from genome assembly GCA_024509875.1 of Oreohelix idahoensis. Classification (NCBI taxonomy): domain Eukaryota; kingdom Metazoa; phylum Mollusca; class Gastropoda; order Stylommatophora; family Oreohelicidae; genus Oreohelix; species Oreohelix idahoensis. The sequence goes on from JAMPIV010018666.1 coordinate 647,179, forward strand.
AATTATGAATCGAGTCAGTGGTTCTCAATATGTTTACTTACAAGTGGCATCAACAGCTAAGCGCTTGAAATAAAAATCACCACTATTTATTTATTGCCCGCCAGTCTGCAGGATCACACATTTTCACTTCACTACAACCGCTCCACCAACGGCGTGAAGATATAAATTTTCATTACATATTCGATAGCGTTAACACGCAGAATAATATTTACTTTAAAATGACTTAAGAGCCGCCTGTGATTCACAAGTCTCCTTAGCGTGTTAAGATCATTGGTTAACAGCTTGAGAACCAATATCCCTATTTCTTACTTTCACTTCAATCCTGGGAGTTATTCTAGTTCTGGCTAAGATTATCTAGAAATGCTCTTCTTACTTTTATTATTATTATTAGATAATCTCTAAAAAAAACTGTCTTTTCCAATTTACAAATATTTCCTACTTTATCATTTCAAGCGCCGTGCTCTGGCTAATCCAACGCACGGGCCTATAACAAACTGCCTACATTTTTAGTTCTCTTCTCTTGAGATTTGAGATTCAGATAGAAATAGAGATTTGTAGAGAAGAGAACTAAAAATCTCTAAAATCTCTAGCGAAAATCCCCCAAAAATCCTCCTTTGACAGCGCTAACCACAGTATTTATATCCCGTCGTTTTTGCACCCGGCACCTGTTTGTCTCTGTTGTTTTCTGGGAAAGTGTCAGGAGTCCGTGATTTATGTAATCCTGATAACAGTGTAAGATGCTGATTTCAGCACGTATCTTGTCTTTATCACGTCCTAATTAAACGACTCTAACGTACTAGTGCAGGTGTTCTGCGTGGATAAATGACTACTGTTTATAGTTACATCTACATTCCTTTTCCTATAAATGTAATTAACGTCAATCTAGATTACATTCACTTCTCTTATAAATATAATAAGATGTCAGTTCAAAATTACATTGTTTTGTCTTTGTTTTTGGTTAACAGTGTGAGAACCATCATATAAACTTAGAGTAGCTGTCAGTTAAAAGTTTATAATAGCATAAAATGCACGGATGCCCCGTACTCCGTAAACTTTCTCATGCACAACTTGTGCAACACCGAATTACTCGTTTATTTTGAATTATCGTCTCTCTGACTGACAGCTTTTGACCTCCGGGTCACTTAATTATGAAGCGAACTTTAGTTTGTAATTATTAAATGTGAGAAAATAGCAATGTACATTTTCATTTGTAAGTTTTAAAATTATCTTTCTTGTTTTATTATATGTAACCATATGATCTAAAGCAATGCCTATTATATGTTAGCTTTCTGTTTTATAACACCAAGCTATATAGTATCGGAAGCAATGCTGCAGCCCAAGCAAGCAGGCATTGCACGGTCACAGTATGTTTTTGTTAATTTAAAATACAAAGGCAAATGCAGATTTTACCGATAGAAACGCTCAGATTGCATGTAACTGAATTTAGTTTGCGTACAAAAAATTGGGGTGTAAAAGATAGGTTTACATATTCAAGTTGGCACGAATGGATCTCGAGCAAATGGTGGTTGAGTGTACTACAGTTATTAATGGTGATTGAGTGTACTACAGTTATTAACGGCGTAAAAGTTCTAATTATTGCTATAACTGTCTTAGTCTTTCTTCTTCTATTTCTATTGTTTCTTCTCCTGCTTTTATTCTTGTATCTTATACGCGTCATTTCCTGCAGACTAGAACCGTTGCAGCGTAAACTCTATACCGCTATGGTGTGATAATAATAATAATAGCCCCTTCAGTCATAACTGACTATGGGAATGCGCCCCTGAGGTGACAGCCCTCAGCTGCTTATTTTCCTGATGATTTTCGACTTTTTCTCCTCTCTTCGGCGTGTTGTGTGCGCTTCTTTTCGCCCAATCTGAGGTGGCGCCGTAAATAGCATTGCCACTTGGAGCGATCGGCAGCTTCACTGGACACTTATATTTAAACATACAACTATTTTAATTCATGCCACTATCAGCATCCTAAACATTGCTATTGTAGCCCCCTACGAAGCATAAAGCCACCATTACAGCTGGTCCCCTGGCAAAAAAACCTGCATTAAAGCATTTACAAGCTATTATTGCTCTTGTTTCCTTAGCTATCCGTTTTACGCAACGAGGGTGCCATCTCTATACACAACTATTTTTTGTTTAGTTACATCTTACGACATGCGAGAAGGAGCAATAGTCCTGTCTAACATGTCTTTGTCCGTTCAGAAACACAAGAGACATGTGCAATATTTCGTTAACACGCTATTTGACCTGCCTTGACAAAGATGAAGAAATTCTCTCAACTGCAGCAAAAGCACGTTTTACTCTATTCTGAGTCATTAAAAAAAAAAAAAAACAGTGAACAGAAATTTTAAAAAATCAGTCTACTTAATTCATTTTTATTTTGACACTTGGTCCCGTTGGTGGATTCCAGAAATGGTTTATTCCATCTTCACTTGAACTTGTTTTGAGAAAACCGCGTTACAAGTTTTTGGACTGTGTGCCGTCCGAGTTAACAAGACTCAAATACTCGTCGTCTTTACCGCTCGTATGAATAAAATATCGAAAGTCTCACAAGTAGCTAAGTCTACCTATCCGTATGAATGTGATATACGTGTATCTTGTATAGCCTGTGTTTGCAATTCTATAAGTATCATCAATATCTACGTGGTGTTTATTGCAACGGCTATGCGGTAGTTTGGGTATTCACGGTGTGAGACTAAAAAAAAGGATAAAGCACACTCAAATAAATTTTACATGATGATCCAAACTGCCAACTTTAAGATATTGTGTAGAATAATAGATTAAACTATATTATGTCAATTTGCAGCTTCAGGTCAATGTTGGCCAAAAGTGGACGTGGAATAAAGCAGTATTAAGACAAAGCAGTATGTCAATGCACTTATACTTTTGTAGCGGTTGTTTCAGAGTAAATGTGTTTTACATTATGAGGTTGTCAGCCACATGTACAAATTCAAATTAGTTGTAATTACGACACGCTTTAATTATTAGCATCCCTATTTTTTTCTTTGTTGTGATCCTCAACGATTCCCCAGGAATTATACCCCGAAAAACTAAAAAAGCTAACTATTATTTTCCAAACTTCCGTGTTATTTAGACAACTGGTAATAGATGTGGAAATTCAAGGGAGAGAAAATCCGTGTCCCTAAACGTACAGTTATAAATGATGGATAACATTGGTGTGGCGTAGAGAGAGACAGAGAGAGAGAGAGAGAGAGAGAGAGAGAGAGAGAGAGAGAGAGAGAGATAGCAACGGAATGTACACTGATTTAACTAAGAGTAAGAAACCATACGATATAGTAAATGGCAACACGTTCTTCTTTGTCTACTGATGGTGAAGGGTGTTACACTTGCTGATTATAATAATGATAGTGTTAGACCCGCTATGATACAACAAGAAATATGCAATTTTCTGCTTTTTGGTAACTAAAAATCAATAAAAGCCCATCTATCTTCGAGAAAGTACTTAACATTTAAAGCTTAATTGCATGGAAATTGATGTCGTTTTTCCTGCAGCGTTTTTAAACTCCGACATGACAAGCAATATGACAATAATGGTTACATTTGTCAGTCAACATTTTCCATAACGACATTTCATAACATATGTCAGGTAACAATTAAATATTTATGATATAATATTTATAATTGTTGGTATTTTACTTTACACAGATAACATTACAAAAATCATGAAATAAATGTGATACCTTTCTGAACCAAGATGAGGTGTTTTTTGTAAAGAAAATCGGTGATATATTATTCACCTATCCTAAAAATGTATCATGCAAAACTATACTCTGTCGCAAGAGTAATATCTTTAACTATGGCAGTACTTGTTCAAACAGGTTCGGTATTACAGGTAAATGTAGGATGTATCTTTACTGTGACATTTGAAGTAATAATTATATTTACTTAAACATATTGTTATTTTTCTGACATTTTCTTCTAACTCGTCATTTTAAACTTTGATGTTATGAATTAACAACCACATCTTTGCGACAAGTTTCAATTACGTCTAAATACACACATAAATCAGTTTCTCTTCTATTTTCATGTGTTTACCCGATGTATGTTTTGTATGAAACAAATACATAACACAAGTTACAAAACTTTAAAAACCTTTCAGTTTTTTACAGACGTTCAAGTTATTTTCATCATCCTACATTTTCCACAAAGATATTTTATACGGTCAAATGGCAGACGGCAAAGAAACATCCGCGCGATCGCAGCTGAGATTCAAAAATACTCGTAACTGCAATAGAGACGTGAAGGGAGAACGAAGCTGCCGATCGCACCAAGAAGCGATGCTCTCTGTGGCGCCACTTCGGATTGGGCGAAAAGAAGCTCTAACAGCAAGTAGAAGAGAAAAAAATACGCCGAAAAAAACCCACGAAAAAAGCAGATGAGAACTACCCCCCTAAGGGTGCATTCAATAGTCAGTAATGATTGTAGAGGACTACTAAGGCGTTTTCGTTATTTTCCTTCTCTTACAGACTTTACGTTATTTTTATCATACTTCATTTTCTGAGAAAAGTTAAGATGTTGTCCTAGTGTTTTACTTGCTTATAGAAATTAATGGGTTTTAACTGCTCCTTCTAACGGAAATTAAAGTATTTTTATCAACTGTCCTTTCTTTTAACATTGCATGCTTGATTATGTATGCAGCAACGTTTAGAAGTAGAATATGAAGTATCGCAGATCTGAGAGATAACTTTGAGGAGCTAGTAATATCTATGACCGGTGAAAAGGTTCCAAGAGTTGAAAAAAATTGGACGATACATAGAAGCATTGAAACAAGCCAGTGGGTGCTTGAGAAGTTTTTGAAGAGAAACATTTCGTTTTATGTACTTTTTTCTACACATTACTGTGTATACGTTGTTGCATTAAACTGTGGAAAGTAGAGCAAGCGTCTGCATCACGTCAATCATATGTATGTCAGAGTACGTGCTATTTCTGTAATGCTGAATGAAGATGTGAAGGTGAAGTACATCAGCTGTATGTTTTGAGAGTTATCAAGACAAAGGGCTAGTTATCAAACCAACCACAATGTTAGATCCCCACCTTTAAGTTGCTTTGTGACACTCATCATGAGGGTATCGGTCACATTTACAGAAGTTAAGAGATTGTACCATCAGTTCTTTCTTACAGAAATTAATACATGTTACCAACTGGTCTTTCTTAGAGAAGTTAATAAATTTTACTCACTGTCCTTTCTGTCGTGAGAAATTCTAATCCACATATATAAATTAAAACGTAAATATAAAGCCTAACAAATAAATTTAATAAAAGGAAAGAAGAATGGTAAAGAACAGTGCTGTCACAATGACTGTACTCGAAATCCCCTTGTGTTCTCCTGCGTCTGCAAATTGTAACGTTTCACGTTGATAGTAAAAGCCTTCTGCAACATACACGCGTTTCCCAGACACAATAAAAAGGGTACTCCATTTCTAAGAAAAACCTTGAAATACGCAAGTTGACCTAGATTTAAAATTCCATTCATGTCTTTTTATACACTATGTTACCAAAAACGAAAGACAGATGGACTAAAGGATAGAGAGAAGGGAGAGGCAGAAAGCAGGGACACATGCAACACTAAACACGCGTCGCGCGATACACAATTGCTGCCATCACGCGTGTAAGGCCACTAGCACTAAATTTTTTCAAATCGACAGTGATAAAAACACTACCCATACCAGAGTTAGGTTTTAAAATCCTGAAAAACGCTTATTGGGAAATATGACATTATACTGGTTTACGTTTGAAAACATTACAGTACCCAGACAGCACATCTTCGAAGTAAACAGGAGGTAGAAGAAATTGCATGTTTTGAACGCAGCCACTTAGCTCTTTTAAATTTGTATATTTGGGTTCCTTAGGGCTTGCTGACAAAGAATATGTAAAACGTTACGCAAATAGTCTAGGAATTACCAAATTATAGCCAAAATAAAATAGTGGGGGTGCCTGACAGCATGAAATCATTTCTGCTCATAAAATTTTTTTTATAACGTGTTTGAAAAACATTACGTTACGGAAATAGCCTACCATGTTAACTCCTATTTGATTGGAGCGCAATAAATGTAAGGCTAAACACGATTAGTCGGACTATAAATACTATCTTTCGTTGTCAGGGGAAACGTGAGAAGGGTAATATTTTTTTGAAAAGTAGGTAGACATGGCATGATTGGTTAGAGCTGCGAATATACTCAATTCAGAGCGTCTGTTCCTTGCCACATCTTGTAATAAACCTACTAAGAAACAGTGCGTTGAGCACCAGGGCATATTTTTCTAAAAATAAAAGCCTGGGACATCGGCAGATCGGAATTTGTGCCTATTCATTGCCAGTCAACGAAACTGTTTATTATTTCCATTGAATTGTGGTAAGCTTGAAATATTCAATATCTTTTTAATGAAAATTGAATGTAAATTGATAATTTATGTCTGTATATATGTGTGGTTCAGTAGCGAACATGAGGTAAAGCCTATATTGCTCCAACCTGATTAGGAGGTGTCGGAAAAAAGTGAAACTACATGGAATTGCCAAACAGTACACTGACACCTAACTTATTGACTAGAAAGAAATCATGCTGGAATTGCAGAGGCGTGGTAACCATTAGGGAGGAATATACTGGTGTAAAGTATTTCAGATGAAGCTGACAGTTGGCCTAACGCTCTGAACTCAATGTTTGTATGTACTGTGTTCAGTGTAGAAATAGAGTGTAAATTAGTTCTGAAGTAGGAGGGACAACCTTCTTGTTTCAGGGACCGTGGTCTTAAAGTTATTGAGCAGCACCTGGTCAGAGCTTTGCTGAATCCAGAGTCGGACAGCATACTCCTTGGTCCATATAGCTAACAGTGAGGTGTCTCCAGAACACAGGGGAGCACTCGAGCAGAGGAGTCTTTTCCTGCCGCCATCACGACAGATAAGCTGATGTGGCCAGCGGAGCTCAACATTATGTACCCCCATCTTAAACTGACCTTGTAAAATAAAATTAAGAGGGGAAATTAATTGTTTTAATGCCAGGAACTGAGAACATCTCCAATACTAGTTCCAACAGAAACAAACTATTGAAGTCATGATGACAAATACCAACAGAGCTTGAAAAAAAAAATCCAGTATTACCTCATATTACCACTACACAACTGACACACATAGGATAATATTAATAAAATATGTCACTACAAGATTCATATTGATAAATTCTGTACATATAACTTGTAATTAAAATTGATTGTGATTCCTGGTTCACTTGTATTTGAATCAGGACACATATACATTAATGACAGCACTGAATACATAGTGATATTTGAAAATTTATCAGTGACTCATTTAAGATATTCTCATAGAGTGTTATATGTATGTGAGTGTCACAGTGTTGTCAAGTGTGGTAGAATAAATTAAATTGTTTATCTGTCTGTTGTTGTTGTGACTTACACTTCATCATATACATACCCTAGACATTTAACGTAGTCATCACAATATTCCAGAATAATTCTGACTGAGGCATAATGTGGTAGCAAGTAAGGTCATCTATAATACACTACACTTATTAGATATAGATACCTTCACAGCTGACCTCAGTCAGTACACTAAGTCCCCTATAAATATTTATAAAATCCCACTTTACCACATATATTGGGGTCTCGCTCTCGGGATTTTGAATCTCTCCCTATTAAAAATATTGGGGGTAATTCACCTCAGGGAATAATAAGAATTAAAAGGTATTCTTGGGTGAAAATAAATAAGGTAGAGCTCACAGTGCCTGTGTTGTCCTGAGTTAATTAGTCATAGATAAAATTGTTTAGTTAAATATTTTAGACATTTATCTGTTAGACAATGGCCGACCTGGCAAAATTTCGATCTGCTGCTGTACAGACTGCGAAAGAGTTAGGAATGGACGGGCAAATTATGATTTCTTATGTCACTGCTGAATGTGACAAATATATTGAACGGGAAGAAAGAAGATTAGAAAAAGAGGCCGAAAGAAAGTTAGAGGCTGAAAAGAAAATTAAGAGGTTGCAGATTGAGGCTGACAAAGAGGCTAAAGCATTGGAAGCCGAGGAAAGAAGACAGGCTGCAGAAAGAGAAGAGAAGAAATTAGCTGCAGAAAGAGAAGAGAAGAAATTAGCTGCAGAAAGAGAAGAGAAGAAATTAGCTGCAGAAAGAGAAGAGAAGAAATTAGCTGCAGAAAGAGAAGAGAAGAAATTAGCTGCAGAAAGAGAGGAAAGAAGATTGACTGCAGAGAGGGAAGCAGAAAAGGAGGAGAAGAGATTACAAAGGGAACATGAGTTACGACTAAGGGAGTTTGAGTTTCAGGGCAATGCTCCTGAAAATGGTGCCAGTCCCTTTACCTCTGATGCCACTGCTAGTCAGGGAGCCTCAACCTCAGCTATGAATTTTCATTTAGATCATTTTGTTGAGAAAGACGATGATATAGAGAGCTATCTAAATAGATATGAACTATTAGCTACCACGTATGGGTTAGAGAGAGAAAGGTGGAGCTTAAAGTTATCTCAGGAACTTCGTGGGGCAGCTTATGAAGTTTTTGCCAAAATGAGCAGAGGTGATCAGGAAAATTATGACATGCTAAAGCAGGCTCTTTTGTTAAGATATGAAAAGAACGCAGAATTTTATAGGAAAAAATTTAGGAATGCTAAACTACTGTCAGGTGAAACCTACCACCAGTTCTCTGCACGGATAGAGACATACTTGGAGAAATGGACTTCTCTGGGGAAAACCCAAGATCTTAAGGAAATGATCCTTATAGAACAATTAAGAGAGTCCATGGCTCCAGACCTGAGAAAGTTTCTCATGGAACAAGGTGCAGAGAGGCTGGGTGAGGTGCTAAATGTTGCAGAAAGGTATCAAGCAGCTCAAGCAGAGGTAACAGGTAATAAAAAGAAACAGGTGGATGATTTTAGGGCACCACAGAACTTTAATAAATTTGATCCTAGGGATCAAAACAAAGGTAAGCAGCAATTTGATAGGCCACGGTATGACAATAAAAATAAAACCCCACAATTCGATGAAAGGAAATATGATGAAAGAAAATCTTACAACCAAGGAAAAAGGTGGTGTAAAAATTGTAAGATGAACAATCATGACACTGACCATTGTAGAAGGAAACCTCCTCACTGTGCTGCTATGACATCTGGGAAAAAGGAAAAAAAGGTCAAACCTGCAGAACTACAGGAACCATACCATCCCCCAGTGTGTGAAGATGTCATCTGTAATGGTGTCACTATAAGGTGTTTATATGATACCGGTTTAGATTACGATTCCGTTGTGAGTTCTCACCTGGTGCAGGCCGATCAATACACCACAGAAACAGTGGAGATTCAAACTGCAACCAAGGATGTAGCTACCATGACACTTCCCGTCGCCCGGATAAAAGTGAAAACGCGATATGTGGAAGGAATCATAAAAGCAGCAGTGATAAATGAGCCAATCTACCCTCTGATATTGGGGTGTAGATATGTCTTCTTGGGGAATCCCAAGAGACCTGTGATATTGGCAACAGTGCAGACCAGATCACAGTCTAAAAAGGAGGAGGATAATCCAATAAATACTCATCCAGATGAGATGAGGAAGGCACAGGCTGAGGACAAAACACTCAAGCCGTGTTTCAAGAAGTTGCCCAAATCTCATACACCTCCAGGCAAGGGAGAGTTTTATATGAAGAACAAGCTGATATATAGGAAGGCTGGATCTGAATCCAATGGTCACGGACAGCTGGTCCTTCCCACTTCATATAGGACTAAAGTGTTGGAACTAGGGCACGCGATTCCCTTCAGTGGTCATATGGGGATCAGCGCAACAGGACAGCGTATAGCTTGTCACTATTTCTGGCCAGGGATAACTGAAGATATCAAACGATATGTAAAATCCTGCCCAGAGTGCCAACGAGTAGCACCTAAGCATTGGACTGCACCAGCAACTCTGGGGGAAATGCCCATAGTGGGAACACCCTTTGAGAGAGTTGCCGTGGATCTTGTGGGACCTCTCACTCGAACCAAGAGAAGGAACAGCTACATTCTGACTCTGGTGGACACATGTTCTATGTGGGGAGAGGCGGTAGCCCTGTCATCGATTGATTCTAAACATGTGGCAGAGGCATTGCTCACAATTTTCACAAGGTTAGGTTTTCCCAATCAAATCTTGACTGATAATGGCTCTCAGTTCAAGGGGAAACTAACAGAAGAAGTTTTCAGGATCTTCCAGGCCAAACACTTCCATTGTAGTGTGTACCATCCCCAAGGGAACGGCCAAGTGGAAAGATTTAACGGCACGTTGATGTCGATCCTGAGAAAGTTGGCACACGAAAAACCAGATACATGGGATCAGTACCTGCCCGCCGCCCTCTTTGCTTATCGGGAGGTACCCCATAGTTCAACCGGTATGGCCCCGGCAACATTATTGTTTGGAAGGCCAATAAAAGGTCCACTCGAAGCTCTGTTAAGAACGTAAACTGATGAAAAAGCAGAGGAAAATATCACATCCTCATACCAATATGTGAATGAGCTGACCACTCGTTTAAAAACTGGCTGGAAACTTGCCAATGAAAATTTGAAACAAGCCAGGAAGAAACATGCTGTCTATTATAACAGGAAGGCGAAAGACAGAGATTTGGCTGTGGGAGAGAAGGTACTGCTTCTTCTCCCCGGGAGTCAGAATAAGTTACAGATTGGATGGCAAGGTCCATATACAGTTCTAGAGAAGGTGTCTAGAACAAATTATAAGATAGATAAGAAGGGGAAAGAAAAAATCTATCATGTGAATCTCCTGAAGAAATATTTGGAAAGAGAACATCAGGAAGAGACACACTTGTTGACCTTGTCCATTGCCATGGAGATGAAAAAGGAACCACTTTCATCATTTGAATATCCATTACACCCCTGTGAGACAGCGGCACAGGTGAAAATCAGTACACTTTTAACGAAAACTCAGAAAGAGAGAGTGCAACAGGTTCTAAATAATCATGCAGAGGTGTTAACAGACCGACCTGGGCATACAAACTTATTGGAATATGATATGAAACTGATAGACCCCACACCTGTCTGTATGAAACCATATTCGATTCCTTTTGCTAAGGAGAAAGCTTTGAAGGAAGAGATAAATTATTTGTTGAAGGAAGGAATTATTTCACACAGTGAATCTTCGTATAGTTCCGGTGTTGTACTCTTAAGGAAGCCCTCTGGAGAACATAGACTCTGTATAGATTACAGAAGACTGAATGCTATTACAGAAGGACAGGTGGATCCATTGCCGGATACAAATCAGTTGTTTGCCAGGCTAAATAAAGCTAAATATTTCTCAAAAGTGGATTTGAGTAAAGGATACTATCAGATTCCAGTAAAGCCTGAGGTTAGACCATACCTAGCTTTTAGTACCTCAGAAGGACACTATGAGTTTAATAGATTGCGATTTGGATTGAAGAATGCGCCTAGTGTCTTCTCTAGAATGATGAGAAAATTATTGGACTCTCTGAATAACCCATGCATCACAAATTTTATGGATGATATCCTAATAGCAACATAAACATTTGAGGAACACATTGACTCTCTGAACATGCTGTTTAATCGACTTAGGGAAGCGAATTTAACAGCCCGACCAACCAAATGTTGCGTTGGATGTAAAGAATTGGAATTTTTGGGACACACAGTCTATCAGGGAAACATGACCCCTGACCCAAAGAATTTAGAGAAACTAAAGAAAGCCCCGAGACCACAAACCAAGAAAGACGTGAGATCCTTTGTCTCATTATGTGGTTTCTACCAAAAGTATATCAAAAACTTTAATTCCATATGTGCACCGTTAACTGATTTGACACGTAAGGGAAATCCAGACCGAATTACATGGACACCACAATGTGAAATGGCTTACCAGGAATTGAAGGAAAAGCTAACAAGCAAACCTATTTTGAAATTACCTGACTTAAGTCAAGAATTCATAGTAAGAACGGATGCCAGTAATATTGGGTTAGGTGCAACTCTGCTACAGAGATCAGATGCATTGGATGGGGAATTAAGCCCAGTGGCATATGCTAGCAGAAAGTTGAATAAAGCTGAAATCAACTACTCAACTAGCGAAAAAGAATGTCTTGCAGTAATATGGGCAATAAAGAAATTCAATATTTATCTGTATGGGAAGGCATTTAAGTTGCAAACGGATCACAAACCTTTATCGTTTCTAGCACAGGCTAGGCATGAGAACTCGAGATTACTCCGTTGGTCTTTATTGATGCAGCCATTTGAGTTTAGCATAGAGTATATAAGTGGAAAAACAAATCTGGGAGCGGATTTTTTAAGCCGCCATCCGTGTGATGAGAATCACCCTAAAACCCAGGAATAATAAGAAATTTCTCTATGTTTATATAGAATTATAGACTGACATATAACGTCTGTTTTAAGTGGGGAGGATTTGTCGTGAGAAATTCTAATCCACATATATAAATTAAAACGTAAATATAAAGCCTAACAAATAAATTTAATAAAAGGAAAGAAGAATGGTAAAGAACAGTGCTGTCACAATGACTGTACTCGAAATCCCCTTGTGTTCTCCTGCGTCTGCAAATTGTAACGTTTCACGTTGATAGTAAAAGCCTTCTGCAACATACACGCGTTTCCCAGACACAATAAAAAGGGTACTCCATTTCTAAGAAAAACCTTGAAATACGCAAGTTGACCTAGATTTAAAATTCCATTCATGTCTTTTTATACACTATGTTACCAAAAACGAAAGACAGATGGACTAAAGGATAGAGAGAAGGGAGAGGCAGAAAGCAGGGACACATGCAACACTAAACACGCGTCGCGCGATACACAATTGCTGCCATCACGCGTGTAAGGCCACTAGCACTAATTTTTTCAAATCGACAGTGATAAAAACACTACCCATACCAGAGTTAGGTTTTAAAATCCTGAAAAACGCTTATTGGGAAATATGACATTATACTGGTTTACGTTTGAAAACATTACAGTACCCAGACAGCACATCTTCGAAGTAAACAGGAGGTAGAAGAAATTGCATATTTTGAACGCAGCCACTTAGCTCTTTTAAATTTGTATATTTGGGTTCCTTAGGGCTTGCTGACAAAGAATATGTAAAACGTTACGCAAATAGTCTAGGAATTACCAAATTATAGCCAAAATAAAATAGTGGGGGTGCCTGACAGCATGAAATCATTTCTGCTCATAAAATTTTTTTTATAACGTGTTTGAAAAACATTACGTTACGGAAATAGCCTACCATGTTAACTCCTATTTGATTGGAGCGCAATAAATGTAAGGCTAAACACGATTAGTCGGACTATAAATACTATCTTTCGTTGTCAGGGGAAACGTGAGAAGGGTAATATTTTTTTGAAAAGTAGGTAGACATGGCATGATTGGTTAGAGCTGCGAATATACTCAATTCAGAGCGTCTGTTCCTTGCCACATCTTGTAATAAACCTACTAAGAAACAGTGCGTTGAGCACCAGGCATATTTTTCTAAAAATAAAAGCCTGGGACATCGGCAGATCGGAATTTGTGCCTATTCATTGCCAGTCAACGAAACTGTTTATTATTTCCATTGAATTGTGGTAAGCTTGAAATATTCAATATCTTTTTAATGAAAATTGAATGTAAATTGATAATTTATGTCTGTATATATGTGTGGTTCAGTAGCGAACATGAGGTAAAGCCTATATTGCTCCAACCTGATTAGAGGTGTCGGAAAAAAGTGAAACTACATGGAATTGCCAAACAGTACACTGACACCTAACTTATTGACTAGAAAGAAATCATGCTGGAATTGCAGAGGCGTGGTAACCATTAGGGAGGAATATACTGGTGTAAAGTATTTCAGATGAAGCTGACAGTTGGCCTAACGCTCTGAACTCAATGTTTGTATGTACTGTGTTCAGTGTAGAAATAGAGTGTAAATTAGTTCTGAAGTAGGAGGGACAACCTTCTTGTTTCAGGGACCGTGGTCTTAAAGTTATTGAGCAGCACCTGGTCAGAGCTTTGCTGAATCCAGAGTCGGACAGCATACTCCTTGGTCCATATAGCTAACAGTGAGGTGTCTCCAGAACACAGGGGAGCACTCGAGCAGAGGAGTCTTTTCCTGCCGCCATCACGACAGATAAGCTGATGTGGCCAGCGGAGCTCAACATTATGTACCCCCATCTTAAACTGACCTTGTAAAATAAAATTAAGAGGGGAAATTAATTGTTTTAATGCCAGGAACTGAGAACATCTCCAATACTAGTTCCAACAGAAACAAACTATTGAAGTCATGATGACAAATACCAACAAAGCTTGAAAAAAAAAAAAACCAGTATTACCTCATATTACCACTACACAACTGACACACATAGGATAATATTAATAAAATATGTCACTACAAGATTCATATTGATAAATTCTGTACATATAACTTGTAATTAAAATTGATTGTGATTCCTGGTTCACTTGTATTTGAATCAGGACACATATACATTAATGACAGCACTGAATACATAGTGATATTTGAAAATTTATCAGTGACTCATTTAAGATATTCTCATAGAGTGTTATATGTATGTGAGTGTCACAGTGTTGTCAAGTGTGGTGGAATAAATTAAATTGTTTATCTGTCTGTTGTTGTTGTGACTTACACTTCAACATATACATACCCTAGACATTTAACGTAGTCATCACAATATTCCAGAATAATTCTGACTGAGGCATAATGTCGTAGCAAGTAAGGTCATCTATAATACACTACAATTATTAGATATAGATACCTTCACAGCTGACCTCAGTCAGTACACTAAGTCCCCTATAAATATTTATAAAATCCCACTTTACCACACTTTTTTACAGAAATAATAATATTTTTTGAAACTGTTCTTTCTTTCAGAAATTAATATTTTTAACTAACTGTTCTTTCATACAGAAATTAATAAATGTTACCAACTGCTCTTTCTTACAGAAATTACTGTAATTTTATAAACTGTTCTCTCTTATATATATATATATATATATATATATATATATATATATATATATATATATATATATATATATATATATATATATATATATATATATATATATATATATATATATATATATATATATATATATATATATATATATATATATATATATATATATATATATACATATATATATATATATATAATAGGAAACTCTTTACAGAGCGATACAACGGGAAGCAATCTGATCATCAGAAGCAGTCCCCCTGTCCGACAAGTGTTTCGGCCCGATACACTCCTTTACACTCTAAGGGGGTCGGGCCCACTTGGGTCATGACTCCCAAGCGTCTCAGCCTCCTGTTGTCTTGTATCGAAAATGAACCCATTTCACTTATGGTAGCAACTTTAAAATCTACAATTCCGGAGGCAATTGTGAAAGTAACAAAGAGAAGACAAATTATTCCGTTTGTTCCGCCGCACATCACAACTAAGGACACACACTGAGACACACCTGCGCGAAGCCGACGAGTCTAGAGTAGAAGGGAATGGCGGACTTAGGTCGAATTCAGGAGGAGCAAAGGAGGAGCGCAGGAGGAGCAAGATGGCGGGATGACTTTTTATATAAGAAAAATCAGGAGGAGCAAGATGGCGGGATGACTTTTTATATAAGGAAAATCAGGAGGAGCTCAGGCGGAGCAAGATGGCGGACTTGAGATAACAAGGGGGAGATAATAGGAAGAGGATGTTTATATAAGGAAAATGTTGCAAGATGGCGGATTTGAGATAACAAGAAGAGGGGTATATTTTTTTTAAATATATTGTTGTTATTAGTATAGCCAACTTAGGTAGTGTTAGACAAACATTTAGACAAACTTTTAGATAATAGGAAGACAAAACAGTTATACGATATATATTTCACAACAGTTATACGAACAGTTAGACAAACAGTTATACAAACAGTTAGACAAACAGTTAGACGAACAGTTAGGCGAACAATTAGACGATATATAGGTAACAAAAAAGCGTTTAGTTAATATAGTTTTTTTTTAGTTAATATAGTTTTTATTTTATATTCAATAGTGTTTTTGTAATAGCAAACAGGAGTATGGTAATATATATATTATTTTTTAACGTAATACATTTTCACAGATTTATTTATCAAATGAATATACAATTATATGGTGTATTTTTTAACGTTATGTGACAGCGCCATCTTGAGGTCTGTCGTTCTCGGCGCTGGCCCCATCTGGGCAGTCATGTTGTCTATGTGGTTTAGTGCCTTTTGATCACGTTATCTTCAAGCAGATTTATTACAAGGCCATAATAAGCCTACGAATTAGCTGTGTTTTTGCTCTAGTTGTGTAAATCTGTGTTTTCATGCATTCTGGATCAATAATCGCGTGTTATCTGTGTGGCGCAGATTAATGCGCGTAAGCGCGCAGTAAATTGAGTGGTTAGGCCAGGGCTTATAAAAAGGGGTAGCAAGCGGCGAAACCGGTCTATGTTTGAGAGAGCCGCCCAGTGAGAACAGACTAAGAAGACACACAAGAGCCAAGCTGTAAATGCCTTGAGCACGTGAGTTAATTTAAATTAGCATTAGTTTTCTAGGATTCTGAAATTATATCGATGTGGCTATTTTAATGTTTAATGGAATAAATAGATAGATAGATAGATAGATGTGAAAGTTTAAGAGCGATTATTTCATTCTTCAGAAAGGCAGACATAGTGTGAGGCTATTTCACTGCGAAATTTAGATAAGATTAACAATCGCAAGATAGCAACCTCGTGGTATAAAAGGCGGTGATAGCGAGTCTGAGCAAACACGCTCCGCGTGTTAAACCTATAATATGTTATGCCGAGCGACACGCGGTGTATTTAGTTCCAGTTTTTGGTTAAAGCCAAGAATATTATTCTTTAATGTAAGAGTAATTTTATTTTATCCTTTAATGTAAAAGTAATTAAGTGTATTTCACGATTATTGACTATTCTACTGTTTATCTTTAGTGGTTACTTAGAAGGGAGAATAGTCATTTAGATTTCTGGTGCGTAAGGCAAGTTGAGACAGGTGTTTCTCTGTTTGCTCCCGGTGGAGCATGGAAACACCAATGCGGCTGGTGTCCACCACAAGTCAACAGAAGCATTTTATGCTGTTACAGTGGTTGTTCCTGTAATAATGTGTTTCATGTGATGAGTTCCCAATCTCGTCAGGGGTCACATATGAAACGTTTGTGGCCAGGCGCACCAGTCGTCACTTACGACATGTTCAGAGTGCGGGAACGAGTATTGATGTGGGTCGGTTGAGAGGTAGTAGTTAATTCTCATTATTGAGATTATTTGTTGTACATGTATTGAAGAATATTATTTTATGTCCAGTTGATTATTATTGTTATGTGAACATGGTTTGCGAGAGCACGTGGACGTACGTGGAGATGTGTATTTCTCTTCTCCGCTCCTGAGGGAGCATGGGGCCACCGGTGTGGTTTGCCTCAGCATGAAGCATTCAGATGCTCTTGCAGTAGTGGTTTCGGTAGCAACCTATGTTACCCGGTGCGATTGCCAGCCTCATGCACAACACCATACTAGTCGCATTGGACGACACGCATGAGTGTGTGAGATAGTTGATGATACCAGGATGGGCGCATGTTTTCTTTATGGTAAGTGTTATTATCCATGCTATTAATGTTCACTTAGACATTGTTTTATTTATTGTTTTTCAGACAGTCTATGAACACTGACTGGGTGTTCGTTTGATTGTTCGTTTGATTGTTTGTTGGATTGTTTGTTTGGTGTTCGGTTCTGTTCGGTAGAATTAAATGTTGATCTGCATAAGGCTTTGGATTGCTTGAATTGTTAAGTCTGCTGCTGAGAGGGTTGCAAGCAACCAATAATTGCAACCCCTGTCAAACGATCCTTTATAAATTTTCTTGGTGCACGGGTCTGGGGTATGAATTACCACCTAGCGCCCCTGTCACAGTAATACATTTTCACATAGTGATATTTACAATAATACATATTTATATAGGAAGATGTATATCACAGATTTTTATACATTATCACAGGGGTACAGGCCAGACCTTGAAGGGAGTCGTCACATTGTCGTCACGTCGTAAGAAATATTTTATGTGTATGTGGTATCTGTATGTACAGACAGTTTAAATGTTGAGGGGTGATGTGGTGAAGTTGTCGGGATGTGCCTGTCGTTTTATGTAAAAGTAAGATAGGGCGTTGCGGTGTTGTTCGTATGTGTAGATGGAGGAATTGTGTGCTCTGAACCCGATATTTTTCCCACCCTGTGCCTGTTGTGTGTTGAGGACTTCTAGGAATGTGTGTTTGTCTACTTTGTTGTGGTGTTTGTTCAAGCCTTTGGTGGTGGTTTTGTCGTAGTCACCAAAACAGTGATATGTCTTGCTACAGAGGGAAACCATCCCTCTGCCTTCGTACTCTAATTTAAAAAGGCCCGGTGTCCGCTTGTCGAATAAGGTTTGTTCGCTTCATTTCTGACAAAGGGCGCGCGTTTTACCCTCGGTAGCGACGAAAACGGGTCTATGGTCGGGACATACTTCGGCGGGGAACCACTGGTGGTAGGAGCTATAAAATTCCTGTCCCAAAGCGGGCTTAACAACGTCCGCTAAGTTGTCTGAACTAAGGGCCAAGTAAAGGCTGTCTGTGTCCGTCTCGCACAACTGAAAGTCTGACCTATCTACAAATTTATCTAAACAGTCGTAGTAAAATTCTAACATGCGTAATTTAGCGTATTGGTAGACGAAAAATCCTATCTGAACGGGGAGGTCCCAACATATAGTCTGTTTAAGTTTCTCTACTTCAAAAATCTCGTCCGTCACTAACGTCATTTTCCTAAAGCGGGGTGAGTTTATTTGGTCAGAGGTACCCTCGTCCATCGTGTACGAGACATCCACATGCTTCGCCTTATTGGTTAATGTCTTGCCGTAGGCCGCGTTACCTAGCAGTTTCATGGTCTCGCTGGTAATGGCGTAGGCAGGATCAGTATCACCCTGTCGACGCGCGTTCGAAACAGTGTCCCCAAACCGTTGGAAACACGTCACGGGTGTATACTCAAGCACCTGGTAGATACAGGTGACTTCTAACCCTTTGGTTAGGTACCAGCGAAGCAGAGGTGTCGTCAGGAGAATCTTTTTGCCCACATAACTCCCGATCAACGTCCGTCTGGGGGTAGTCAGGAGTTTATGTTTTTCGGCGTATTCCCGCATGAAAGACCCAATATCTTCCCTCGTGACGTCAACATTCTTAAAAATGGGCGTCATCTCAGAGAAATGGTCTTTTAAAGAGTCGGGGACATGAATGTCACATTCGACTAGGCCAAACAAGGTCTCGTCTAGCGCCGAGGCGAGAATATTTTCTTTTGTCAGGGGGTACCGACATTTGGTGTAAGACGGTTTCTGGTTCGGGAAGGTGGCGTTGAGAAAACGGCGGATTGATGGGTCGGTTTTCTTCAATGCCTGCCACTCGCATTCCCACATTTCTACCAATTCGACATCGCAATGGCCCCATAAATAAGAACTTGTTTCCACCGTCTTTGCGTACAACTCAGACAAAGGTTTGTTGTTGACTGGGTTAACGTCAAGACCGGCGGTTAGTGGGCAGTTAGGGTGGCCGTGGAATAGGCAACCGTGGAACTGGTAGGCGGTCTGAGAGTATCTGTCCCAACCGTCTACCCTAACGCATACATCACCCAACGCCTTCTCACGTCCGTTAAACTGGGTTTTTAAGGTCACTTTTGTTTGGTGGGAGACCCAAGCCAAATAGTCGCGGCACTGCACGGTATATTTGTGGAGTTTGTGGTGCTTGAAACCATCATCCTTGTACCGTCTAACGGGAAAGTCAGTGGGCATTTTCTGCATTAACGCCCACAAATAAAGGGCGTTGGCATCAAAACCTTTAATGGCTTGAACCGTTTTGCCACCTCTAATGCGGGTTTTGCCTTGCTCGTGGAACCTGTGAAAAATAATTGACGGTCCCCCGACGATGTTTTGGCGCAAGATGTTATGCAAATCTACCTCCTGCTTCGAACATAAAGAAAACAAGACGTTGGGCGGGAGGGTTTTGAAAAGGTACTTTAACGTGACACCGGGCACGGAGATCGCATCTTTAAACATGTCTACACCTAGGCGCGCGTAAAAACTAACTTGTCGGTCTAACGCTGCCAGGAAGGAGACCACGTCTTTATTGTTGTACCACGTCAGAAAGTCGCGCAACGTGGTCATGTGGTTCTCGGCCCACACCTTCTGGCACTCGGCGTACTCATCGGCGGAAATGTTAGTGTTTTTAAGTTTGGAAAAAAACGCCGAGTGGGGTGGTAACGCGGTTTCGTCTAACTTTGCTAAATCTGTTATGTACTCGTAACAAAAATATCATTTGGTTTCTTTAACCTTGTACGCCGCGAGATATTTGCTATAGCTAAAACCGGGGGCTAAGTAATTATTTCTAAAAACTTTAAGTCGCTAGTGGCAATACACATAAAATTATTGTTTCGCTTGACTAAAAATTTGAAGTCTTCCCCCATGAAATATCGGATGAGATACGGTTTGATTACGTTCACGTCGTACTTCCCCGAATTGAAACCTAACACCGGTAGCTGCCCCAAATAACCCTCTAATCTACCAAGGAGATCCACGGAATTACCGATCGTCTCTAAAACCGCGAGTTGTGTGTATACATCGTCAAAATACGCTCGCAGAATCTCATAAGAGGCCGCGGCAATTTTGAGCAGATGGTCAGCCATCCTATTGACCAACTCTTGCGGGTCACTCGTTGTGATAAAACACACGGGGGCTTCAAAACCGGGGACGTTAGAAGCCACCGAACACGACAGGGGCACGTGTTTGGCTGTGTAGGTAGTGGCATTACCACTTGACTCTAGAGTGTTCTCAAAAAAACACTCATAGTCAAATGTGGCGCGATAAGGGAAGACGAATTTTGTGTCTACGTCTATCCCCTCCTCCTTGATTAATTCCCAAATGGTCTCTGGGGGATTATACACACCACCTCTAAATGTTTCTCTTCGCTTAGAGCCGGTACAGCGCTTTTCATGGCGCACCAGTCGGTAATACTCCTTCCACAACTTACCGCAATCGGGACACGAAAAAGAGTTACTGGCCCTATCAATATCTACAATGTACATAAAGTGGTTCTTAAACATTAACAGACGCAGCGTGTCTGGAAAAGTGTCGCTACCTCTAAGTTTGGGGGTCAGGTTTTCCTCGTCGTCAAATTCAAAAACGTCAATATTTATGTTAAAACATGTCTCTAATTGGGGCATATCGATTAAACTAACCCCGGGGAAATCGATGAGGGACCTAAGTCCCTGCTGTGTTTGCCACTGTTCGACTAGCCGGCGCGTCGGTGTTCTAACATCTTTAACGGCACCAACCCTAAAAACGGCTAAACGTCTAAAAAAGCAAAAGTTATCACTGTATGGTTTTTACTGTGAATCGTGTTGTAGTGTATGGATGTGGTTACTGTTCGTGACGAAAGAGGGAATGTCTTGTATGCAGCAGCCGATGGGAAAGTCTTGGATATGGTACAAATAGAACGATGTCGCTGGGATGGATTCGACAAAGTATTTTGTGTTTGGTCTATTTAACTGTGCTTGTGTGACAATATCGCTATCGTGTAACTGTGAGAGAAAAGCTTTGAAATCTGTAATGTTGTTGACTAAGTGTGGCTGATCTAAGACGACTGTGTTATTCGAGGAAGCGTGAAAGAAGCGAAGGTCATTTGTTTCTCTGTGCCTCAGGATAATGTGAAAACTGTAGTTTATTTTGAATCTTTTTGTCTGTTGTGTGAATACAGGGAGCAAAAGACGATCCCAGTCCACATTTTCTGTTGGTCTGTGAAAAAAAGTGAATGTGGACAGATATTTATGTTTATTTGCGTGTGTTTTAATTGCTTGCCAGTTGTCAGTGTAGACTTGTTTTATGTCATCCTGTAAGTCTTCTAAAGAGTCTTCTTCAGTAGGGAGACGGGTTTTTTTTATATGGGTTTGAATGCTGTTCATGTAGCGTTTTTTGGTCTGGCCTGTTTTTGGTGGGTGGGATGGGGTGGGATTTGAAGTGGGTCCTGTATGTGGGGTGGAAGTTGTTGCTGTTCTCGGGGATGGTGTGCTCCCTGCTGCAGCAGATGATGTCTGTTGGTGCCCCGATCTCGATGTTGATGATAAGTCTGTTGTGGCACCTGATGTTAGTGTCTGTTGGTGCCCCGATGATGATGTTGTTGTGACATCTGTTGGGGCACCTGATGTTGGTGCTGGGACAGTCTGGTGTTGTTGTTTTATGTGGGTTCGTAGATTATCACAAAGAGTAAATTGTTTCCCACAAATGTCACAATCCAATAGCAATGTTGCGTGCACTGTCTTTATGTGACGTGCTAAATTGTCAAGGCGGGTAAATGTTTTGTTGCAGCGGGGACACGTGAGACTGTGCCCTGGTGCAGTGGTGGCCCCCGCTGAGGGGTTAGTAGCGGACGCCGTTGCAGTGGTGGTTCCCAGTGGGGAGTCTATAGCGTCCGCCGGTGCAGTGGTGGTCCCCCCTGAGGGGATTGTAGCGCCCGCCGGTGCAGTGGTGGTCCCCAGTGGGACGTTTATAGCGGCCCCCGGTGCAATGGCTTCCGCTGTAGGGGATCTCGGGTCCGCTGGGCCATGAAAGACCTCAATATGTTGTTGGAGTGCATCATGACTTGTGAATATTTTAGGACAGACACGACAGGGATGATTTTTGTCTGTATGGACCGAGGAGATATGTCTCGTTAGGTTGTTTTGACGAGTGAATGATTTGCCCCATTGGCCACAAACATTTTGAATTGCTGACATTTCTGTGAAGTAGAAACGAAAAAACGTTACTTACACATAAAATTAAATACAACGAGAGAGAGAGAGCGAGAGAGAGAAAGCGAGAAAGAGAGAGAGAAAGAGAGAGAGAGGAAGAGAGAAAGAGAGAGAGAATAAACAGATAAATAAAACACAGACTTATAGGTATATACACGCCTACTCTGCCTTATAACTAGTCTTATTGTTTAGTCTGTTATCAAAGGAAAGAGGTGTTAACATATCAGAATGGTCCACGCGCGCGCGCGCTGTGGCAAAAAGGATATGGATTTAAAACTCAGCCCGTTCGCGAGTACCGAGTTGACCTGTCCTTTTTTTAAAATAACGAAAATATAAGTATTTATTAAAGTGTATGTTAGTTTCAATCATGGTTATAGCAAGGTGACTTAATGTAATATGTTGATTGTATTATCTCTATCTTTTTCCCGTGTGTAGTTCAGTATTGTTTTAAAAGCCAAAATACGCTATTTTCTAAACTATTAGGTTGTCTAATTTTCACTGGCTGGTTAGGTAGTTTGTAGTGACTCGGGTCCTTAGTTATTTTTAACGTAATATATTTGTAGTTACTATGAGAAGTTCTTTATAGAAGCAGCTTGTGAGTACAGAAATACGACTCGAGCGCATGTGTTGTGGAATCAAATCAATTTATCGATCTAACCAAACATCTTTGCGCTACATCCAAGCAAGTATTTGAAATAGACTATTAGTCTATACAAATTTAGAGTGTTGTTATAGGAAAGTATTACAAGTTGTAAGTATCACGGATAATTTTTCAAAACCCAAATATAATTTGCTTTCGCACGAGTTTAACAATAGACGAGAAACGTAGATAAGGTTTAAACTAAGGAATTTTTCTCACTACTACACCCACCACATAAAAAAATAAGTCGGATAATTCTTAACTTAGCTAAACCATACACACATGTAAGAATTTAACAAACAACTATTATTAAAATACCTATTAGTCTAGACATATTAACTTTGAAACAGCCTTTACCAACACTGGCTAACGAAAAAGCGAATACACAGACATGTCTTTTAAATAGAAAACAGATATTTAATACAAAACACGGATAATAAGTTAGTCTCGGAGTTAACCTCTTAACAAAACACACAGATAAAAATAACAGAGATATTTATTTATATTTAACACCTTAACACAAAAACACGAAGACCGAATACATAAACGAAAACAAACGAAGACAACCAAAACATATATTTTTAAAGATATTTATTGTATATATCCTAGCGAAAACAAACAGCTATATAAAAATATTTATTTTTTATGTGTAAAATATATATTTTAACTTCCTATTATTATTTTTATATTATTATAGGGAAAAAACAGACAAATACACACATATACATATACCGAGTTTACATTTAGAACTTTGTATAGGGTTTTCTTCCAGTCTCTGAGTGTTAAGAAAATATGCCTAGGAAAAAAAATGAAAACACAAACACATACCCAGATATTTTTCCACAGAATACCATTAAAAAGACACAGAGATATATCTCTTAAAGGCCAGAGATATTTAACACAAAATACGAATAAAAACAGAATAAGATACGTTTGGTGGTGAGCTGTTGCTTTTTCAGAAGTTTGATATGAGAAGGCTTTCACAACGTTTTTTCAGAGACGTTCACCGGTCCAGGTCTGGTTAAAGAATGAGACATGTCTAAAACAATTCATGATTAAGACAATGACTTTCCAATAAAAGTAGTCCGAGTGTATGAATTTCGTGATGGAGCCAGATTGGTTGTTGTGTAGAGATACTGTTTCAGAAAATAGTTCGCGCGCAAGCGCTTCGTCATGGTTTGGTCGATAAAAACGTTATCATAACGTATGAACAGGAAAATCGACCTCGCCCTGGTTTGAAACCAGATCAATGACCCCACAAAACATCACGCGTAAATTTCTGTTCACGTCACTCATACACAGTTATTATATTGTATGTTTCAAACAACAAACATGCTAAAAACGTGAGAATCACTGTTTCAAGAACGTAAGATTCGTGCTAAAAACGTGAGAACCCAACCACCCAATTATGAGAACCTTTGGTGTAAAACATTGTGACAATAAAAAACAATGTGAGAAGTACTGTTCAAGAATTTGAGAATCACTGTGTTTAAAAAACATTTACAACAAATATAAGTATCTGTTTGGTACATTTCTTTTATAGTTATCATATATATTTTAAGAGTCTGAACTTGTCTTTGGCTGATGCAGGTCGACTTGCCCAGAATCGTGATGCGTTCAGAGCAGCTGTAATGGAGACAACGTTCTGGAAAGAATATGTCACATGATGATGATGATGATATATTTTAAAGCTTGCTTTTAAAGATATCATTTGTATTTTGAAATAATATATATTTTTATATACAGAGGGACATTAGTGTTTCGAAAACATTTCATAAAATGATCGCAAAATGTTTTGTCCCCTCAAACACCTGATAGAGAGAGAGAGAGTTAGAGAGAAAGAAAGAGAGAGAAATAGTTAGAGAGAAAGAAAGAGAAAGAGAGAGGGAGAGAGAGAGAGTTAGAGAGAGGGAGAGAGAGAAAGAGAGAGATGGAGAGAAAGAGAGAGAGAAAGAGATAGAGAGAGAAAGAGAGAGGGAGAGAAAGAGAGCGAGAGAGAGAGAGAGAGAGAGAGAGAGAGAATAAAACACAGTCTTATTTTTAGGTTGTTATCAAAGGAAATAATTTTGTTTAACAGATCAGAATGGTCCCCGCGCAGGCTGTGGCAGAAAAGATATTGATTTAAAACCACGCGCTCACGAAACAGGTGACAATTTCCCTTGGCGTTTAAGTACTAACGTGTTTGATCGTTTGTAACAAGGAGTTTTTCTTTGTGTAGCTAATGGTATGTTCTAAATATTATTTTTAATGTGATAAAAGTGTTTATTAATTTTTGAGTTATCAGATTCTGTCTTTTTATATTTTTTTTTATGTTTACACAAATAAGCCTCACAAAAATGAACAAAAATATGTTATGTCCGGATTTAACATAAAACAATTTAGTATCTGAGTTAACATCTTAACAGATAAAAATAACAGAGATATTTATTTATATTTAACACCTTAACACAAAATACGAATTCACAACCAACTAAAAAAACTTATATATTCTCTAAACAGAGATATTTTAACAACCTAACACACGAATACTCTCACACACACACACACACACACACACACACACACACACACACACACACACACACACACACACACACGCACACACACACACACACACAGAGACACACACACACAGAGAGAGACACACACACAGACACATACACACTCACACATTTAGACCTTTGTGTAGGTTATGTCTTCACAGTGTTTGTTAAGAAAAATACGCCTAGCTAACAACAAACGGCCAGATATTTAAACAGAGAAATAACAGACATATATTTAACATTCTAACGTGTTTCTCACTTTTTTTGTTAAGTTTTATTTCAATAATACTTTTTTTTTTTGTGTGTAAAACTTTTGTTTAAAATGGTTGGTCGCAAAGAAAAACTTATCTCTAATGGCTTTCTTTCCCCGTCAACAAGACACCCGCGTGTATTACAAATAAATTGTAACTGGGTTTACGCTGGAACGTAACGAAACAGACATCAAATTATAAACATCTGTCACTAGGTAAATAACGGCTATCGATTTTTCGAAGGGCTCAAGTAGTAGTAGGGAATGTTGGACTTAGGTAGTATTCTACCCCTCCATCTTGCCCCGCCTCTTCTTGTTATCTCAAATCCGCCATCTTGCAACATTTTCCATATATAAACATCCTCTTCCTATTATCTCCCCCTTGTTATCTCAAGTCCCCCATCTTGCTCCGCCTGAGCTCCTCCTGATTTTCCTTATATAAACATCCTCTTCCTATTGTCTCCCCCTTGTTATCTCAAGTCCGCCATCTTGCTCCGCCTGAGCTCCTCCTGATTTTCCTTATATAAAAAGTCATCCCGCCATCTTGCTCCTCCTGATTTTCCTTATATAAAAAGTCATCCCGCCATCTTGCTCCTCCCGCGCTCCTCCTTTGCTCCTCCTGAATTCGACCTTAGTCCGCCATTCCCTACTACTGCCACTGCGCGTTAGCCACTGAAATTATGTGCCTGATACCCCTTATAATATACGCCGCCTGTTGCCCCTCAGTCACAGCCCTTTCACTAGTACCACCAAAAAACTCAGCGTATTGTGGACTTAGAAAAATTTTGGTGTTTTCTGTACCGCAGCGTCACGATTTCCATTGCCCATTGCGGTTGTCCCACAGCCAGCCTGATGCCTTTTCGGCAGTTTCACTAAGCCTCTTCAGTGCAATTGTTCTCGACTGTCCCCTCAGCCCCAACAGTTTCAATAGATCATACACTGATGCAGCCACAAGCCCTCCTGCGCCCACTTCAACAGCCATGGCCCTTGCAGTGAACCCATCGTGTCTCAGATCCGCGGCCAGATCACTATACTTGGCAGCTTTGAACGAATGTTGCTCGTCTAATCTGGATTCAAATGGCACGGTCAGTTCAATCAGTATGACCTGAAGCGTTGCTGAAGAAAGAAGCACTATGTCCGGCCGTCTCCGCGATTTTCTTATACTGTCTGGATATGCCCCTCGTCAAGGTAGGTCTACCGCCATCTCCCAATCGTTTGCACAGTCAAGAAGAGATGTTACACTTTAACAGGTTTACTCGGTTTGGAGTGTGCTGACTTTCCTGCCAACAGAAAGTATGTATTTGTGGTGCTCGGCCTGGGTTTGCTATTCGCCTTCATCCTTGCCAGATCTATTGTCGCAGCAAGCTCATTTAGCACTTTGTTATGGCGCCAAGTGTATCTTATATATATAATATACACAAAGAAGCAGGAACAAATCTAGATTAATAATTCAAAGGTTTCCAAAGTGAAATTTTATGTCAGCTCTGTCTGATCAAAGGGAACTAGGAGGCTTCTTGTTTCTTTTTTTTTTGGAAAACTAAATAAGCTAGATTAGCATAAATTACCAAAGTGGAACTGATGACAATAACCCTGATTAGTGCCCGTGAAACAACTACGTCAATATACCAGACTGTGGTGGATTTAGATGTTATGACTTGTTGTTGTTATGTATTTCTATTGTACTGAATGAGGTCAGCTGTGAAGGCCCCTGAATCTAACAATTATTAGGGTGAGTTTTCAGAGTGCCTTTCTGCTACCACCTTATGATCTCATTCAGACTTATGCTTGACTAGTATGTCTGATAGCTACGTATAATGTCTAGGGTAAAGTAAGGTGTGTTGTAATAATATGACAACAAATACAACTAAGAACTCTATGAAAAGTATTTAACAACACCCAGAGTTAAGTTTAAATGTGAATTAATTTTTTTTTTACAATTTATTGTTCCAGTATCACAATTTTGTGTATACTGGAATTGAAATTCAAAATGATCAATCAAAATATTTACATCAAAATGATTCAATTTATAACTATATATATATCTGGGACAATATCACTGTACTATAGCTCCTATGAATGGGTACTGTTAGGAAGAACGTCTAAGTTCATCACAATCTGAATATATATTAAACACTTGGGAAATGAGAGCAATTTATGGGTTGATATATCAAATGCCTGCAAACACTGGCTTAACTTTGTGGCTTCTGATGTGCAGGATGAAGTATAGTCACTCCACCAGCTTCCAATAATAAGTCAATCCTCTAATCTTGAAATACAGGGAGGCACACAGTTGATTCTGCCTCACTTCTTTATAATGCAGAAGAATATTCAGATCTCTGTTGACCTGGGCTCACTTCGATTCAATGATGAAACCCTGGAACAATACAAATGCGGCCTACATCACCCTCTGATATACTCTCTCTTTCCCTAACTAAACATTTTAATTCATTAAGATTCAGCATGGTAACTACACAATTAGTTAACGTTCTTAATTGGTTTGTTACCCCATTCATGGTCAAATAAACTTCAAACTACAGTTTGACACTTTCCTTGACAAAGGAAACATTTTAAGTTAATAATATCAAGTCATGTGCAAAGACGGTGACTTGCTGAAGAAGACGGCCAGTGGTTTGCCTGGTCCTATGTCACAATACTGTTCAACAATTTCCCCATTACTATTTAATTTTATTTTCTCCCAAAGTGTCAGAAAACCTGTCGGGCTTTTCTACAAACTATTACTATATTTCTTAACAACTCTGTGAAACAACACAAAGTTTGATGTTGGCTTTACTCTAGATAATCTTTTCCCCCACATAATTTTCATACAAATTCAATAATATATACATAATGATAATAATACTGATAATATAAAGGTTTTCTTTCTTACCGCATCAGAGAAATATTAAACACTAATAGTTTGAATTGAAATAATATGGTCAACTCCAGATCTCTTGCTGGTGCAGAACAGCTAAGCTAAGACAGTACTTTTATCTTGCTTTTAAACAACTTTGGTGTCGAAAATCTCTATCAAAAGTGGCCCCGAATACTACTATCCATTTGTTTTATTCTTCCCTTAGTATATTAGTCTACAGCCAATCAGGTACGGTTTGGCTTTTAGCGTCCTTATATTCAAACTCGAACTAAATTTTCAAATCTAGGACTACCTTTCCCCTTATCCCCACCACAGGGCAAACTGAGAAAGGTGCAAGTCTGTTCGTCCATCTGTCTTCGTCAATATCTCGGTTAATTCCTAACATTTTATAATTCTGACCAATAATTAGTAATCATGTTGTTACCGGTCACACAGTGATTAAATTTTTATTCTTGTATTCATTATATTCAATATTATATTTTTTATTCTTCATTTCCTCAACTAACATATTTTTCTATCTTGCCAATTCAAATTTGTAAACACTAACTCGTAGTACCACAAACTATGCTCCTTCCCTTCCCCGTTCCATACTGTATTTTTTTCAAAATATTCCACGTTAAGCGTAATTTTTTTCTTTTCTTCAAACTGCTGTTCTCATTTATTACGAGACAACGCTTGTAGTAATACGTCACAAAAGCGACAAAGTGCTGTCTGTACGCTACAATTGCGCTACTTTTTTCGCTTGAAATACGTGTGTGTATGTGTTTTGGTTGTCTCGCGTTAAATCAGTGTGGTAATATACATTCGTATCTGCGTTACAGAAAAAGGGGTTTTTCTATCGTATTTTTGAAACAAGCTACGATATCGGCATGCCTACCGTCTGCTCGGCTCGCGACGACCAAGCAGAACCAAAAGCGTGTCGAAGTGTAGCATTTTCTCTCTCCCTCTTATGCTTCATTTTATTCTTTCACCGTTTCTGTCTTACTATCGTCTCGGCTTCAACTAGGCTTGGCTTTGTGTCAAAATATGTTACGTTAGTGTCCCAAGGTCGAGGCATAAAATCTTATCACTGACTTGCGGCGTAGGAGATAAGGTTCTCCACAACTTCGCTATTTTATTCATAGGTTATTTTTACACTTATAAACACTATATATATATATATATATATATATATATATATATATATATATATATATATATATATACTATATATATATATATATATATATATATATATATATATATATATATAAATATATATATATATATATATATATTTCGAGCGGTGAAATCTCGGACATCATCACACATCTCCCCACTTGAGAAAATGCTTCTGAAGCAAGTTCAAGATCCGAGATTCACATAGATCGAATTAACTCATTTGTTCTTACGAATACCCTGAGTTTCTTCCAAGGGATGTCTACTCAAAAATTCCGCTCCCACATTCTGCGAACCGGGTATATATTCGATCGTAAACGAATAAGGTTGGATGAGTAATGACCACCTTAATAGACGAACATTTTCATGCTTGGCCTGTGATAAGAATACTAGAGGTTGGTGATCTGTTTGCACCACAAATGTCCTACCATAGAGATAGATCTGGAACATTTTATCGCCCAGATTAGTGCCAAACATTCTTTTTCACTTGTTGAGTAGTTTTGCTCCGCCTTATTCAACTTGCGGCTAGCATAAGCAACTGTGTTTAATTCCCTATCAAGTGAAGTGGACCTTCGTAATAATGCGGCCCCTAATCTGACGTTGCTTGCATCCGTTCTCACCACAAATTCTTTACTTAAATCAGGCAATTTCAAGATCGGCTTGCTGGTGAGTTTCTCTTTTAACTCTTGGTATGCCAATTCACACTGCGCTGACCAACTAATTTTATCAGGTTGACCCTTTCTAGTTAAATCTGTCAGCGGTGCACATATAGAGTTAACGTTCTTTATGTATTTCTGATAAAACCCACATAAAGATACGAAAGATCTCACATCATTTTTTGTTTGTGGCCTCGGTGCTCTTTGCAATTTTTCAAGGTTCTTGGGGTCAGGGGTCATGCTTCCCTGATATACTGTGTGTCCCAAGAATTCCAGCTCTTTACAACAAACACAACATTTGGTTGGCCTAGCAGTCAAATTTGCTTCTCTGAGCCTATCGAATAGCATATTCAGAGAGTTAATGTGGTCTTCGAATGTTTCAGTAGCAATAAGAATGTCATCCATGAAATTCGTAATACATGGATTATTTAGTGGATCCAACAATTTTCGCATCATCCTGGAAAACACACTCGGGGCATTTTTCAACCCAAAAGGCAACATGTTGAACTCATAATGGCCTTCTGATGTGCTAAAGGCTAAATAAGGTCGAACCTCAGGCTTTACTGGAATTTGATAATAGCCTTTGCTAAGATCCACCTTAGAAAAATATTTTGCCTTGTTCAGCCTGGCAAATAGCTGATTTGTATCAGGCAATGGATCCACCTGACCTTCTGTGACAGCATTCAGTTTCCTGTAATCTATACACAGACGATGTTCTCCAGAGGGTTTTCTCAGCAATACCACACTGGAGCTGTAAAGAGATTCACTGTGAGAAATAATTCCTTCCTTCAACAAATAATCTATCTCCTCTTTCAAAGCTTTTTCCTTAGCGAACGGAATCGAATAGGCCCTCATACAGATGGGTGTTGGGTCTATTAGCTTCATATCATATTCTAACAGATTTGTGTGCCCCGGCTTATCCGTTAACACGTCTGTATGTTCAATCAGAACCTTTTGAACCTGCTCCCTCTGAGCTTTAGTCAAATGTTTACTAATTTTTACTTGTGCCTGTGTTTCACCTGTTTATAGGGGTACTCGTGAGAGGTGAATGGTTCATTCCTCATCCCCGTTGCTATCGACAAGGCCACTAGATGTGTCTCATTCTGGATTTCCCTATCCAAATACTTCTTTAGGAGATTCACATGATAAATTTTCTCCTTACCTTTTTTGTCAATTTTATAATTAGTTCTAGACACTTTCTCTAATATCGTATATGGACCTTGCCATCAAATTTGCAACTTGTTACTACTGCCGGTTAAGAGAAGCAACACCTTCTCTCCCACAGCTAATTCCCTATCCTTCGCTTTCTTGTTAAAATAAGCAGCATGTTTTTTCCTGGCTTGTCTGAGATTATCATTTGCCAGTTTCCAGCCAGTTTTGAGACGAGTGGTCAGCTCGTTCACATACTGATACGATGAGGTAACAGTCTCTTCTGCCTTCTCATCTGTCCACGTCCTCAACAGGGTTTCCAGTGGACCTTTTATTGGCCTCCCAAATAACAGGGTTGCCGGTTCCATGCCGGTCGAACTATGGGGAACTTCCCGATACGCAAACAACGCAGCGGGCAAATATTGGTCCCACATATCAGGTTTTTCATGGGCCAGCTTTCGCAGGATAGACATGAGAGTCCCATTGAATCTCTCCACCTGGCCGTTCCCTTGGGGGTGATACGGACTACAATGAATGTGCTTGGCCTGGAAGATCCTGAAAACTTCTTCCGTTAGTCTCCCCTTGAACTGAGAGCCGTTATCAGTCAAGATTTGGTGCGGGAAACCTAACTTCGTGAATATGGTGAGTAATGCCTCTGCCACATGCTTCGAATCGATTGATGACACGGCTACCGCCTCTCCCCACAGAACAAGTGTCCACCAGAGTGAGAATGTAGCTGTTCCTTCTCTTGGTACGTGTGAGAGGTCCCACAATATCCACTACAACCCTCTCAAAAGATATTCCTACTATGGGCATCTCCCTTAGAGTTGCAGGAGCAGTCCAATGCTTTGGAGCTACCCTTTGGCACTCTGGACAAGACTTCACATATCTTTTTATATCTTCGGTTATTCCTGGCCAGAAGTAATGACAAGCTATACGCTGTCCTGTTGCGCTGATCCCCATATGACCACTGAACGAGATCGCGTGTCCTAACTCCATCACTTTCTCCCTATATGAAGTGGGAAGAACCAGCTGTCCGTGACCATTGGATCCAGTTCCAGCCTTCCTATAGATCAGTTTATTCTTCACATAGTAGTCTCCTTTGCTTGGAGGTGTATGGCATTTTGGCAATTTCTTAAAGCAAGGCTTAAGTGACCTATCCTCTGCCTGTGCCTTCCTCATCTCCTCTGGATGAGTATTTATAGGTTCATCCTCCTCCATCCTTGACTGTGACCTGGTCTGCACTGTTGCCATGATCACAGGTTTCTTGGGATTCCCCAATAAAACATATCTACACCCCAATATAAGAGGGTAGATTGGTTCATTTATCACTGCTGCTCTAATCACTCCTTCCACATAGCGAGTTTTCACAGTTATCCTTGCAATGGGAAGTGTCATGGTTGCTACGTCCTTGGTTGCGGCTTGAATCTCCACTGTTTCTGTGGTGTATTGATCTGCTCACACCAGGTGAGAGCTCACGACTGAGTCATAATCTAAACCTGTATCATACAGGCACATTATGGTGACACCATTACATAAACATCCTCACAAACTGGGGGGTGATAAGGTTCCTGCTGTCCAGTAAGTTTCACCTTTAATCCCTTGTTCCCCGTTTTTATTGCAGCGAAGGAAGAAGGTTTCCTAGTGTAGACAAATCTGTGAGATAATCGCTTATTTCAGTAAGATTTTAGTCCTATGATGAATAAATACACCAGTCCTCAGGTGTATGACTGTTTCATCTTCAACGCCAGTTGCGCGATGCCTTTTGTGCAGTGGAAATGCTAAAAAAATGACCCGCCGTAAAAATCTAACACACTTTAGTTTCGGTTTCGAAAACGTACAATAAACATTTTAACATCTCGCCGATCTGCTGCACGAAACGGGGGAAAAGCTTGTAATTTACGCAAAACACTACCAAAGTTTTGAAAAACCCCTCTTCGCTCTGCAAGCGGTCTCTTTAATATATACACGCTGTGGGCAAAGCCAGCAGAGGCAAACACACAGACAATTTTCCGGTTCCTCCTAGCGGTAACATTCTGACGTCACTCAAACTAGTTGGTTTATTTGAATAGTGAGGAAAATGTTAGAGACAAGGGGGAAAGATGGCCGACTTGTGTAAAATTTATATTTGACGATTGACAGTGACAAAATTGAAAATCTAAACCATACTGAAACTGACCATAAAAATCATATGGTAGTATAGCTTAGAGTCCCCTGAACAAAAATATGTTTTTAAAAATATTGTAGTCCAAGTATTAGCCAAATTTTGGGAAAATACTAAATGTCTAAGAACGCTTGACCGGACAGACTGTTGTCCTTGCTCGTTACACATAACGTTATTGGGGACGCTAGTTTAAAAAAAAAGAGGCATTGTAGTAATTCAAATTCTATTGGTTGGTAAAAGGGGAGAGATAGGAAAAATGTAACTAAAACGAAACATCTTTTTCTATTGGCATAACTAACGCAGACTGACCAATGGACTACGAGGCACATAGTTTGTTTGGAATTGTTTTGTTTTTTCAAATTAAATTCAAAAAAAGATGTAGTAGTGCCTGCTTTCATTGGTCGGCTCTAATAGATATGGGCAAAAGGCATAGTGGTCTCGTGGCCATTTGAATAGAAAATTTTATTCAAACAACTACGTTGAGATCAGATGTGATAACTTGTACAATTAACTACTAATTCACTTTCTGGACGGGGCAGAGCAAAACTGAGGCCATATTCTTTGCCAGTCAACGTTATTTGTGACATATTTCTTTGAACTAGTGGTAAGAATGCTTTATGTATTTACATGCTTGATTAAAACTGAAAAAGTCAGATACTGCTGTGGAAAAGTGAAGGACATGCCGGAAGCAAACATTATTGAGTCCTCACATTGAACTGTATTTGACTGTTGCATATTATTATGATTTTGTATTAATATTTTGTATTGGAAATGTTAGGAAGCCTCTGTGTTCTATGAACACTTTTCAACATGCCTAGAGCGTTTATAAGTTAGAAAAGAAAAAAAGAGAAAAAAAATCATATAAAAGGAGATGTGGTTACTACACGTTATTGCATTGAAGCAAACTATGTAAAAGTACAGTGGCGTATCTGCCATAGGGACCTGTGGTGTGGTCACAGAAAGGTGTGAGTCATAAATTAGGGGCTGATGCATATGAATGCACAAGAGGCTGACCCCATACCGTCATGTATATATAGGTATAAGAAGTTGTAATCAGGAATGAAAAGGCCAGCGTGTCTTTTTATTGCAGAGTTTTTATTTCCTGTTACCATCCGGTGACAGGAAACCTGATGAGTGGGTGTAAAGTCTCCATTTTAAAGTCTAAGCTGTCAGCTGATAGCCTGAAGGAGCTTGCGTGTGGGTGCTGATCTACATTGTCTCTACATTGATATACTGACTTATATTCGACCTACGAAGAATCCCAGGTGACATGTTATCAGCTGGGACGTCTGACATTTCATCCTAAGAAACTAGTTCCTATCAAAATAACATTGAATTATATGGGGCATGATGACAACAACAGCTCCTCATAACAAATGACAATCACTAGCAACTATTAAAGTTTTAGTCTATGAATACACCTACAGGAACTCTATATTAACAATATTCATAGGACCAAGAGTCCATATTTTTAGTTAAAGCATTTTATGTAAATATATTTCCTCATTTTCAAAGACCTGTCCAAAAGAGTTGGCGGGACAGGCAGATTAAATTGTATAAAGAAAAAACATTCAAATTTTAAAAGAAAACTTTAACCACCGTCTTATTCATTTTTTAAAGTGAGTTAAAGTGTATTGTGTTGATGTACCATCATCTTCATTTCACCCCTAGACACTAGAGACATCATACACCAGCCACTAGAATCAAAATACGGACTGTGTGAGATCTAGGGAGGTAGCGTTAGGTTCCCTGATACAATATATCATCATCATCATCATTTTTTTTATAGTCAGGGACCTACATGTGCTTGACCTCACACAGTTAACAGAGACACCACTATCTTTCTTGTTAGGTATAACATCTTAGCTTCCCCAGCAAAAATTACATTTGCTACACCTAGTACACACTTTGGTGTCATGAGTATTCCTCTTGCACCATTTACACCATTTATTTCCCTGAGGGAAGTTTTTCTTTCACTGAATTGCGGGTTTCTATCACGTTGGTCAAAACTTGGCTTATCATAATAAGCTTTACCTTTATTAATTTGTTCCCTATGTTCAAATTTAGGTTGGTTTTGGTTTTGTGGGACTTTATTATGGTCAATAGGCTTCCTCTTTATGCCTGCCATCTCAGACTTGGCTGCCTGATATTTTTCAGCCACATTTAAGATCTCCCCCAGTCTCTCAGCACCCTGTTCATAATCATTTCCCTTAAATCTTAGGTTTTCCCCAGAGCACTCCATTTCTCCAGGTATGTCTCCAGGCGTGCAGAGAACTGGTGATAAGTCTCCCCAGTCAACAGTTTGGCCTTTCTAAACTTTTTCCTATAAAATTCACTGTTCTTCTCATACCTAACTAGAGGAGCTTGCTTAAGAATGTCATAGTCATCTTGATCATCTTTGCTCAGCTTGGCAAATACCTCATAAGAGGTTCCTCTAAGCCCCTGTGATAACTTCATACTCCATCTTTCTTTTTCTAGCCCATATATGGTAGCTAGTGCCTCAAATCTAGAGAGGAATGATTCAATATTATCCTCTTTTTCTACAAAGGGGTCCAAATGAAACCCCATGGCTGATGAGGAGGCTACCTGGCTTGCAGCAGAGTCAGAAGTGCATGGGCTAGTTCCATTTTCAGGAGTATGGCCTTGTAATTCTAACTCCCTTAGTCGTAGCTCATGTTCCCTTTGGAGTCTTTTATCTTCCTTGTCAGCCTCCCGTTCTGCAGCCAATCTCTTGTCTTCCCTTTCAGCCTCAAGTTTCTTTGATTCAGCCTCACCCTCAAGTTTCCTCGCCTCAGCCTCCGCCTCAAGTTTATTCTCCTCTAACCGCAGCCTCTTGATCTCAGCCTCCCTATCAGCCTCTAATTTCTTAGTCTCCCTAGCATCTTCTAACAAAATTCTCTTCTCTTCAACTAACCTCTTTTCTTCTCGGGCAATAAACTTATCACACTCTTCTGTTACATAGGAAATCAGACCTTGACCTTCCATCCCCATGTCCCTTCCAGCCTGCACCGCAGCAGATCTGAATTTGGCCAAGTCTGCCATTGTGGTTTTAATAATAGTTAATGTTATCAAACTAACTTAACTAATTAACCAACCTAAACACAGAACACTAGGCACTGATATCTCAACCCACTCTAAAATTGTTTTAAATATAATATTTTAAAAGTTCTGGACAAAACAACCCAATATAATTACTAGGATAAGTTTAAAATTCCCGAGAGCGAGCTATCCAATATAGGTGATAAGTTAAAATTCCGGACCAGGAGACCCCAATATATGTGGTGGATTTAGATGTTATGATTTGTTGTTGTTATGTACTTCTATTGTACTGAATGAGGTCAGCTGTGAAGGCCCCTGAATCTAACAATTATTAAGGTGAGTTTTCAGAGTGCCTTTTTGCTACCACCTTATGATCTCATTCAGACTTATTCTTGAATAGTAGGTCTGATAGCTACGTATAATGTCTAGGGTAAAGTAAGGTGTGTTGTAATAATATGACAACAAATACAACTAAGAACTCTATGAAAAGTATTTAACAACACCCAGAGTTAAGTTTAAATGTGAATTAATTTTTTTTTTACAATTTATTGTTCCAGTAGCACAATTTTGTGTATACTGGAATTGAAAATCAAAATGATCAATCAAAATATTTACATCAAAATGATTCAATTTATAACTATATATATATATATATATATATATATATATATATATATATATATATATATATATATATATATATATATATATATATATATATATATATATTATTGTTCACAAATTTAACTACATGTGTCAATCTGGGACAATGTCACTGTATTATAGCTCCTATGAATGGGTACTGTTAGGAAGAACGTCTAAGTTCATCACAATCTGAATATTTATTAAACACTTGGGAAATGAGAGCAATGTATGGGTTGATATATCAAATGCCTGCAAACACTGGCTTAACTTTGTGGCTTCTGATGTGCAGGATGAAGTATAGTCACTCCACCAGCTTCCAATAATAAGTCAGGCCTCTGATCTTGAAATTCAGGGAGGCACACAGTTGATTCTGCCTCACTTCTTTATAATGCAGAAGAATATTCAGATCTCTGTTAACCTGGGCTCACTTCGATTCAATGATGAAACCCTGGAACAATACAAATGCGGCCTACATCACCCTCTGATATACTCTCTCTTTCCTTAACTAAACATTTTAATTCAATCAGATTCAGCATGGTAACTACACAATTAGTTAACGTTCTTAATTGGTTTTTTACCCCATTCATGGTCAAATAAACTTCAAACTACAGTTTGACACTTTCCTTGACAAAGGAAACATTTTAAGTTAATAATATCAAGTCATGTACAAAGACGGTGACTTGCTGAAGAAGACGGCCAGTGGTTTGCCTGGTCCTATGTCACAATACTGTTCAACAATTTCCCCATTACTATTTTATTTTATTTTCTCCCAAAGTGTCAGAAAACCTGTCGGGATTTTCTACAAACTATTACTATATTTCTTAACAACTCTGTGAAACAACACAAAGTTTGATGTTGGCTTTACTCTAGATAATCTTTTCCCCCACATAATTTTCATACAAATTCAATAATATATACATAATGATAATAATACTGATAATATAAAGGTTTTCTTTCTTACC
The DNA here is from genome assembly GCA_024509875.1 of Oreohelix idahoensis. Classification (NCBI taxonomy): domain Eukaryota; kingdom Metazoa; phylum Mollusca; class Gastropoda; order Stylommatophora; family Oreohelicidae; genus Oreohelix; species Oreohelix idahoensis. The sequence goes on from JAMPIV010018666.1 coordinate 686,083, forward strand.
GCATCAGAGAAATATTAAACACTAATAGTTTGAATTGAGATAATATGGTCAAATCCAGATCTCTTGCTGGTGCAGAACAGCTAAGCTAAGACAGTACTTTTATCTTGCTTTTAAACAACTTTAGTGTCGAAAATAATTATCACAAGTGGCCCCGAATACTACTATCCATTTGTTTTATTCTTCCCTTAGTATATTAGGCTACAGCCAATCAGGTACGGTTTGGCTTTTAGCGTCCTTATATTCAAACTCGAACTAAATTTTCAAATCTAGGACTACCTTTCCCCTTATCCCCACCACAGGGCAAACTGAGAAAGGTTCAAGTCTGTTCGTCCATCTGTCTTCGTCAATATCTCGGTTAATTCCCAACATTTTATAATTCTGACCAATAATTAGTAATCATGTTGTTACCGGTACACAGTGATTAAATTTTTATTCTTGTATTCATTATATTAAATATTATCGTTTTTATTCTTCATTTCCTCAACTAACATATTTTTCTATCTTGCCAATTAAATTTTTGTAAACACTAACTCGTAGTACCACCAACTATGCTCCTTCCCTTCCCCGTTCTATACTGTATTTTTTCAAAATATTCCACGTTAAGCGTAATTTTTTTCTTTTCTTTAATCTGCCGTTCTCATTCATTACGAGACAACGCTTGTAGTAATACGTCACAAAAGCGACAAAGTGCTGTCTGTACGCTACAATTGCGCTACTTTTTTCGCTTGAAATACGTGTGTGTATGTGTTTTGGTTGTCTCGCGTCCAATCAGTGTGGTAATATACATTCACATCTGCGTTACAGAAAAAGGGGTTTTTCTATCGTATTTTTGAATCAAGCTACGATATCGGCATGCCTACCGTCTGCTCGGCTCGCGACGACCAAGCAGAACCAAAAGCGTGTCGAAGTGTAGCATTTTCTCTCTCCCTCTTATGCTTCATTTTATTCTTTCACCGTTTCTGTCTTACTATCGTCTCGGCTTCAACTAGGCTTGGCTTTGTGTCAAAATATGTTACGTTAGTGTCCCAAGGTCGAGGCATAAAATCTTATCACTGACTTGCGGCGTAGGAGATAAGGTTCTCCACAACTTCGCTATTTTATTCATAGGTTATTTTTACACTTATAAACACTATATATATATATTTCGAGCGGTGAAATCTCGGACATCATCACAATGGATGGGTTTGAAAAAAAATCGAAAAAAGGTGATTCGCCTTACGAGGACAAAAGACAAAGAAAATAGTCTACGTTACGGCCACAAGGCCTTCGTCAGGAAAGGAAAGAAAGTGAAGGCTAGATAGGACACATAAATACTAAATAAAATAAAAACTGGGTACTTCCCTGAAGGCAAGAACCGAAATTCTATCAAAATCGCTGTCTGTTGATGAGCGCGTGGCTGAACAGAAAGTGACTTCCGCCGCCGGATGTACACAATGCATACTAAGAAACTAAAAAACGAAACCAGACAATAAATTACCCAACGTGATAAAAGTGGGGACTGGAAATAGAAGAGGACAGAATGAGTGGGAGATAAATAAATATGAAATAAAAAAAATGTATATGGCATACAAATAGAAGAATAGGATAAGAGTGGAAAGAGTAAAATAGAGCAAGAGAGGAAAGGGTGACCTCAGACAAAGGTGTGAAAAGTGATGAGACCGGCTGGTTTTAGACACCCCATGCGGTGGATAAGACGGTTCTCAAGCTGTTCTCGGCTGGCAGTGTCAGAGGAGCAGGATCGGATTGCTGTGACCTGGATGTCGATGGGACCATGGTGGTCAGGACCATTGAAGTGTATGGCAACTGGTGTGGACTTTTGCTGAGCGATGTCATTTAAGTGCTGGCTGAATCTGTCCCCAAGTCGTTTGCCTGTTTGGCCAATATAGGTTTTGCAGCAACGTTTACATATGATCGTATAAATGACATTGCGCGATTCACACGTGAAGCTACTAGTGATGGTGTACGTAGCCTTAGGAAAGGACACCTTCTGGGTTGAGATGACATACTTGCACGTGTTGCATCGTGTCCGACCACAGGGTAGTGTGCCAAAGTGAGTGGCATTCTCCTTTGGGAGACGGCTGTGAACAAGAAGATCCTTCCAGTTCTTGTCACGTCTATATGCCACCAAAGGTGCTTCACTGAATACTTCTTGGGTCACAGGCTCTGCTTGGAGGATAGGGAGGTGGTGGAAAAGGATTTGTTTGACAGTCGTACTGTGAGGGTGATGGGTCAAGATTAATTTGACTCTATCCGAAGTGGATTTATGGTGAGGTTTGAGGGCCTCCTGACTAGAGATGGGGAGCACACGTTGGAGAGCAGAGGTGAGAACATGTTCTGGATAAAGTCTGTTACGGAAGAAATCCAACATCTCATTTGCTCGTAAGTGGAAGTCATCGTCGTCTTGGCATAAACGGCGGAGGCGGAGAAGTTGTGAAAAAGGAAGGGAGTCACGACAGGCCCGAGGATGAGAAGAGGTATACAGGAGGTAGCTGTGGGCATCTGTCGGCTTGTAGTATACTGAGGTATTAAGGCCGGAGGGCGTGATAGAAATAGTAATGTCAAGGAAGTTGACAGATACTGTGGAGACGAGGGAGGTGAACTTGATGGTGGGGTGAAAGTGGTTCACAAAGTCGATGAAGCGGTGTAAATCAGTCTCAGATATATCTGTGAGACCTATGCCATCATCGATATATCTGCGGTAAAACCCAGGGAAAGGACCGGAGTATTGTTGCCATATCTGATGCTCCAAGTGGCCCATGAATAGACAGGCATAGCTGGGACCCATCTTCGTTCACATGGCAACACCACTAATTTGGTCAAAAAACTGACCATTGAATTCAAATGAATTCAGTTTAAGGACCAGTTCAGCAAGACAGAGAAGAGTGTCAGTGGATATAGAAGGGCAAGTGCGCTGGTCCAGAAAAAACCGAAGAGCTCGGAGACCATCAGAGTGGGGAATAGAGGTATACAGAGAGCAGACGTCTATCAAGAAAAGACGGTAGGAGCGGTCTGCTGGGAGTCGGATAGAGGAGAAAGTGGTAAGAGCGTGATTGGTGTCTTTGATGAAGGAGGGAAGATTCTCAACGATAGGCTGGAAAATGCTATCGAGGAAGTCAGAAATGTGTTCAGTAGGACAAGAACAGGCTGAGACAATAGGTCTTCCTGGGTTTTCGATCTTGTGAATTTTGGGGAGCAGGTAGAATACAGGCTTGCCCAAAGAGCTGTCATGAATCCTACGATGAGATGATTCGGGAGGAAGATCATTACTAGTGATAAGCTGTTTAATAGTGTTGTGTACAATGCGATTGTTAGAGACTTGTACCTAAGTGAAGGTAAAAACCAGTTGACCAATGGCTCTTTTTACAGGTCCAGGACCAGCGATGCGACTGTCTCTAACAATCGCATTGTACACAACACTATTAAACAGCTTATCACTAGTAATGATCTTCCTCCCGAAGCCTCTCATCGTAGGATTCATGACAGCTCTTTGGGCAAGCCTGTATTCTACATGCTCCCCAAAATTCACAAGATCGAAAACCCTGGAAGACCTATTGTCTCAGCCTGTTCTTGTCCTACTGAACACATTTCTGACTTCCTCGATAGCATTTTCCAGCCTATCGTTGAGAATCTTCCCTCCTTCATCAAAGACACCAATCACGCTCTTACCACTTTCTCCTCCATCCAACTCCCAGCAGACCGCTCCTACCGTCTTTTCTTGATGGACGTCTGCTCTCTGTATACCTCTATTCCCCACTCTGATGGTCTCCGAGCTCTTCGGTTTTTTCTGGACCAGCGCACTTGCCCTTCTATATCCACTGACACTCTTCTCCGTCTTGCTGAACTGGTCCTTAAACTGAATTCATTTGAATTCAATGGTCAGTTTTTTGACCAAATTAGTGGTGTTGCCATGGGAACGAAGATGGGTCCCAGCTATGCCTGTCTATTCATGGGCCACTTGGAGCATCAGATATGGCAACAATACTCCGGTCCTTTCCCTGGGTTTTACCGCAGATATATCGATGATGGCATAGGTCTCACAGATATGTCTGAGACTGATTTACACCGCTTCATCGACTTTGTGAACCACTTTCACCCCACCATCAAGTTCACCTCCATCGTCTCCACAGTATCTGTCAACTTCCTTGACATTACTATTTCTATCACGCCCTCCGGCCTTAATACCTCAGTATACTACAAGCCGACAGATGCCCACAGCTACCTCCTGTATACCTCTTCTCATCCTCGGGCCTGTCGTGACTCCCTTCCTTTTTCACAACTTCTCCGCCTCCGCCGTTTATACCAAGACGACGATGACTTCCACTTACGAGCAAATGAGATGTTGGATTTCTTCCGTAACAGACTTTATCCAGAACATGTTCTCACCTCTGCTCTCCAACGTGTGCTCCCCATCTCTCGTCAGGAGGCCCTCAAACCTCACCATAAATCCACTTCGGATAGAGTCAAATTAATCTTGACCCATCACCCTCACAGTACTACTGTCGAACAGATCCTTTTCCGCCACCTCCCTATCCTCCAAGCAGAGCCTGTGACCCAAGAAGTATTCAGTGAAGCACCTTTGGTGGCATATAGACGTGACAAGAACTGGAAGGATCTTCTTGTTCACAGCCGTCTCCCAAAGGAGAATGCCACTCACTTTGGCACACTACCCTGTGGTCGGACACGATGCAACACGTGCAAGTATGTCATCTCAACCCAGAAGGTGTCCTTTCCTAAGGCTACGTACACCATCACTAGTAGCTTCACGTGTGAATCGCGCAATGTCATTTATACGATCATATGTAAACGTTGCTGCAAAACCTATATTGGCCAAACAGGCAAACGACTTGGGGACAGATTCAGCCAGCACTTAAATGACATCGCTCAGCAAAAGTCCACACCAGTTGCCATACACTTCAATGGTCCTGACCACCATGGTCCCATCGACATCCAGGTCACAGCGATCCGATCCTGCTCCTCTGACACTGCCAGCCGAGAACAGCTTGAGAACCGTCTTATCCACCGCATGGGGTGTCTAAAACCAGCCGGTCTCAACACTTTTCACACCTTTGTCTGAGGTCACCCTTTCCTCTCTTGCTCTATTTTACTCTTTCCACTCTTATCCTATTCTTCTATTTGTATGCCATGTACATTTTTTTTTATTTCACATTTATTTATCTCCCACTCATTCTGTCCTCTTCTATTTCCAGTCCCCACTTTTATCACGTTGGGTAATTTATTGTCCGGTTTCGTTTTTTAGTTTCTTAGTATGCATTGTGTACATCCGGCGGCGGAAGTCACTTTCTGTTCAGCCACGCGCTCATCAACAGACAGCGATTTTGATAGAATTTCGGTTCTTGCCTTCAGGGAAGTACCCAGTTTTTATTTTATTTAGTTTTTATGTGTCCTATCTAGCCTTCACTTTCTTTCCTTTCCTGACGAAGGCCTTGTGGCCGTAACGTAGACTATTTTCTTTGTCTTTTGTCCTCGTAAGACGAATCACCTTTTTTCGATTTTTTTCCAAACCCATCCATTGTATTCCACGTCTTACCGCAGTTCCCCTCCACTTCCTCGACATCATCACACAGACATTGAAGAAACCTTAGGATACCGTTACAAGGTAGTATTTGTTCTGGAATCCTCAGGTAGATTGAGACCTACAAACGTATGAAAAAGGAAAGGCAAACACGACAGGGATAGAGAAGACGTGGACTGACCTTGAAAGGGTGGCACAGGCCTGGACAATTTGGCGTGAATTTATTGAAGGCCTATGATGCTAATAATAATGCTATTAAAATGGTGGTGATGATGATGGCGTTGGTGATAATGAGGATGATGAAGGTGATAAAGATGGTGATGATGATGAGGATGATGAAAGTTATGATGACGAAGGCAGTGATGATGATGAAGAAGGTGAAGATTATGGTGATGATGATGATAATGCCAATGGTGATAATGATGATGGTGGTAGTGATGATGATAACGGTGAGGATGATGACAATGGTTTTGATGAAGATGGTGATAATGATGATGATGAATGTGATGATGATATGATGAAGGTGATGATGATATGTTATTAACGATGATGCTGATAATGATAATGGCGATTACGATGATGATTCTTATGATAATGATGATGATGACGGCGATTATGATGATGATGATGAAGATGATGATAATGATGGAGATAAAGATGATGATGAGGACGATGATGCATTACAAGCACAAGAAGAGGTCGAATCCTAAATTCACTTTGGACGAAAACTTATAAACGAAATGGCCAGACACAAACAGAAAATAAAATTATTAATTTTAAACACGTTTTACATGGCAATGTAGAAGATTTTCCTAGCACAGACGAGCCCGAATTTAATAATCTGCAAAATGTTGGTGCACTAAAAAATTGCATGTCACGTTATATTCTTTGCTATTTTTAAAGTAACAGAACATATGAATCAAATTACGTTAACTGGATAGTTTACTCCGCTGCTGTTTCAAAATATGTTGTCAATATTGTTGTTGTTGTTTAACTAGGGCTGCTGAGATTCTCGTTTCTCTAGTGGCCAATACCAAGTTGAAGGCTCCTTGGTTTTATCTATACTGTAGATCTAGGCTTTTCCTTTTGCTTTTCTGCCAATCCGAACCGTGTTGAGCTGAAGTCACGAGCCCCAGTTTCTCCAGCTATATCTGGTCCCAAGCTAGGAGTAAGAAGTGCGTGGCAAACTGTGCATTCTCGCCATCCAAGGTTGCTCTCCAACTAAGCAGAGCTAAAGTAATGTTCTCTGGTTCTCTGCTCTCCCAAGGAATTGTCACGTCCTGCACAGAGCCATTTCTCATCTTCCTCTGCCTATCACTGGGTCCAATAGTAAGATCCTTCTGCATGCAGTCAACCAAGTCAAAGCCAAAGAATAACCCCTGGGGCTCAAGTGACTTCTCCAAGCTTAGTGTGGAATGCTGGATTCTCAACAAGTTTCACCACAGGGGGGAATCCCGGGAAGTGTGTAGATGATTTCAAGAGTCAATGAGGATGTAATTAGTCTTACAGACATAGGTTCACTTCCACGTACATAATATAGTAGCATTGTGCATAGCTGGTGGTCATATAAGGATGACTCCAAGTTAGCCTTCATGCAAGTTGCCCATATACAGATACACTTTAATTACGTATTTTAATATGTTGTACTTAAATTTGATCTGAAAAATGATTGTAGTTCTGAAATAGCAGTAAAATACTTAACCCTTCTTATTTTATTGTTAAAATGTTTCATTATACGCTCCGTTAAACACACTAAAGTGTCACCAAATATTTAACTTGCAACTTATTTTAGACCAATATAGCGGTGATAAAATGATCTATCTTGCGATAACATTATCTCAGAATACCAGATATACTCGTCATTTTGTTTGAATATATCGCATGCATATAAATCAATCGATCAATATCCTGTAGTTTTCAAATGCAAAGTCCCTCAACAAACACATGTAATCTCCTGTCACGTGCCATCTTCTGTCACGTGCCATCAGCTCAAGTTCTTTCCACGTCGTCCTCATCATTTTCACTTCAGTCTCCAGTTCACTTCTCCGTGCGGTTTTTTGGTCTACATCTGCCTCTCTTTCCAGCACAAGAACTACCTTGTAAGGCTATCAACAGGTTTCCTCAATGTGTGTCCTATGCATTGCCAGCGCCTACTTCTCATCTCTTGTTCCACTGGTACTTGTCTGGTTCTTGTCACTGTTTTACACTGGTGATCTTGTCGTACCATCTCAGTCCTTCTTTTCTACTCAAGCACCCATTTATTAAGTCTGTAGCTTTCTTTGTTGCTGCTTTTTTTGTTCTCCATGTTTCAGGGCCATACAATATCACTGTCTGTATGCTGCCGAACACTCCTTGGTGGGAAACCCGAGGCCTGTAAACAGTAAATTAATATTAAACAAATATAAAGGTATGTTATCAGGCACTCGCAGGAAATAAAGAAGTAGAACACCAGACAACAGAAAAACAACAGACATGAGTGGCTTACCCAAGATTTGAACACTGGACCTTCCGTGCGACAACCCCGCCTAGCCATGCAAGCGAATTACACTATCCGCCCTGCCATCTACGCATCATCAAAAAATGATGTTTCAATGGCAGGTCAACAGTGCGAACCACAATACACGACACCAGAAGTCCGCCATGGGCAGTTCAGCCTATTAGTGACGCAATCACTTCTGTTGTATTTCTATCAAGCAGTATAGGCCGAATCCAACAAGACAAGGACATTAATACTGTGTCCAGTAAATGATAGTAGACTAGAACAGTGAGAACAGGATAGTGGGTAGGTTTGGTATTGTATAAACATTTATTACACATAAGGGAGGGAAACCCGAGGCCTGTAAACAGTAAATTAATATGAAACAAATATAAAGGTATGTTATCAGGCACTCGCAGGAAATAAAGAAGTAGAACACCAGACAACAGAAAAACAACAGACATGAGTGGCTTACCCAAGATTTGAACACTGGACCTTCCGTGCGACAACCCCGCCTAGCCATGCAAGCGAATCACACTATCCGCCCTGCCATCTACGCATCATCAAAAAATGATGTTTCAATGGCAGGTCAACAGTGCGAACCCACAATACACGACACCAGAAGTCCGCCATGGGCAGTTCAGCCTATTAATGACGCAATCACTTCTGTTGTATTTCTATCAAGCAGTATAGGCCGAATCCAACACGACAAGGACCGTAATACTGTGTCCAGTAAATGATAGTAGACTAGAACAGTGAGAACAGGATAGTGGGTAGGTTTGGTATTGTATAAACATTTATTACACATAAGGGAGGGAAACCCGAGGCCTGTAAACAGTAAATTAATATGAAACAAATATAAAGGTATGTTATCAGGCACTCGCAGGAAATAAAGAAGTAGAACACCAGACAACAGAAAAACAACAGACATGAGTGGCTTACCCAGGATTTGAACACTGGACCTAGGCATGCGGAAGGTCCAGTGTTCAAATCCTGGGTAAGCCACTCATGTCTGTTGTTTTTCTGTTGTCTGGTGTTCTACTTCTTTATTTCCTGCGAGTGCCTGATAACATACCTTTATATTTGTTTCATATTAATTTACTCCTTGGTGGGCGTGTTCTTTGAGCCACAGTGACACTATAAACTTCAATTTCTAGGTAACCATGTTTCTCGTCATTATGTGTGATGGACAAGAAAAGCATTTGTGTAAAATCATCAGTTGCCATCACACAGATGAACAGAGTATCATAAAAACGATAGAAGTATAATCCACACAAATTAGAATTTTGTAAACAAGATCACCCATATTAGAACTCAGTGACAAGAAACAGTTACTGACTCAGCAAAATAATTAGCCTGTAGGTAACATCGCGGTGTGCATCAGCGACGTTTGTTGAAATACTTATTGTTCTCAGTATTGTGTTTGTTTATTTGTTTGTTTTATTCTTTATTTTTTACACTTAATAGGATGTTGTTCCTAGTGTGTGTGCCGTAGTTTGCTTTGCTAAGTGTAGTTTTGCTGTTTTGTTAATTTTTTGTTAATTTTTTTTTTAAGTGACGCTATTACTGACCCTCGACACAATGATGTTCTAACTCTTAAGAAAACTCAATGTTCCATATTTACAGTAATGATAAAGGCAATGCTGCAGTGGCTCCAGATAATGATATTCTATTTATTATGTATGTATGATTTCAAATAAACTTAAACAATGCTTTATTAACTTAGCTTATGTCCAATAACTTCAAAAATTCTGAATAAAAATAATACACTTTATTACAATGGTTAAGTTTACAAATAATCACACTGAAATACAAAACCAATTTGTAAAAAGAATCTATTTCTTTAAATGTAGAAAAAAATCTATAATAATTTTCTGAGTAAACATTTTTGTGAAAAAAGAACTCAAATGTTTAGGTCATGTACACAGACTACCTAAAATAAAACTCAAATGTTTAAGTTGTGTACACGGACCACCTAAAATAAAACTCAAATGTTTAAGTTATGTACACGGACCACCTAAAATTAAACTCAAATGTTTACGTTATGTACACGGACCACCTAAAATAAAGGCATTGACCGCCCTCGGGTTCCGTGGACCACATATTAAGAAACTCTTGACTAGAGCTTGTTTGGATCGCTTGCTATTAAATACAAATAACTTAAGAATCACAAACCTCTAATGACTAATACTGGCTAATAAAAAGTATAACATTAGCATTAGACAAGATACTGAACGAAATATCTCTGTTTTCAAAATTTCATATATCTGTGTATGTGTGTGTGTGTATGTATGTGGTAACAGCCCTCATTAACGCTGTATGGATTTATGCAAATTTACTTTATGTAGATTATAATGATTCTCCTATATGCCATGTTGTATTTTATTATATAATTTCAGTACATATCAATGTATTTTCTGGAGAGTAAAGATTCTAATATATAAAAAAACCGTATACCAGCAAAGGCAGAACATGGTTTTAGACACTTTTTACGAGAAAGTTAAATCTTTAAAAAGTAATAACAGTCACATAAAAAGAAACAGTTAAATAATAGTTTAACTATCTCTTTTCATCGCTGTAATAACTCATTAAATCAACATTACATAAAACCTGATTTAACAATAATCATCAACAGAGAAAAAAAAGCTTTTATAGTAGAAGCAGCAATACCATATGATGCCCATTTAGATATGTGTTTGTGACATTATGGTTCGTTTACTTTTTCTTCATTTCATCTCATCGCTTTTATTACACTGGTATACACACATTTTGGTGCCTTACATTTTATAGCTGTTCTTGGGTACCTTTGGGTTGCTGATTCCAAAAATGTAATCAGATTTTTTCTATCAGCTCTAGTTTTTGAGATAACTAAGTAAGAACAGCAAGACAGGGTTAGAGCAACTAAAAGAAATACAAATGGGAAAACAAAGGAATAACTATGAAATATATACGAATTAATTTAAACTAATGCTCTATTACACATAGACAAGACAAGACGCATATTACAACAATTATGACATCTATGAAATAAATGATAGTGAGATGAGGCTAGACAATATTACAAACAATAAAGCAACGAACTAAATAAAATATAACAATGACAGTACTTATGAGAACACACAATAGATAAACATGACTACACAGCTAACAAAAATGGATCTGTTAAATTCAATAGAGGCAAACTTTTATACACCCAGCAGAGTATGCTGGGTCCTCTATCTGAATCACACAGATACTGCCCTATAGAACGCTTGATTTGCTCATTCGACCTAGCTTTCGCGGTATTGAATGATCACAAACCAAGTCCCTTCCAACCAGCCCGCTTGTTACAAAATCAAAAACACGTAATGAAAACACATATATGGCGAAGTCAGAGATCAGGCAAACAGATTATATCTACAGCCAGGCTGTATGTAACAATAAATAGACTTATCTGTTGCCGAGAAAACACTCCTTCTTGAGACTTCGACAAGCAAAGGAGGTAGCGATGATTGAAGCCTAGTCTCTGGTTAGGCTTAGAATGGCTACATGCTGACATCGAAGGACATCGATATGGTCCATGATTTTTGATATAAACTTGCTTCTTGAATGAAGATAGTCAGTTCCTATGACTTCTGTGTAATAATAGGTCACTTCAATAACTTAGTGACAACTTGAGGCACATTTATAATGATGGAAATCCCTTCCATTTGTTAAAACAGTCTGGCAGACGATGCGTGCCGCCATTTTGAGAAAATAGTCCCCGATTCGTTAGGCGCTGTTAGGCATCCAATGGCTTTGGCCCCCAGAAGCTGGTGCGGGTAAATTCTAGAATGTTTATTCTTTTAGGAACCGTCCTCCCGACGTCCTGTGGTAAGAGTGCATTAGACTTCAGGTTTGACACTCTTTAATACAATGGCCTGCTGAGCACCTTCCAGGGTTGTCCTTACATATTCCATTTCAGGAATTATAATATTTAGATATTGGTTTGGCCAGTTACACACAATCTCCCTGGCCCGCACCTCAGGTACTCAATAACAAAGGCCCAACTTCTTGGCACAATTCACATCCATTTAATATACATATTACTCCATTTGAGTTTCCTACGACATCTTAGCTTTTACTAGCACATGTCTCTACTGTCCTTGATTTCGCTCCTCTCAGTTTTAATCGAACAGTCAACTTACGTGCACAAGAATTCCATATACACTGCTAAGACTAATCTGACATTATACTATTAGTGAAAGCATAAAGCAGTGATGGTAATCGATCTTGCAGGTGACATATAAAGATGCCCAAAGGCAATTAACACATTTTACAAGCGGGTCCTACTGGACACATTCCTTGCTCACTGGTCAAACGACACAAGCAGAATGCCCGTTCGAGACGCTAGCTTGTCCCAGATCAGAAATGCCGTCTGCTGTTAATTCAGAGCAGCAGACACGACGTCACTTCCTGCAACCACGGGATACCGTGTGTAAACAATATATATCAGGAAGTGATCGACATGATATGATATTTACTCATATCAAAGATATTATCCAACATCAGAGATGATAGATCTATTGTACGACATACTAAGGATGCTCCATGTGCTAAGACCAGCTCAGCACAACCCAACAAAATAAAAATATCATTCCGAGGGAGATATACCTTCCCTCGGCAGAATATTACTGCCAATGCAGAAAATAAATGTTGGCGACATGATAAGCTGGCCACTGATCTTAAGAAAACTGTTGACGTAGTCAACAAAGGAAAGGAGTACACTAGGAAAAGTAACATATTGAAACATGGGATTGGTGTTAAGAGTGATAGAAAGACACTCAATAAAATTAATACCAGTACATTGAAACAAAATAATGTACTTAGTTCTTCTGATCCGTCCACTACTACATGTGCTACAAATGTACAATTACAGGGTAAGGGTCATTATACTCAGGCCCAACATACGAATCCAGTATATAGAAAGAATAATACTTACATGAGGGACATACATTGCAATGTACCTCAAGCAACTAAGGTTGCACATCAATTATTTTCCCATGTTAGTGACAATGGTCCTACTTATATTGGGAAGGGTGCATATTCCCGCACCGTATAAGTGCGCAATCTGCCACAAGGTACAACATGGCAGGCACTTGGTAATTTCTTTTAGTACACGGCATACGTTAGGTTCGTGCGTCTGTTGCCACCTACCAATAACAGGTATGGTGAAGCTCTGGTTACATTTCGTAACAATAGAGATTCTCGAATGGTTATCAAGCTTGACAATGGTGTTTATTTTCACCACCATTCTTTGAGATTGCACTTAGTACCTGATTCTGCGTCACGCAGATAACAGGTTACAGTAACACTGTTTGTCACATCTTTGATGACTCAGCACTAGTCAGTCATCATTTCTTTTCGTTATTGGTCATTTATTCTTATATGACTTAGATCGTGTAGGCTTGTCTATTAGGTGACACTTGTGTTGTCTTATCTACGATAACACTTTGTATTTCTGTCTTTATTTGTTTTACCATGCCTACAATAGACAGTAACGTGATTGACTGTTCTAACTATGCTCAGCCAATGCAGCATAAGTTTCGTATATTGTCTATTTGTCTGTGTAAAAGACATGCTGCTGAAGGCGACATGGACTTAATCAATGCGCTCAAAATTAATAGGGAACATTTTTATTAAATACCTCCCAAACTTGAGGTAAACATGTGCTACTAAATTGTACACAAATATATTTCCATCAGATGCAGGCAATTTTCTACGGCATTGACGTTTGAATTCAAGGTCTTACAATCGTTGACATAATTTCAAGTTCTACTATCGTCACAGTCCCAATTCCACGTAGAACGATGTTTTCAAATTTCGTTACCGATACTATCAAATATATCACGAGTTTACGGGATGTCAAGTCAAGCACGTCAATAATAGATGGCGACAGTTAACGACTCAGATGCTGTGTACTACTACTTGTTACATAACGGACGTGATTATGATCCGGTAGCATATAAATAACATTTTTCGAAAGAAGATTCGTGACAGTAAGAGACTTATTTCGATGATCCTTTTCTAACGTTTGGACTTTGGATAGTGTCCAATCGTGATACAACTCATAACGGAATGGCCGGGAATATGATATGAATCCAAGCTGGAAATATAACGTTATTAACATAAATTGACTAATTCAACACGATGAAAATGTACACTCAATCGAGAACAAATAATATTTGAACATTGTGAAATTTACTCCAATGGAACTTTCTCAAATAAAACTTTCAAAGGACATAACGATGGCTGGATCTTCATGTCCTACATTATTAAGTTTAATAACTTATTAAGTTAATAAAAAATATAATAAAAATTGAAGTGTGATTTAAAAAAAAGAAGAAAATGGTATCAAAAGAAAGAAAAGATGAAGAAAACAAAAAAAATCACACATGCTCATACTCTAAATATTTTATTTATGAATTTATGATAGATGTTATATGCATTTACTTCAGATGTTCACATGAAATGTATGAATATTTTTTTTTATTAAGTCATTAAGTTAATTATTTAGTAATTACTTGACACACATAATTAAGTTTAATCACACATAACTAAATTAATGTATACTTTACCTTTTTCTTTACTTTACTTGTCCTTACTTCTCATGTCTTTTATTATGACACTATCTCACATTTATTTAATTAGATGTTAATTAATTAATATCCTACATACTTATTATGATTAATTAGTTTAATTTTAATTAGTTAGAATAATTTTCTTTACACAACACTTCATTATTCACTCACACAGCCTTTAAGTTTAGTAGATAATTAGTTAAAGACAGTTGACATACCTTTGTTTAATATAATAATATTATATGACTGTTATATTATCGACATAATATAACAGTCATATAATATTATTATATTAAACATGGTTCCAAAGGTTGTTACAGCCGGGAGTTGTAGTGAGGGTAAGCTCTCACTACAGATAAAATACTTCAATGGCACGCGCCTCAAGCAGCCTCTGACAACCAAGTCCAGCTCCCGGCCTTCACGTGTGGCTCAGTTTGAGCCCGGCGGAACTGTTTTCACTGACGGGAGAAGGGGCAAAGGCGAGCGACTGGCGCCTTAAAACCAGCAGCTTCGGGCAGATAGGGCTCGTGATCCTTGGTTGGTAGCTTATCTAAGAGAAGGAACTCTGAATTCAAACCACCGCTGCCTTGCGGGAATATCCATTTATGGAACTGGCTTCGGGAGTAAACCCTGAGGATAAATCCGGAGTCGGAGTCCCTAAGGCAGTCTAATGTCGATTCGACATTATTCTGGCAACTCCTGCGACGTGGCTGGTGCCAAACTGTATCGGCTACTGCCGTTCCTTTGGATCTACCAGCTGTGTGGAGAGGGGGAACATGCTGCATGGGCAACAGCTTGATCTCCATATAACTGTGCCCAAGCTCGCGCCCTGGAGAGGACACTCCAGCTTCACCGCATAGGTGTCGGCAAAACACGGGAAGTAGCAGTTACCGGTTATAAGCATTTGCCCAATTGGCGTAGGGCATGGCGCCAGGGGCTACTTCCGACAGTGGGAGAGGTTCTAGGATCTCACTGGACAGCTACCGCCCGCTTCAAGCTGGGCAGCCCCCAGTCAATAAGGTGTTGTCCCGCCACTGTCTGCTTTCCCCATTGGGTGCATGGGGATTAGGGTCAAACCCGAACGGTGGACAGAAAATTTTGCACCAAGCAATTATCAGAATAATAAGAATAAGCAAACTCTCAGATTGGGATGCTGGAATGTCCGAACTATGTTGACTGGACTATCCGAAAATCTACAGGACGTAAACGATGTAAGGAAGACAGCCATAATTAATGATGAGCTTAAACGACTTCAGGTGGATATAGTTGCACTTCAGGAAACGCGCCTGGCTGGCTCTGGAACGGTGAGCGAGAAGGACTACACATTTTATTGGCAAGGGAAAGATCTTGATAAAGCTAGAGAACACGGAGTAGGTTTTGCGGTCAAAAAATCGCTAACTAAAATGGTTGAACCAGGCGAGAATGGATCAGAACGCCTGTTAACGCTTCGCCTGCAAACTAGCACAGGTCCCATCACCCTTGTCAGTGTGTATGCTCCTACTCTGTACTCTGCCTCAGAAGCTAAAGATGAGTTCTACGACAATCTAGCAGCAGTCATCAAAAGCATACCTAGGCAAGAACAGCTTGTTCTCCTTGGTGACTTTAACGCTAGAGTGGGTGCCGATAATGTTTCATGGCCTTCATGTCTGGGCAGGTTTGGTATTGGCAAGATGATTGAAAATGGACAACGGCTCTTAGAGTTGTGTGTCCACCATGACCTCTGCGTGACCAACACCTACTTTCAGACAAAACCCCAGCATAAGGTGTCATGGAGACACCCACGATCCAAGCACTGGCACCAACTGGACCTGATTCTCGTCAGAAGGCCACTTCTCAGGTCTGTGCTCTCCACACGCTCGTACCATAGTACAGACTGTGATACAGATCACTCCTTGGTTTGCTGCAAAATCAGAGCACAACCAAGAAAACTCTACTGTGTCAGACATGAAGGGAAACCACGCATTGATACCAGCAAGATGTCAGACCCTGTCATGATCACTCAATTTACTGCGACCTTCAAGAAAGTGCTCAGTAGCCCTCAGCATGGTAATACTATTACAGAGAACTGGGAGCATCTACGGAACACCATTCAAAGTACTGCACTTGCCACCTTTGGTAAGAAAACGGCAAAGTCAAATGACTGGTTTGATGCTTCATCAGATGTGATGGCACCTGTCATTGAAGCTAAGCGCAGTGCTATGAATGAATACAAACGTTCACCGAGTGCTAGAACCCTACAGATCCTGAAGGCTACGAGAAGCAAAGTTCAACAAACTGCTCGACGCTGTGCAAATGACTATTGGCTCCAGCTCAGTGAGAGCATCCAGATCGCAGCGCAAACAGGCAACATTAAACAAATGTATGACGGTATAAAGAAAGCACTTGGCCCCCAAAAAAGTAAGACGGCACCGCTAAAAACCATCAGCGGAGAGAAGCTAACCGATAAGGGTAAGCAGATGGAGAGGTGGGTCGAGCACTACTCTGAGCTTTACGCTAGAGAAAATACCGTTATGCCTGCAGCCCTTGATGCTGTCAAATGTCTGCCAACTATGGAGGAGCTGGATGCCGAACCAACATTAGAGGAACTCAGCAAGGCCATTGATAGCTTGGCCTCTGGCAAAGCACCAGGCAGTGATGGGATTCCTCCTGATTTAATCAAATGCTGTAAGAGCACGCTATTACATCCCCTGCATAGGATGCTGTGCCAGTGCTGGGAAGAGACAACTATTCCTCAAGACATGCGAGATGCCAGGATTGTAACACTATATAAAAATAAAGGAGACAGAAGTGATTGCAATAACTACAGAGGCATCTCTCTTCTTAGTATTGTTGGTAAGGTTTTTGCCAAAGTCATCTTGATGCGACTCCACAAGTTAGCTGAGCGCATATATCCAGAGTCACAGTGTGGATTCCGAGCTGGTAGATCAACAACAGACATGATCTTCTCTGTCCGCCAGCTTCAGGAAAAATCAAGAGAGCAGAAAAGACCATTATATATCGCCTTTATAGACCTCACAAAAGCATTTGACCTGGTCAGTAGGGATGGACTCTTCAAAATCCTCCTGAAAATAGGCTGCCCTCCTAAAATGCTGGAAATGATAAAGTCATTCCATGACGACATGAAGGGAACAGTCCAATATGCTGGAAGCACGTCACAGCCTTTTGACATACGAAGTGGCGTTAAACAAGGCTGTGTTCTGGCTCCGACCCTCTTCGGGATCTTCTTTGCCCTACTCTTGAAACATGCTTTCAGAGATGCAACTGAAGGAATATGCCTTCACACTAGGTCAGATGGCCGTCTGTTTAATCTTTCAAGGCTGAAGGCAAAAACAAAAATCAGAAGGGTCACTATAAGAGACTTGTTGTTCGCTGATGATGCTGCAGTCGTCACTCAAAGCCAACAGGAGCTTCAGAACTTGATGAATCGCTTCACTAAAGCATGCAAGGACTTTGGCCTCACAATAAGTCTAAAGAAAACGAATGTGATGAGTCAGGATGCGGGTGCTGCACCAGTTATCACTATCGATAACTATGAACTGGCAGTTGTGCATCACTTCACATACCTAGGGTCTACCATCAATGACAAACTCTCACTGGATACAGAAATCGACAGCCGCATTGGCAAAGCTGCAGCTACCTTTGCCCGCCTCACATCGCGTGTTTGGGGAAACTCTAAACTCACAATGAAGACCAAAGCTGCGGTATATAATGCCTGCGTCACCAGCACACTTCTATATGGTAGCGAGACCTGGACGACCTATGCTAAGCAAGAAAGAAGGCTCAATACCTTCCATTTACGGTGTCTACGCCGCATCCTCGGCATCTCGTGGAAAGATAAAGTGACTAATGTCGAGGTGTTGTCACGTACTGGCCTTCAAAGTATGTATACACTGCTTAGACAGCGCAGACTTCGCTGGCTTGGCCATGTTCGTCGCATGGAAGATGGTCGCATCCCAAAAGATATCTTCTACGGACAATTAGCAGATGGCAGGAGAACAGTTGGGCGACCACAGCTGAGATTCAAAGATGTGTGCAAGAGAGATATGAGGGCACTGGACATGGATCCAGCAACATGGGAGGATGAAGCTGCCGATCGCACTAAGTGGCGATGCTATTTACGGCGCCAACTCAGATTGGGCGAAGAGAGGCTCACACAAGAAGCAGAGGTGAGGAGAAAACGTCGAAAGGAGCACCAGGAAAATAAGCAGCTGAGGGCTGTCACCTCAGGGGCGCATTCCCATAGTCAGTTATGACTGAAGGGGCTATTATTATTATTATCGACATGACCACGACACTGTTCTAGACAGAACATCGTAGGCCATATGTCGGGTTTTTGTTAAATTTTTCTTATATTTGATTAAGATAGTTCCAAAAAATCTATCTAATAGATTTTTTTTCCCACGGCTGGCAGAGAATTGTTACGGTAGTTTTATTGATATTGTCTGCTAGAATTGGCAGTGCGCATTTTTAGGGTCAATGGAATTAATACAAATTGATTTTATACTTCACGGAATAATGAACGCGAAATACACGGTCAAATTATGACGTGCTCGCGTTGATAAGGTCACGCTTCGTGACTTGGTTACGGGACCCTTGTTACATTGTCCGTCGAGCCGTGAATTTCTGTTTTTACCTCCTTCCACTATTGGGCTTGTTAATAGCCATATTGCAGTAAACTAATCTAAGGACTCAGGGTCAATACAGATACGGATATATATATAAATGAATTCATAAATGTTTACGATTAACCTGTGTGAAGGAAGGATCTTTCATAAATAATTGATTATATTGTCAAGACATCATGCGCTCATTTCTGGCTGTATGGAACCCAGCAGCGCATGTACAAAGCCATGATGGTCTGTCGACATGAATGCAATAATGACACGGACGGACATGAATATTTATGCACGTAATTTATAATGAACTATATGTAAATGTCATACCTACGTGAATGTCTCGTGTGTGAACTGTAAATAAATTCGTGGACTCTGGATTGAGGACTTAGTCACATCGATACGTTACAGCTGTTTGTTGCATTTGCCAATGTTGATTATTGTGCTAATGAAGAACTCTTCTGATAAGAAACATATATATATCATGATGAGCTTCGAAAGGAATGAATGTATTCTTGGACATTCAACAAATGATGAATGAATATAACGTTGACCCTTACTCCAAGATGATAAACGAACGAAGCACGCATTCGCGATTAAACAAAAATACAGAACCAGCTCTAAACCAGCTCAGCCTTATCAGCCCCGTCATCTATCCTTATCAAATATGAGGAGGCTTTCTGTAGCGTGTGATGACTTTGGTCTTACTATTAATACGAAGAAATCTGAAGTAATGTTGCAACCTGCTCCTGGGAGACCTTACTGCGAACCAAATATCACAGTAAAGAACCAACGTCTCCAAGTGGTGGACAGCTTCACTTATCTTGGCAGTACCCTTACCAAAGATACGAATATCGACTCCAAGGTCAACAACAGAATTGCCAAGGCAAGTGCGGCTTTCGGAAGACTAAGAGTAAATGTCTGGGATCGACAGGGATTTAGTGCTGCCACCAAGATAAAAGGGAGCCTCGGTAACATAGTGGTTAGTGCACTGGCTTCCTAGCTCATTGGTCTATGGTTCGATGCCCAGATGAGGTGGGATTTTTTTAGGCTGCAAATGGCTCCTGGGTCGACCCATTCCCAATTGGGTACCAGAGCAACTCTGGGAAGGTTAAGGCGGCCGGCGTGATGCTGACCACATCACCCCTACTGTGCAAATGGTCACGAAAATATGGGCCTAACACCATATTCCCAATACGCCTCAATGGGCGTGTAACGGGATCCTTTACCTTTATTTTTACCAAGATAAAAGTATATCGTGCAATAGTGCTTACTACCTTCCTGTATGCCTGTGAAACATGGACAGTATATAGCAGACATGCCAAGAAGCTTAATCATTTCCACATGAGCTGTCTCGGCAGGATTCTCAGGATCAAGTGGCATGATAGAGTATCTAATTCTGAGGTACTCAACAGAGCACATATCTCAAGCACCTACACACTGCTGCAGAGGGCCCTAATTAGATTGGCCGGAAATGTTGTTTGCATGCCCGAAAAAAGCCTCCCAAAGTTGTTGATGTACAGCAAACTCTCCATGGGTAAACGAACAGCAGGGGGACAAAAGAAACGCTTCAAAGACACACTGAAAGCATCGTTGAGCAGCTTCAAAATTGATGTCTCCACTTGGATGAATATTGCAGAGGATCGCTCTGCCTGGCGGACAAACATTACTTAAGGCGCTCGCATTGCAGAACAGAATTTAGCTGATAAGGCTGAAGGCAAGCGTGCTGCAAGAAATGTCAGAATGCACAGCAACACTACTATCGACTCTAACCATTTGTGCCCCGTATGTGGCAGGGCCTGTAGGGCCAAAATAGGACTAGTTAGCCACTTGAGATCACGGTACAGAAGTGTCATAACTCAAGTCTGAAGTTGTCGCCATCTTCGCTTGCGATGGTCATCTATTATTATTGTTATTAGGTGAACGAAATGTATAAGGAATATTGTGTGAATACACATTTGTTGATCCCTTCGAAGAATAGAAGGATGTAGAAACAGTGTGGACGTTTTAAAAGGGCGAACCTAAGTAATAATGTGTTCAGATAGAACTTTATTGTAACGAACTCAGGATAAAATAAATGAAATGAATATATAGTAGCTGATACTGAAAGCACACAAGGACGGTACTACTGAATCGAATAATAACAGTGAATCGGACATGGTTACTTATCGTGATGTATCTTCATTATGTAAAATCGTCTTGTGCAAAAATAAATAGTCGAAATATTGAATGGACTGCGACGTTGATGTCTATAGTTCATATGTTTTATTAAATGGAATTTAAGAAATATCTATAAGTTCCACAAATTCGTACGCAGGGCAGTTTAAGTGAATGCTACAAATTTACCTATAATCGATTCTGAAGAAAATGAAGCCATATTTTTCTGTTGATGTAGTGTTGGAAAAATGAAACACCTAGACCACGAGAACAGACCGACCCTTGACGCAGTTGATAGATTTTCATCAACATAATACAAGTATGAAACAAAACCACACTAATACAGACTCAACAGACAAACAGTAGCATCATCACTTAACAGAGATACTGGATGTACGACGATTTGAGTGAGACGTTCATGCATTGACGAGTCGTGTCTCATCGGGAAAACTGCCAGATGCGTTATTTTTGGAGGCAGAGTAGAGTACTACCCCCTAGCTGTTATCGAAATAGATACCATTTTCATATCAGGTACAGTTCGCGCATGCGTCCTCGACTCACGAAGTTTTAATTATAGGTATTTAACGAAAGTTCATAACTGCATTCATCAAAATATAGATGACTGAAATCAGCAACACTCAATAATAGCAATCGCAGTCACTACTAGGGCACATACAAAGGATGAGGATCAACAGGTGCATAAAGATCCGGTACTGTTACTTAATGAAAAGGCTGCTTAGCCAAACAAAGATCCCGAGGATCTTTGTACGTCGTTTATAGAACAGCAGCGTGCTGACTTATCTGTACGACCTTTGTTCGATTTTGCTGAGAAGGCTGATATTAAACAGACTAAATCAGGGAGATATTGGTATCAATTAAAGAATGAAAAACTAACCAGATGTTTTGCCAAAAATCATTCTCTAACGCGGCAAATTGTCTTGCCTAGTTCACTTAGGACTATGGTGCTTAAAACCGCAAATGATTGCCCGTTCGCAGGTATTTGGCAATACCTAGAACCAACATAGGATATTATCATAATTCTATTGGCCAGGTTATAATAGAAACATTTGGTCATATTGTCGTTCGCGTGTAGTGTGCCAAAGTACTTTTTCTAAAGGCAGGATCCCAAAAGCACCATTGCAGGTTACGGACATATCTAGTAGACCATTTAAGAAACTTGCAGTAGATATTGTAGGTCCCCTTTGTTAAAGAACGAATATTGATATGTGTTGTATTGTTGCCACACATAGGCTTTTACTTTTGAGGAAAAATGTCTCTTTGTGGTAACGCACGTTTTTGCACGGTTTTTAACTTATATTGAACGCTGCATATTTATTACGTCACCAGTTGTCAATGACGTAACGCGTTTGCACTAATTTATTCTAACGGCTAATATTCGTGGCCTTTCGATCATTCAAGTCGTCATTGTAAGACGTGTTTTTTCAAGTTCGAAGAATTGCGGAGGAAGATATCTATTTGAGTGGCATAACTAACTTTGAAGGCCGTCACTATGTTTTCTAAGATGGTCCTGAACTTATATAGAAGTTCCACCTCTTATTGAGAAATATAAATCAAATGATTGTAATATTCACGTCGTCTGGTCCACATTACTTGGGTGTTCATGGCTATGCGTGCACCTCTCGTACAGCGGCCAGGACTGAATGATTGAGACGAGACAGATGGAAGATTAACTACTATTTATGCCTTGCATATGCATTGACCATGAAGATGTTTTTTCCTAAAGTAAATAAATGTTGAAGAAGATATTGTGGACCCTCTTCCCGACGTCTTGTGTTCGTCGGCCAGTGATATCCTGTGATGACCATACCAGTATCCATTCGTGTTTATCAGTATGATGCATGAACGTTTGTAATTCTGTATTCTACTCAAACACAAACAACAAGGAGGAAAACCACATGTAACACCATTCCCATAATGTCTGACAGAGGACATCGCTAAACTCTTACTGTGGTAGATCTTTGCTCTAGATGGTCCAAGGCAGTCCCTATGAAAGTAATCACTTCCGCAGCTGTAATTGAAGCTCTCTAAATATTATTTAGTAGGTTCGGTTTCCAGATGAAATATAATCCGATAGAAGGACACAGTTTACATCAGACGTGATGAAAGAGGTATGCAAAATGCTAAATATTAAACAGTCATTTACAACTCTTTATCATCCAGAAACTAATGGCATTTGCGAGCGTTTCAACGGATCGTTGAGGCGTATGCTAGGAAAGGTGACGACAGATTCACCCACAGAGTGGGACAAATACTTACCAGCCGTGCTTTTTGCTTATAGAGAAGCGCCGAAGGAAAGTACGGGGTTTTCGCCATTCGAACTTATATATGGAGCTAATCCTCGTGGCCCCATGAGTCTGTTTAAGGGTTTGTTCATCGGTAAATACCCCAAGGAGGAGTTGAAATCTTCATACGAATTAGTTGTCAGTCTTCGAGAGCGTGTCGTTAGATCATGTCAGATTGCAGGCGACTCATTGCGTGTATCGGGAGCTAAGTATCGTGCTTCTCTATCCTTAACAGGAAACTCCTGGCTCTTCAACCTGAGGATAAAGTGTGGCTTTTGCTCCCCTCCAAAAGAAATCATTTGCTTATCTCGTGGCAGGGTCCATTTACTGTAGTTCAAGCCGTTACATACGTTGATTATATCATTGAGGTAAAGGGGAAGAAAAAATATTCCATGTGAATCTCTCTCCAGAGTGATATTCCATGATTCCCTCCAGCACATTGCGGTAGCCTTTCTTAAATATACGCAGGAAATTACATGTTCTGCAGTGGTGGATGAAAAAGGCTGTGATGGGGAGGATATCCATCTTCAGTTGTCTCTTCTTCCCTTACGACAGTCAGAGTCATGTAAGGATGTAGAGATATGCAACTCCGTTCCTCTCGATCAACAACGGCAACTTCAAGCATTACTTCAGGACTTTGTTGATGTGGTGACGATAGACCCGGCAGGACGACACTGATAAGTCACAACATCAAATTGTTAGATGAGCGCCTCATCACACCGAAACCATACCCGCTACCGCTACAGTATAAGGCGGCAGTGGAAAGAGAGAGAGAGACGAAATGCTCCACTTGGGGATTATGGAACCTTCGGAGTCCCCATATGCATTCCCGATAGTGATTGTTAGAAAGACAACTCGTTACGTATCTGTATTGACTTTAGTCGCTTAAATTCTATCACAATCACAGTCGCAAAACCTATACCAAATCAGGATGACCTGTTAGCGCAAATGTCAAAAGCTCATATCTTTAGTAAGTTCGACCTTTCTGAAGGATACTGGCAAGTTCTTCTGACGGAATCAGCAAGACCTTTGACAGCTTTTGTCACGCCAAAAGGCCTGTTCCAGTGGAACTATATGTGCTTTGGGCTTGTAAATGCCCCAGCAACATTCGTGCGTATGATGAGCAAGCTTCTCGGCGACCGGATTAATATAGTAACCTACATGGACGATATTTGCCTCTTTGGTGATTCTTGGAAGCAGCATGTCCGTGGACTGCCATCACTTCTGGCACGCCTTAGACTGCATAATTTAACAGCTAGACCCACTAAAGTTAAAATCGGGTTCCGCGAACTTGGGTTCCTAGGATATAGAGTAGGCGTGGGAATGCTCAAACCAGAAGACATTACTGTAACGAAGATTATGAATCTCCAAACTCCTATTACCACAAAAAAACACGCAGTCTCTTAGGTTTGATTAATTTTTACCACAGATTCATTGCCCAGTTCTCGTCATTGTCTGCCACTCTCTCGTCATTAACGCGCAAAGGTATGCCTAATAGAGTGGTATAGATGGATGAGTGCGATGTCGCATTAACAATGATAAAACGTATTTTCTACAAACATCCAATTTTGATGCTGTCTAATGTACATCTCCCATTTGTCCTCAGAACGGATGCGTCTTCTGTGGGCATAGAAGGTTGCCTAATGCAAGAACACCATAATACTCTGCATCCAGTTTTATACACAAGTCGTAAATTATTACCAGCAGAGACAAGATATGCTACCATCGAGAAAGAATGCCTATCCATCGTGTGGTGTATTGCTAAGCTTTCCAAGTACCTGATGAGAGCTCATTTTTTTCTCAACACAGATCATAAACCTTTAGCATATCTAAGGACGGCAAAATCGCCAAATACCCGTTTAACAAGATGGTACCTATTACTGCAACAATATGACTTTTCTGTAATACCTATGAAGGAAAATCCATTGTGTTGGCTGATACTTTATCCCGTCAATAACTTATAATATGTTCACAGATAGATTTCTCGTGAGACAATTTTGGATGTTATTATTTTTATACTAATTTACCTGTAACAATGCAATACACTACATAATTGTTGCAGACATTAGCCCTTACTCTATGAGAAAACTGTGTTTTCTTCTGGAGAAAAGGGTAAATGTCACATGATGATGATCATGTCATTGTAATACAGATATTGAGAATAGGTTGTAATGATGATGATGATGTCAATGTAATACAGATATGGAGCATATGTTGTAATGATGATGATAATATCAGTGTAATACAGTTATCAAGCGTATATTGTAATGATGATGATGATAACAGTGTAATACAGATATCGAGCATAGGTTGCAATGATGATAATATCAGTGTAATACATTTATCAAGCGTATATTGTAATGATGATGATGATAACAGTGTAATACTGATAACAAGCATATGTTGTAATGATGAGGATGATTATAATGACTATGGTCAATGTGTTTGTGTGGGGGCAAATGATAAAGTAAGAGAGGTTGTTTGCGTGAACAGTAAATTGTGTAGGCTGAGTGTATGTTATGTGCGAATGAGAACTGTCAATCTGGTTTTACGTGAGTTTACCTCGTGCCGATTTTGTGTCAAAGCACGGGAGAATAGTTCAAGATGCGAAGTAGAAAAGTTTTGGATTGAAAGGTGAACTAAAAGGTTGCGTGTAGAGCGGAGAAGATGGCTAGATGTTATGGCTGAATCTTGTTGTTCGATTCTGAAGGAAGAATCACGAATTATTACCTTGGATATTTGTATTTCATATAATGTTTGTGTTTCATGACATTTCAGTAAAACAGTATTCAGTTTGGGACTAAATTTCGGTGTTGATTGGTTACTCAGGAATGGATACGTCAATAATGGTGTAAGAAGATAGTAATCATCTTCGAGGATTAATTAATGTGACAGTATGCCCGAGGCATGTAAACAGTAAATTAATATGAGACAAACATAAAGGTATGTTATCAGGCAATTGTGGGAAATAAAGAAGTAGAACACTAGACAACAGAAAAACAACAGACATGAGTGGCTTACCCAGGATTCGAACCCTGGACCTTCCGTGCGACAACCCCGCCTAGCTATGCAAGCGAATCACACTATCCTCCCTGCCATCTACGCATCACCAAAATATGATGCTTCGATGACAGGTCATTAGTGCGAACCGCAAGACATAACACCGGGAATTTACCGTGGGCAGTTCAGCCTACTAATGACGCAATCACTTCTGTTGTTCCCCTATTATACAGTATAGGTCAGTCCACACAAGACAAAGACCTTAATACTGTCTCCAGTAAATGATAGTAGACTTAGAACAGTAAGAACAGGACAATGTAAGGCTGAACTGTCCATGGTAAACTACCGGTGCTATGTCTTGCGGTTCGCACTAATGACCTGTCATCGAAGCATCATTTTTTGGTGATGCGTAGAAAGCAGGGAGGATAGTGTGATTCGCTTGCATAGCTAGGCGGGGTTGTCGCACGGAAGGTCCAGGGTTCGAATCCTGGGTAAGACACTCATGTCTGTTGTTTTTCTGTTGTCTAGTGTTCTACTTCTCTATTTCCTACAAGTGCCTGATAACATACTTTTATGTTTGTCTCATATTAATTTACTTTATTACTAGGTTTTGCCTGTTTTGGAATCTCTTGTATAAATTGAGAGAGGTGAACAAGAACACACAAAACATCATGAAGGTTACTAGAAGAGGATACATGGACCTGGAAAGATCTTAAACTGATGGTACGGCACTGGAGAGCGTGAAGTATTTTTGTTCATGGCCTGAACTCGACAGGGAGATCAAAGATAATGATAGTGATGCTCAAACTGGACATACTTGACTAAAATGTATAGTTGTACTACGCACGTGAATAATTTCCCATGATGCTGGGCGCCTGTCGAACACAAATTAGTTCGTAGCTACATTTTAGTCATTACTTTGTTGTTATCCTTTTATTCTGTCTCTACAAAAAAGCACACAGAACTGATCTCTGTATCTACTGCTCATATGATAGTAAATTACAATATTCATAGAAGTGTTTATACCCTGCATGACATAGCCAAGTCCACCAACCATTATTCCTATATTCAAGTATTTTCCTTGAAGTGACAGTGCGGGTACAAACGCAACTGCCAGCTTAAGGATGGTAATTGGAATAAAGCAAAGGATAAATAATATGGAAATCATCACAACCATTTTCCCTGCCTTCTGGTTACGGCCGGAAACTCGGTCAGCCTTCCTATGACTGGTAGTCTCCATTCTCCATTTTGTGTTGCTTTGTAGTTTAAGCGAAAGTACTATCGAACATAAAACTATAATAAAGAAGGCTGCTAATTAAATAGAAAAGTTATTGATAATAAAAGAAATCATTTCCACTTGTTCTCGATTGTCCATGAAAATAAGACCTACAATAGTTTTGTTTCTTGCTGGAGAAAACTTCACCCGAGTTTGTTGACTGTGTAGACTGGGGCAGCACTACAGAAGAAAACGATGAAGATACAGATGATGGCTACTGTTGTTCGTTCTTGGGTAACGATAGTTTTTATCTGTACAAAAATAAATTAACATTCTGAAACATTTGATGTTTTCACGTGTGCAATATTCTTTTTTCTTCTTTTAGCATTGATAATTGCAATATAAATTGAAGGGATAACGAGACTATTTTAGATAAAGTCAATAGCAATTTTATAATAAAATGTTACAGTGCTAGAACTATTCTTGTTGTTCTTGCCATCTTCTTCTTCTTCTTTGATCCTTAGCCACCAACCGTCAAAGCAGTCAGTGGTCATCACGCCTGGTGGCGTCTTGCAGGGCAACAACAAATTGATTCCACTTTGCTCGGTCGGTGGCCATCCTTCGTACAGTGCCCCAATTCTGGTTCATTCTTTGCATCTCAGCCTCCACAGTGCTCCGCAAAGTTGTTTTTGGTCGGCCTCTCTTTCGTTTTCTTTCAGGGGTCCATAGCAAAGCTGTTCTTGTGATGGCATCGGGATCTCTTCTGAGGACATGACCAACCCAGCTCCAGCGTCTGCCAGCTATGATGGTGTGCATGTCCTCTTGCTTGCTCCGAGTAAGCAGATCTTGGTTGGTGATGGTATTAGGCCAAAAGATTCGGAGCATTTTTCTTAGGCATGTTGTGTGAAAAGAGGACAATTTCGACATCTCCTTCTCTGTAACTCTCCAGCATTCCTCACCATACAGAAGCACAGAAAGCACAGTGATATAATCTTAATTTTGTGCTTGTGCTGTACTGAGAGGACTTCCAGATGTTGTTTAGATTAAAAAAGGCTGTTCTCTAGATCTTCCAATGTAGAAAATGTAGTCCATCTTATTCCTCTTGGACTGCCCTCTGTTGTCTGGCGCATCACCCAGTCTATGACTGTTAAAAATAGAGTGGTTGATAAGGGGCATCCCTGTCGTACTCCTGCCTTCACCTCAAATGTTAGGTTGCTCTGCCCAACGCTACACGTAAAGTTGGCAGAGAGGCGTTTTATGATTGACACTATGCAGCTTGGAATTCCATAAGCCCTCAGTATTTTTCATAAACTGTCCCTATGTATACTGTCAAAAGCCTTTTCAAAATTAACGAAATTAATGTACAGCTGTCTTTGCTTTTCTGAGTACTGCTCTATCATGTTCCTGAGGGTAAATATATGATCTACACATCTTCTGTTCTTTCTAAATCCTGCTTGTTCTTTCCTCAGTTTGTGGTCTACTGCTTTTGAAATTCTCTGTATAATTATCCTGCCTAGTATTTTGCTGGGAACTGAGAGAAGAGTTATTCCTCTCCAATTATTGCAGTCTGCAAGATCTCCCTTCTTGGGCAATTTGACAATTATTCCTTTGTTCCACTCCGTTGGTGTTGTCCCTGTTTTCCAGACTTGTGCAAATAGTGGTTCTAATAGTTCTGCTGCTGGCTCAGGGTCTGTCTTAATAGCTCTGCATTTAAGTTATCATGGCCAGGAGCTTTACCCTTCTTTAACCATTTGATTGCTGTGATGATTTCTTCTCTTCGTGTAATGTCTGTATTAACATCTAGATCATTTTCAGCCTCAGGAACATTCAATTCTGTTTTCCTTCTTTTCATTTCAATTGTGTCTTTGGTGGTTCCTTGTTCAGAGTTTCTTTGAAATGCTCTGCCCATCTTGTTTCTTGTCCCTCTGCTGTCTTGATGAGATTTCCTTGCTTATCTCTTACTAATGTAATATTGTTTGCACCTCGTTTTCCGTTGATGATTTTAGTTATTTTGTATGCTGTGCTTTGTTTACTTCTCAGTGCTGTCTTTTCTGCCTGTCTTGCAAGATCGTCTAGGAAATTCCTTTTGTTGGCTCGGGTTTGGCGTTTAACTTCCTTGTCCAGCTGACTGTCCTGTTCGCTATATAGTTGCTTTAACCTGGGTTACTTCGCTTCTGTTTTCTTTCTTTTCATTTCCTTTCTCATCGTCATTGTGTTTAATGTTTCTGGTGTTATCCAGTTTTGCTTCTTCCTGTCCTGGAATCCCAAGCATGATTTGCTACTGTCCTGATATATTGTTGAAATGGTGTTGAATTTTTGGTCTGTACCATCAGTCAATGTCTTTTCCTGACTTTTGGCAAATTGATATCGCTTCTTTATATCAGCCGCAAAAGCCTTTCTGGTAAGGGGGTCCTTCAATTTGCTGATGTCAAACCTTTTCTGTGTAGTTACAGTTATTCCAGCATTCTTAGTTTCACTTTCAGTTTTGCTACTAAATGGTGATCACTTCCCACATCCGCACCTCTTCTTACCTTCACATCTTGTAATGCATGTCTCCATCTACCGTTAATCATTATATGGTCTTTCTGCAGTTGTTGATAGAATTCATCCTTGACCTCATCATGGCTTGCCATTATATCCACACTAATGATCTTGTCATACCATTTCATTCCTTTTTGTCTGCTCAGGCGCCCATCTATTAAAATCTGTTATTTTTTATTTTTGTTTATTGTTGTTGTGGTGATCTCCATGTTACAGAGCCATACGGTAGAACACTTTGACATTTGAGCTTGAAATTATGAGTGCTAGGAATCTCTTACGTAGCGTTAAATAGCGTTCTTGAAAACAGCTCTATATACTACAATATTTTAATTATTGCTTATTACAGTAATTTTCCTTAATGATACATTGATAGAAGACGCTTGGTAGATAAGAGACAGTTTAAAACTTTAGTACCACTTTATAAAGATCCTAAAAGAGCCAGTACATAATATTTAATGTCTAATGAGACTGCTTAAAGTTAACATATTCTGAATCGTGAATGGGCACTTTTCTCTTTGTTGGAGACGTGAATAAATGCTCAAATCGCTAGTACATTCTAACCTGTAAAGGTGTAGTAATACACAAGCATCTCTCTATAGTAATCATGGCTGAGATGCAACTGCTCACTCTGGTGAAAGCCCAGTGTAGCATTGCTGTTGTATTGTTTGTCTCACATTCACAAAGACACGTGAGGATTTTTTCCTATTGCAGTATGTTATAATTTAGGTTTAGATTACACGTTTATACTTGTTCGTAAGTGTCACTTACCAGCTCTTAAGATCCTAGTCGCATTATCTTTCATCAGTTTTATGACAATTCTAATTTTACTATTTCTTAAAATGTCTTAAAATTGTGTTTATTGCTTTTCTTTAATGTGCTGGGAAGATTTGCACATGCTGTTTGGATTGGCAAGGCTTTTCTGGCTTCATTCAAAAAATGAACTTAGCTATTCTCATCTGTATCAAAATATAAGCCTTGATGAATTGGTTGTTTACAAATTCTCGATCCGCTGATAGTGCATTACAAAACGGAGTTGCATTGGGCTGTTTAATTCATAAAACTGAATTATATCGATCTCTCTCGTTCGTTTTGCTACTTTCTCCGGCGCTGATGGTGGGCAAATTATTATAGTCGATATTAATGTCTCATCAATTTTCAACTCATGAAGGAACATTGAATCGATTCCAGTGTCTGGATATAAGTAAAGAATTCCTTAATTTTTTTTATCTTTCAATTGTCATATATATTATATATTTAAATACGTTCCAATAACCTAATTATTCTCATGTCACTGGCATTTTAAAATGTTAAATTTTCCTCACAAATATAACATGCTTAACTTATAAGGGAGCTAACTGTGTTCTCGAAAAAATAATAAATAATTTTTATCGTTATGCTAGGCGAATCAAGTATTTAATGTTATAGCATGAAACGAAAATTCATTATCAGTTTACATTACTTTAGTTTTGTTCTGTAATTTTGCGGAAGAATGTTTGACACAACGTAGATAAATGATGTATGATTGTGCTTTCCCATACATTACACTTCGTAATTTCACTTATTTAGTAACGTTAGCAAAAGGCAATTATAGCTGCTATTAATAATAATCCATATTGCAACCGATAGCACATAATGTCGATGTTTACGTTTAACACAAGTCATTCTGAATACGCAGTAAATTTCTTTACCCTGTGTCTAGGAAAGTCATAGAACTTTTCAGTTTGCTGGAGTGAACCAAAGTTAGAAGTGCATGTTAACAAAGAAACGTGCAAAACATGCCCGAAGAACTTCAACTGATATCAATTTGTTCAACTAACCTTTTTGTTTACCTGTTCTAGCCACACAGGTGGTTAAGTGGTTTTGTGCCAGATGTATTGTTTTTATCATAATCATAACTTTCTTATCCAACCTTAGAGAACATAGAGTAACAAACCACTGTAACTAGTTCCATGTAGGTAGCCTCTATCAAACATTCACAAGCTTCTGTGACGGTGGTTTCTGTGGGTCATTGGTAATACATGATGAGGTTGCCAACCTCATGCACAACCTCATGTTTACTCGCCTTGTACGACATGCCTGAAGGCGCAGTTGTCATATTTTTTCTTTGTTGCTTCAGAAACCCACGGGAACTAAACAGGCGTGTGTTGTTTAAGTCAAACTTATTTTGTCGCTTCAGAAACCCACGGGAACTAAACAGACGTGTGTTGTTTCTTCTTCTTCTTCTTCCGTCCTTAGCCAAAGACCGACCAAGCAGTCAGAGGCCATCACGCCTTGTGGAGTCAAACTTATTTTGTCGCTGTGTGACCGAATTTCTGCGCTCTAATCTATACGCCATCCTGTAGTGTTCTCTGTCGGAAATGTTTTTTTTTTTGGGGGGGGTGGGGGGGGGGGGGGGGGGGGGGGGGGGGGAGAGGGGAGGTGTGTTAGTGGGGACAACTAAATGATTGTGCTGACAGCTCATGTGGTTATACTACAACGAGGTGCTAGGAATAGTTCTGGAGGACGGGGAGAAATGGGACTTCAATTTTTAACAATTAGAAATTTATTCCTGGAGTCTAAAATCCTGAGTAGTCATTCTTGAATTAGGTTGTAATATTTAGATGGTCCATTTCCACTTGTAAAATAGTCAAATTTAAGTACATGCCGTGGACAGGATGAAATTGTGCCAAATTCACAGTGGAATGAAACAGGACAGTACCAGGTGAAATGGGACATGGCAGAAGTAGAAATGGGACATTGTAGAAGAAGAAATGTGACATGGCAAAATAAAAAATGCCACATGGCAGAAGGAGAAATGATACATGGCAGATAGAGAAATTGCACATGGCAGAAGGAGAAATTGGACATGGCAGAAGGAGAAATGAGACATGGCAGAAGAAGAAATGGTACATGGTAGAAGGAGAGATGGGACATGGCAAAAGGAGAAATGGGACATGGCAGAAGGAGACATGGGACATGGCAGAAGAAGAAATGGGATATGGTAGAAGGAGAAATAGGACATGGCAGAAGGAGAAATTGGACATGGCAGAAGGAGAAATTGGACATGGCAGAAGGAGACATGGGACATTGCAGAAGGAGACATGGCACATGGTAGAAATGAGACATGTCAGAAGAAGAAAGGATACATGGTAGAACGAGAAATGGGACATGGCAGAAGGAGAAATGGGACATGGCAGAAGGAGAAATGGGACATGGCAAAAGGAGTCATGGGACATGGCAGAAGAATAAATGGGACATGGTAAAAGGAGAAATGGTACATAGTAGAAGGAGAAATGGTACATGGCAGAAGGAGACATTGGACATGGCAGAAGAAGAAATTGGACATTGCTGAAGGAGAAATGGGACATGGCAGAAGGAGAAATTGGACATGGCAGAAGGAAAAAGCGGACATGGCAGAAGGAGAAATGAAACATGGCAGTAGGAGACATAGGACATGGCAGAAAGAGACATGGGACATGGCAGAAGGAGACATGGGACATGGCAGAAGGAGACAAGTGACACGGCAGAAGAAGACAAGGGACATGACAGAAGGAGACGTGGGACAAGGCAGAAGGAGAAATGGGACATGGCAGAAAGAGACAAGGGACATGGCGGAAAGGAGATTCTACCGCTGGGAGTACTGGAGACATTTTGGCAATAACCTAATGTAACATGGATTTGGAAATATTACTTTAGGTAACAATGTACCTAAGATACTGGGGTAAAATGGGACGTCCGTTCCATTTCTCATGATCCCCCGCACATCCTAAATGTTAAAATCTGATATACGCCTATGGGTTTCGCTACAGTTTACTTATCTAACATGATAGCTTAGTGTCACATCTGTTATGTAAATTACCAACCAAACAAAGAAATTCCAAATTTTTCGAAAAATGAGGATGGATATTGATGTATGAAAATCTATAAAGATGGTACGATTTTCACAGCACCAGAACGGCAGGTAGTAGGGCGATAAGAATAACTCTTTACAAAAGCGATTTCCTATCTCTTGCAGTTCAGGAATATATATTTTAGCAGCCACCTCGAGTTTCTTTTGGGAATGCGGAAAAAGTACCTTTGATTCCGAGTACACTACGATTGTGAAGGCCGGCGGGAGAGGTCTAGGCCGACTTTTCCTTAGTTAAAAAAGCATTCTTTTTTTTTCCTGCCATAATTTAAAGTTAAATTAACAATACACTGGGATCTACCGTTAGATTAGGATCGACTGGTTGACGACCCCTGCACTAGAGTATAATATTTGTTGATATAATAAATGCACTAGTGTAGGACACATTTTCATTTCCTGAAGGGACTAAAGTAGGACATATGTTCATTTCTTAAATTCAAGAGAGTAAGATATAGTTTCAGATTTAAATCCAAGGGGCAAAGAAATCGTTCGTCCCAGGGTCGGATTATTCGTCAGCACACTAAGTACGTGTTTAGGGCACCAGGTTACTAGTGTCGTCAAAGCAAAGAGAAAAACGGAAAGTCATAGTTTACGATAAAATTGAATGAATTATAAGTGACTGTCTAGCAGTTATACCGGGCCGGATACCATTTGTCGCTCTAGTACGGCATGATACGTGTATGCTGGGGTTGGCCTGTGGAAAATTATCACGAACATCTCTTAAAATTGGCTCGTTTAGAAAGAAATAAGCCTATTCGAGGTAAGGACAAGGAGAAGAGAAGGCGAAGGTTCTCCACTAGATAGTGTTCTCTAATAAATCATGACGAGTTTTCTGTATCCCTAGGACATTGACCTATTTTCCTGAAATCTCAATAAAGATAGAGCGCCAACCTCCCAAAATGAAGGATTTTGGCTAGGTGTCAACACTTAACACACACAGAAAATAGATACACTGGTTGACTAAGTAATGATCAACATGGTTATAGGTTTTCTGGCCAAATATTCAAATGTTAAAAGCATTTCCTGTCTCAATATTCCTTAATAAACAGCGACTCTGTGGAGCCAAATGTGAAATCCCCATATTAAAATATATTTTGCAAAATCCATGAATAAGCCTTGTGGACGCGATGTAGTGATTCTTGTTTGTCTGTTGTCCTAGTTATATGTATTACATTTTTTTCTTTAAAAATAAACTACCCCACTATGCGTAAGAAACACAATACATAAACAAGACTAAGACATGTCCAGTAATACATATTCCGACTGTCCACCGCACAGCATTACAAATGCATTTGATGAACGTTTCGATACCTTGATCAGTGACCAAGTTCTGGAGCTCTTTGAATGGATCTGTTCCTCTATCGTCTGCCAAGCCATTGACCTATTTGGCACGATATCCAATATCATCAACATCATCTGTTTTGTCAAGTTAGGCTTCAAGGATCCGGTCAACGTTACTTTGCTAGGTACAGTATAAACGTTACTTCCTAACCAGTGGTTCCCAAACTGTTATACGGACCCAAGAATTTAATCATTTAGTGAAAAATGTATGATACCAACACGTCAGTCGTAAGGAGTTGCTATATTATGGTTTTCCTTTATGCTATAAAGTCATGTAAATAATCAAATATACTAGCATGTAAGTGAGAGCAAACGAGTTCATGTGCATTTTTGTCAACATCAGTTTGTATTGAAAAGAGCAAGTAACCTGCCAAAACAATCGAGAAATAATTATAATGTGCTCTTTCCGCTTTGTGTCCTGGTGACACATCTGACTCACCTGAGGTCATTTCATTCCTTTCTGTTTCGACTATATTACATCTTTTTTGTCAAACATCAAGATTTATGGTTAATCGTTAAAAAATCATAAAAAAGTTGAGAACTCTGCGTGATTTGCTTAATGGGTTTTCAATTTAGCTTTCACGGTGCATTTTGAGCCTTTTCCGTATTTTTCCAAAAAGCTTGCAGGATTTTTTCTTTGTGTCTCACATGGCGTTTCATTTATAAAATGTATAAAGGGCTCTCCCTGTTTGTGCACCACAAAGTAATGAAACTGATTCATAACACTCGAAAACTTTCTTTCTTAATATATTTGTTACGTGTCTGTCTCGTAATTTTGAAAGCAGATGTGACCTTTAACATTGTCTTCCTGACTTATGTTTTACATGTACCATCAACTTTTATGTGTCCAAAATATTTCCAACAAAATGTATAGAAAGCGTTATATTGCTTCGTATAATGGTTACAAATACACATGGTAATTTCAATGCACACAATTTCTGCAGCATTCAGTGGTGGGTACAATTTTGACATGGCTGCTGAACTGCCCTATGTTGGCTTTTTCCTGGGATATTAGGGTTATTAATATCTGCGGGTTTTTTTGTGCTTATACGATGCAGCAATTTATTTTATAGCTGGGCGTCATCATCATTGAGTCATTAATGACCAGATCGCCTAAATTTAGTTCAAGGTCATGTATTTGGGAACCACTGAATCTTGCAGCTGAGTTAAAACATACTTCTTCACCCCTCCCTAACCCCAATTTTTAGAATCCATACTTAGACTTGAACTTCACAGGAATCTCCGCTACGAAGGTCGGCTGAATGGATTTACAATGTCTTCTGTTACTTGTCTTGATGGTTCACTCGGATATACCCTTTTCTGTCCATCTGGCATCTTCCGACTAATAGTGATGTCTTTCCCTGCATGTTTGCATTCAACTCTGCCTTCTATTATGGTCTTCTGCAATGTGTTTTATCTTTTTATATGGCCAAAGCGTTTTAGCTGTTTAATTTTGATCTTCTTCATTAATAAATTTTTGCTACGTAGGTTTTCTATGATTTCTTTATTTGCTATATTATCCTTCCATGAGATGAGCCTTATTCTTTTATATATCCACATCTCGAGAGCCTCAATTCTTTCTTCCAGTTGCGTTTTCATTGTTCATTCTTCTACACCATACAGTAATGAAGACAAAATATAAAGAATACATTTGTACAATTCATAGTTCTATGGAGTGAATACAATCTTGCAATTCAACAGCAAGTACTTCATGAAACCAGTTTCAGTCTCTCTGTACGTAGACAAAGAAACACACTCATATCAAAGTACTGAACATCACTTTTGGCACACACCTCATCTTCTTGACTGTCTTACTTACTTACTTACTTACTTACTTAGTCGTTCCTCTTCTACCGTGAGGTGTAGAGGTTTGGAAGAGAGAGCTCCAGACCATTCTATCAGCTGTCTTCTTCCTGGCCTGGTTCCATTCTAGTCCTCGGTCCTTCAAAGATTGTCTAATGTTGTCCTCCCAGCGGACTCTGGGTCGTCCTGGAGGTCTGGATCCCTGGCTCTTTGTTTCCCATGCTTGTCGTGGTAGCCGTTCTTCTCCCATTCTGCAGACATGGCCAAACCATCTTAGTTGGGACTGTTCTATTTGGGTCTGCAGCGGATGGGATTTTAGGCCTTGACGGATCGTCTGGTTGCGGACCATGTCTCTTCTTGTTACTTCAACCACTTACGAGGGTATTATCTGCTGTGGCAGTTCTGTGACCTGTAATGAGCGCTAATGAAAATGGTGGTAAGGGTCGTGGAGGCTTATCTGTCAATTTATATATATATATATATATATATATATATATATATATATATATATATATATATATATATATATATATATATATATATATATATATATATATATATATATATATATATATATATATATATATATATATATATATATATATATATATATATATATATATATATATATATATATATATATATATATATATATATATATATATATATATATATATATATATATGTAATTATCTGTTTACGCGTGTTTCATTTGCGCGAATTTGAACTTACGCGCACCAGTTTTATGGCACGTTTCTTTCAAATACGTGCCAAACTCGAAGTTACGCAATCCTATCAGCAGTTTGAAGACCAGCAGAATAGATGTCGTAGAATTTTCACAGTCCTACCAGTAACTGGTTTTGAGTCGTGCATTTTTGACAAAGATAATACATATTGAAAATTGTCAGACCAAGCATGAAAACATGAGAATTCCATTTAGAGTGGTTAGAGGTCTTAGTTCTGGAGATTAAGAGAAAAATTTCGAAACATGTTGCTTCACGTTCCAGACCATTCAGCCATAACAGTGGAAACCTGACTGACTTAGAAAAGGCAATGGCGTAAAGGAATGGTCATTGGTCACCCCACAGCATAAAGCTAAAATGTAGTGTAAGAGAAGTCTCTAACCCTTCACTCACCGGAAGCAGTATCTGCTTTTCAACTTCTTGTAAGTTTTGAGCTTAATTGGCGTCGAGCAGTAGCTGCAGAATTAAGTTCAACAAAAGGATTGATGATGATAATTTTGTTTTTGATGATGATGATGATGATGATGATGATGATGATGATGATGATGATGATGATGATGATGATGATGATGATGATGATGATGATGATGATGATGATGATGATGATGATGATGATGATGATGATGATGATGATGATGAAGAGCATGTTACTGATTTTTTTTTTTTTTCTATTTCCAGGGCTGGCTATCTCCGATCTCAGTTGTCTGATAACCCTACTTTGGAAAAACATTTCTTTGAATCCAAGATTTGCAATGGCGGATTTGCCCTTTGAGCCAATTGGAATTCAGTATCTGATAAGCGGATGGCCGCACGTCATCTTCACGCGTGTAACTGCCTGGATTACTGCGTTTATCACACTAGAAAGATGTCTGTGCATAACAGCGCCCCTAAAGGTTTGCTTGCGAAGAATTCTTAAGACGTTTTGTCATTGTCTCATTTGTA
The DNA here is from genome assembly GCA_024509875.1 of Oreohelix idahoensis. Classification (NCBI taxonomy): domain Eukaryota; kingdom Metazoa; phylum Mollusca; class Gastropoda; order Stylommatophora; family Oreohelicidae; genus Oreohelix; species Oreohelix idahoensis. The sequence continues at coordinate 725,236 of JAMPIV010018666.1, forward strand.
ATTCTCGTTATTCATATAACGATTCCTTTTCTTGTGGCTATCGTTCTCCCAAATCCACATAGTAAGTTAATGTTTCTCTGGATTATTCATCGTTCAAATACATGTGTATATTCTTTGTTGCATCTGGAACTTTTCCTCCTATCCGTTCCCAGATGTTTTTATCATTATCACTGTATTGATGTCAAAAAGACCAAAAAAAGCAATAGAGAAAATAAGGATTGCGTTATATGCCCATGTGGGTCATTGGGAATATGGTGTTAGGCCCATATTTTCTTGACCATACGGCACACTATGGGTGAATTGGTCAACATCATGCCGGCCGCCTTTAACCTTCTCAGAGTTGCTCTGGGACCCAATTCATGAGGCTGGGTCGACCCTAGAGCCGATTGGGGTGTAAAAAATTCCATCTCAACTGAAGATCGAACCAGGACCGCCAAGCTATGAAAGCCAGTACATTAACCACTACTGCAGCTCTTACGGCCAGAGTCTTCTTAACAGCATTGTAGACCCTGGGCAAAGCAATGCACTGGGTCCCTACCAGCCCTACCCACCCACGGGAATAAAAATGAGTTCCCATGAACAATGTGGCAGCATCCCAGCATAGGGCCCTAGAATCGTGGGCCCCTGGGCACTGCCCAGTTTACCCATACCTTAAGACGGCACTGCTTAAGGCTCTGTCAAAATGTTTCTATAAGTGCATGCAATTTGTTTTCTCTTAATCCCATGATTATAGTGCGAAAAAAGGGATTAAAAACATGGAAAGATTTGAGCAGATGGCACAAGGCTCACAGACCTGACATAGGTTTGTTGAAAGATATTTCTCCTCTAGGAGATAAAGGGTAGTGACTGAATGTGAGAAAAAATGACAGAATACACGCAATGCCACTGTCAGTAGTTAATAACAGATGATGTAGAACAGAGATAGGCAGAATTTCTTACAGGATAGGAAATATTTTATTTCTCGCTTGCCAAGAGTGCATGTAAAATCAATGATATTTACAAAACCAGAAAGCAACCTCTGCACAAATTTATTTATTGTTGAGACAAAATTATCCTTCAATGATACAAAGTTTTTTGTTTGTTTATTTAATGTCAAAAACAATGGAAAATTAACTCCAGTTTTGCGGTGACGTAATAAGAAATGGATAACTTAATCGAAAGACTGAGATTGGCGTTGGCGGGCCGAATAAAACGAAGCCGCGGCACACAGGCCGTAGTTTGCCGAGACCCCTGCCGTAGTTTGCCGAGACCCTTGATGTAGATAGCTTTACTGCGACACAAACCAAAAACTTAAAATCAACAAACGCAATAAGATGCGAAAATATTTCTTTCAGTAAAGTCTGGCAAGAGGAAGAAATATACCTATCTAATTTTTTTTTTTTTTTTTAATTATAGTGGACCAGGGGTTTGGAGCATTTGTGACAGCGTCACGGCACTAAATAATATATGTAACATTGCCGTCTCTGTGTTTATTAACGTGATGAAAGCGGTCATGTTCAGCTCATAAGTATAGAAACTGTTTATCTTTGGTTGCCTTAAATGATCATTAAGAAAAGTGTTCATGTAAGCTGGTCAGTGGTCAGAAAGGCTCCACGCCTTAGATGTTGATTACCACAAATCTCTAGGATTGTGAGCAACCTTGTTCAACCAGGTAGGTTCTTCCGGATGACTGTGCGGCTACTTCTTTATGTTACTTTACACGTGATATTGCGTAAAATGTAATGTCATCTCTCACCTTTAGTTTGGTGACATAGTTCATCTCGCATTAGCACATAAGTCATTTACGACACTTAACAAAGTCACCACAATAACTATTTCACAAACAACAATTGTCTACGCCACTAACAATAATTAGTTTAATCACTAACGACAATCCAATAAATGATATAAGGTTTATTAAGATTATAAGTTTGATATAAGAATATTAAAGCATGCATTGTACACCAAATCATTATTATTAATTACATTTTCATTTCTTTCTAACACTACTATTTATATAATCCTACACAAACGTCAGAATCCGTGTTCTCAATTACTTCTAGTTATATTTTCTTGTCCCTATCGTGACAAACACTTGAGAATACTTGTTCTCATTATTACATAAAAAATGAATCAACTCAAAAGTTACACTGATTCTCAAAATCTCATATGGAGTAAAAATGTCATCTTTCTAAATACTCACTGCACACGTCTTATTCAGTTTTACAGTATCTATAATTAAGTATCGAGACCGTGGTTCTCAATATGTTTACCTATAAGTGGCATCAACGGCTAAACGCCTGGAATAAAGTCACATTATTTATCTATTTCCTGCCAGTTGCTTCACTACAACCGCTCCACCAACGGCGATAAGTTATAAATATTCATTACGTATTCTTTAGCGTCAACACGAAGAATAATATTATCCTAAAAATGACTGAAAAACCCATGTGAATCACTATTTACCTTAGCTGGTTAACCCTCTATTGGGCCATTTATGAAATAGTTGGAAAAAAAATTCTTGGAGTGGTTTTTGTGGCTGTCCCATGTCTGAAAAGTGGTGCGAAGGTTAATTTTGGGCAAAAAAATGTTTAGTTAGTGTTTTATGGGTATGTTGCCAATTGGCAACAAATCACCATTAAGGTTGGGAACATTTATTGTTGCCATTTGGCAACATATATCTTTTAACTATGTTTTTATGTCTAACAACATCTATTTCACCTTTTTTTACTCCCTACCTACATTTAATATTTAAACAGTAAATAGCAGACAACAAAATTTGTGAAACTTCATGAAGTTAAGTGTAATTTATACAGAAAATGCCACACATACAATGAAACATATAGTTACTGAAAAAAAAAAAAAATCTTCTGTCTCGTGACTCAATCACAGCTCCACACTCATGTTTCATGAAATACTTTGAAACAGTTTGAATGTTTATTGAGGCACAAGTGTAGGTTACACTTCTCACAGACAGTTCTGGAGTACCCCTTGCATCCAGGAAGTTTGCATCTCCCTTTGTTGGTGACGGAATTGGGGCTGTGGCCAACATTGTCAGTTCTGACATGAAAAGGAGGTACATTTGCTGTTTGCCCTCTCTTCTTTTTAGCCACCAGCTGTGTCTCAGTGCTTCCTGATGGCCTTCCCCTTTTATTATTTTCACTTTTTCCTGCTTTTAGGAGACACAAAGCAATCTGCAACTTGAAATCAACTAATGGTAGTCTGTCCTTTTTTTCCATACCATCCTTACACACATCTGAACAATAAGTTAGCCAAGCTTGCACCACAGAAACATCCAGGAAATGAAACAATATTCTGTGGTACCATTTCTTGGATCTAATAGGTATACGATAGAGTGCCAGCAAGGAGTCCAGCAAATCTACCCCCCCCCCATGAACATGTTATATTCTTTCACAGCTGCAGGGCAAGAAATGTGTATTTCCTTCTTGGCTTTTCTGTCCCATCTTCTGACTACACATTCTGGTTCAACTGCTGCATAGGTGCTTAGCAGTGTGACTGCTTTATTGTCATACCATTTGATAGCTTTCAATGTGGCTCCGTTTGTTGCTGCAGTACAAACAACAGATGACCCTCTTCCTTTCGTTTTCAGTTCCTTATCGGAACACAGATTACACCCTTTCAGCCGGTTTGCGCGGACAGTGCCAAGACATGCAATGCCTTGTTTCCAGAGGCATGCCTGCAATGCTGGCGAATTAAACCAGTTGTCAAAATATACTTTATGCCACACATTTTTAGGGATACATTGAAGAAGTCTCAGCACGATATTAGCTGATGCTCCTAAATCAGGTTGGCCAGGACACACGTCAATTTTTCCAGTGTAAATTTCAAAATCATGAATCAAACCAGAAATGCTTGAACAAACGAAGACTTTATAGCCCCACTTTTTGGGTTTCTTTGGGTTGTACTGACGCAGAGATGATTGACCTTTGAATGGGATAACTTGCTCATCAATGCTCAGCCTTTCTGCTGGTTTGATTGAATTGAATTTCACTTTCAGAGCGTCAACTAAAGGTCTTAATTTGAACAATTTGTCGCCTTCATTGTCTTGCTGCTTGTTGTTGTCATTGCAGTGAATGTTACTTTTGATTTCTTTAAACCTCTTGTTCGTCATAGTATCAGCAACAAGTCCATAGCGCGTTGTAGAGTCCCAGTACAATTTACAACTGGGCATTCTAACAATACTCATCATAAACGCAATTCCAAAAAACTGTTCCAGTTCTGGCTGGCTCAATCTGAGAGGCTTCATGATGTTTTTCTGGATGCTGTACTTGTTTGATTCAGTGACCATATGTGCCATTGTATCATCATCAATGAATCTGCGGAAGTATTCTATTGGTTCTGAGGTAACTGATACGTGTGCCGAATCACCAGAGAAGGGCGGAGCTTCAGAAGATACATCTGAGGCTTCACGGTGTCTCCATAGCATCCGACGACGATCAAAGGTTACATCTGTGTCCTCCAGCTCTGATGCAGATGATTCTGAAAAAAAAAAGAAAACAAAGATATTAATTATCTGGCAACATAAACAATCATTTATTGGTATACTGGTGTACATGTTATTATTCTGATAATAGTAATAATGATAAAAATTATTCTAATCCACATTATGGTATAAAGCGTTCCACAAGTAAGTCTCCGACAGCCGATATTTAGTACCTGATGGACTAGGCTGAAACTGTACATAGGTTGTACACTGATGGACAAGGCTACAACTGCAGTCTGAAATAAAGTGGCCACATTAAAAAAAAAACATCAATTAAATTCAACAAACCTGAATCGGTTGTGTCCGAGGAAGGGCCGGGTTGCCACGTGTTATCCAGGATGTCTTCAGCCTCACTGTCTGACAGCTCACTATCGCTAGAAGCCTCAGGTATTGGTCTATAGATTGTAGTCTTTTGGCTGTAAAACTTTTGAGGATCCATTGTGTTTAACTGTAAAAAAAAAATAAAAAAAAATGACAACATATACATTTTGTAATTCAAAAGTTTTTCATCACAAAATTGTTTAATCTCATCTGATGATACATTATGTTTTGTGATTACTGGCAATTTTAGTGGTTATCATGTGTAGTTTAGTTCTAAAAGTCAAGTCTAGATGAAGTAAATATGTTTTATTCATTTACAATATTATTAGTAATTTATACTGGTAATTCTACTATTTACATTGACCTTTTTAGGATACATAAAATTGCAAATAACAACTTTTTTTTAAATGATGAAGTTTAATCAATTATAATGAGAATAAAATACTAATGTTGTTGATTACAGAGAAATACAACATTAAATATCATTTATTAGGTAAAAAGCAACTGTTGCCAATTGGCAACATGAAGTGGTTTTTATTCCTTAATCGACTTTTGTTGCCAAATGGCAACATACCTAAAATGTAAAATAAGAGTAACTTATTTTATTTATTTATAACTATTAAAGCATTTGTTACAAAGATAAGTGGTTTAAGTTACTCAACATATTTTTTATACACCGTTTTCATAAGGAATTTTAAAAAATAATGTGAAGTAAACTCACCTCTCAATTCGATCTTGCAAACCAGCTACCATGCCTTGACAAAAGAGTGCGTGAAAAAAAAGTATTTCTCCGACAAATGAGTTACCCGGTAATTTAAAATTGGGAATGTTTCTAGAACACAATAAAACAAAAAAAATTATTAATTTGAACGCCGGATAGTGAAATAGATGACTTTAAACGGTATTTTTGGGAAACCGTTATGTGCTCCGTTTCATTTTTACTACATAACTTATTAAAAATTAATAAAATGCAAAATAGTTCCACTTTTTATACTGCTAAAAGATGCATGACATATGTTACGCTATTTTTCCAATAGTTACTGTATTTTGAAATAATTCTGAGCGAAATATGGCTTCTAGAAGTTGTAGAAATTCAGCTGATCTGTTCTGTTACGTGTGCGGATATTTTACCGATCGTGTTCACCAGAAAAACTTTACACCATTACTAAAGAAAGCATATGAACTTTATTTCGATTCGAAAGTTGATGATGCAAATAAATCTTGGAAGCCAAATGCAGTTTGTTCGACTTTGTGCAAATACATTGGCAGGTTGGTTACGAAAATCGCCGAAGCATAAGTCGATGCCTTTTGGAGTGCCAGTAATATGGCATGAACAAGACAAATCACGCTACTGATTGTTACTTCTGCTTGACAAATATCCATGGTTTCACTTTTAAAACTAGAAAGTCTGTGGTTTATCCAAATATTGAATCGGTTTCGAAACCAGTGTCTCGTGATCCAATCACGTGTCCGATCCCAGTTCCACCAGAACAATATCCGTTGGACGTCAATGAACCATCAGAAAGTGATAGTTTACCTACTTCAGAAACTAATTCTGACTCGGATTATATACCGGTGAATGATGGTGTTCACTTAATTAACCTTTCAGATCTAATACGTGATCTCGCTCTTACCAAAGGACAAGTGGAATTACTCGGTTCGCGACTCAAAGAATGGAATCTTTTAGCGCCCAATACTTTGATATCTAAATTTCGTCATAGACACAGAGAACTTGTTCAATACTTTGAGATGGATGATGACATTTGCTATTGCAAAATTCCAGTCGCCTACTCTGTTCATATAAAAGAAACTTATGACAATATGGCTATACTTTTGGCAAAAATAAAGTACAATGACTACCAATGGCGGATTTGTGGAGACCTAAAGGTCATTGCAATTCTCACGGGCATGCAGACTGGGTATACTAAATTTTGTTGCTTCCTATGTGAATGGGACAGCCGCAACAGACAGGAACATTATGCAAGAAAGGTGTGGCCTATCAGGGATCGTATGCAGCTCGGGCATAAAAATGTAATACACGAGCCATTAGTTAACAAAGACAGCATCATTTTAACACCGTTACATATAAAGTTGGGGCTCATGAAGAATTTCGTAAAAGCATTAGATAAAATGAGCAAAGCTTTCACTTATCTTCGAGAAAAGTTTCCGCAAGTTAGCGATGCAAAGATAAAGGAAGGTATCTTTGTAGGACCTCATATTAGGAAAGTTATTGCAGACAAACAATTCGAGAACTTGTTACATGGTAGTGAACTTCACGCATGGATGGCATTCAAATCGATCGTCGATAACTTTCTGGGAAATCACAAATCTGTCGACTATGTGCATATTGTTAAGCAGTGCATAGATGCATACAGAATTATGGGCTGTAACATGTCCCTCAAAATCCATTTGCGCGATTCGCATCTTGACTTTTTCCCTGACAACCTTGGCGAAGTCAGCGATGAACATGGAGAACGATTCCATCAAGATATCGCCGTAATGGAGTCACGTTATCAAGGACGGTGGAGTGTGACCATGCTTGCCGATTATTGTTGGATGTTTCATCGCGATGTACCACATGCCATTCACCGACGAAAGTCGACTGCAAAGAAATTCAAGCCTACATAACTGTTATACTTCTTGTACGAATGATGTTATAATACTGTATGCGTTGTTAAAAAACTTCAATTGCGTATTTCTCGAGATCCCGACCTGATAGAGAAAAACGGTTTGCAGATTTAAAAACAGCGCATTAAAATTGACCAGAAAAACATAGAAATGTTAGAGAAAGAAAAAAAAAAATTTTTTTTTGTTAGCCAGTGTAATCCGTCCTACTAATCCAACCCACAAAGTATATCGGAGCACCACAAAGCTGACCACAAAACTCTAAAGCACGGCGGAATACTCTCTCCAGGTTATGTTATAGTGCTCTCTACAAGTGTGAGAACCATCGTATAAAACTGCCATTACTTTCACTCAATGGTACCGAGTGAACTTTCCCATGCACAGATGTGCAACACCGAGTGATGCATTTGTTTTGTCCGTCACTGGTGGCATGATTGACAGCTCTTAAACTCAGTGTCAACTGTAGTGAACCTCCGCATTTGTTGTGAATAAACTTATGTGCGAAATAATACTGCACGGTTTCGTGGTGCATTATAAGTTTGTGATTTATTATATATTAAACTATTTTATATGATGGCAATGCTACAGATGGAGCATGCGGCCATGTTGCAATGTTCATTATTTCACTATTAAATGTTAATTTTAATATTATAACTTAGACGAAACTATTCATCCGGGCATTGCGCGGTAACACATTCACACTATTACAATTACTCTGTTCCAGCATTGATAATGACTGCTCCAAATGCACCCTGACTCCGCTTCCAGCTCCAAATTATTCTCCTGTAAATTTCAAACGAAAAATAAGTGCACCCCATAACTGTGAAAAAAAGAAATTATATTTATTCACACAATGTAAATGTCACTTAAAGAAAACGGTATAATTATTCTCACATTCGAAACTCATTCTTACTGTGTATGGTGCTGAAATAGATGATAGATAATAGAACAGAAAATATCTTTTACATATATATATATAACTCAGTGAATGAAAATAGATGTAACTTGTTAGATTAATAAAGATTCATTGTTTGATAAAGGAACTGACGTTTAAGGAAACTGCTATACCGCATTGATATCTGGAAAAAAGAATTACAAGAATGTTTTTTTTTAATTAAATTTTTCCTCCTTTAGGCGAGGCGCGCCCCGTTCAACCAAGATATTAGGGCAGTTGTCCAAATGTAAAAGACCACGTGGTCTGATTTGGATTACATGTGTGCCTCTGTCCTTAAGACTTTGGATTAGAATGCAGCACCACCATCCCATCCCCCCATCCCCTAACAGGTGTTGTCAAATAAAAAACAGGATGCGGGTTCGACAAGATTGTCGAAACATGTGAAAAATACGGGATGAACTGTGTTTAAAAATATGTGGAAAAACTTGTCATGTACCAATATATGTCACGTATGAAGTTGTGTTTAGTTTCCTAAGTGACTAGGCTGGTCAATATTTCTAAAATACTAAAGGATTATAATTATGTTGCAGTAACTTTTACTTTAGTAAAGTCTTGCAAGAGCGTAAGTAAGTAAAACCAGTTTTTGGAGCCTATAGACAAGAGGTTGTATATTTTACTTCTGGAAAGCAGAATCTGTAATCATCATACCATTACTTCCCCATCTTGGGGACAGGATAGAAACACGCGGACGCGTGTAACCCTCAAATGGTTCCAAAAACGTGCAGCCTATTCAGCTAACGCCTTATACTTAACGTTAAATTCATGCATAATATTAAATATTCAATTGGCGTAAATTATTTAACGTTTAATTCCCGCAATTAATGCCAAAGCTTGCAAGCATTCAATCTCCATACCAATAATTGTATTAATAAAACGTCATGTAATGAATAATGGAAAAATCCCGCCAGCTGTTCTTGATAATATGGAAGAGGGGCAGATTACACAATCAGAACTAAGTTAAACAGGAATTAAAAGAAGTCGCAGGTTTTGTAATTTTTTTCTTAGCGCATTTTCGGAAAATACGGAAATGGCGCGAACTGTGCCGTGAAAGCTAAATTAGCATCTATTTAAAGAGCACACAGGCCTTTCTATTTCTTCATAATGCATTGGACATTAACCGTAAATCGTAACAAGTATATATATATATATATATATATATATAGATATATATATATATATATATATATATATATATATATATATATATATATATATATATATATATATATATATATATATATATATATATATATATATATATATATATAATAATAATCGCCCCTTCAGTCATAACTGTCTATGGGAATGCGCCCCTGAGGCTGAGGTGGCGTGGTAAATAGCATCGCCACTTAGTGCGATCGGCAGCTTTATCCTCCCATGTTGCTGGATCCATGTCCAGTGCCCTCATATCTCTCTTGCACACATCTTTGAACCTCAGCTGTGGTCGCCCAACTGTTCTCTTGCCATCTGCTAATTGTCCGTAGAAGATATCTTTTGGGATGCGACCATCATCCATGCGACGAACATGGCCAAGCCAGCGAAGTCTGCGCTGTCTAAGAAGCGTATACATACTTTGAAGGCCAGCACGTGACAACACCTCGACATTTGTCACTTTATCTTTCCACGAGATGCCGAGGATGCGGCGTAGACACCGCAAATGGAAGGTATTGAGCCTTCTTTCTTGCTTAGCATAGGGCGTCCAGGTCTCGCTGCCATATAGGAGTGTGCTGGTGACGCAGGCATTATATACCGCAGCTTTGGTCTTCATTGTGAGTTTAGAGTTTCCCCAAACACGCGATGTGAGGCGGGCAAAGGTAGCTGCAGCTTTGCCAATGCGGCTGTCGATTTCTGTATCCAGTGAGAGTTTGTCAGTGATGGTAGACCCTAGGTATGTGAAGTGGTGCACCACTGCCAATTCATAGTTATCGATAGTGATAACTGGTGCAGCACCCACATCCTGACTCAGCACATTCGTTTTCTTTAGACTTATTGTGAGGTCAAAGTCCTTGCATGCTTTAGTGAAGCGATTCATCAAGCTCTGAAGCTCCTGTTGGCTTTGAGTGACGACTGCAGCATCATCAGCGAACAACAAGTCTCTTATAGTGACCCTTCTGATTTTTGTTTTTGCCTTCAGCCTTGAAAGATTAAACAGACGGCCATCTGACCTAGTGTGAAGGCATATTCCTTCAGTTGCATCTCTGAATGCATGTTTCAAGAGTAAGGCAAAAAAGATTCCGAAGAGGGTCGGAGCCAGAACACAGCCTTGTTTAACGCCACTTCGTATATCAAAGGGCTGTGACGTGCTTCCAGCATATTGGACTGTTCCCTTCATGCCGTCATGGAATGACTTTATCATTTCCAGCATTTTAGAAGGGCAGCCTATTTTCAGGAGGATTTTAAAGAGTCCATCCCTACTAACCAGGTCGAATGCTTTTGTGAGGTCTATAAAGGCGATATATAATGGTCTTTTCTGCTCTCTTGATTTTTCCTGAAGCTGGCGGAGAGAGAAGATCATGTCTGTTGTTGATCTGCCAGCTCGGAATCCACACTGTGACTCTGGATATATGCGCTCAGCTAACTTGTGTAGTCGCATTAAGATGACTTTGGCAAAAACCTTACCAACAATACTAAGAAGAGAGATGCCTCTGTAGTTATTGCAATAACTTCTGTCTCCTTTATTTTTATACAGTGTTACAATCTTGGCATCTCGCATGTCTTGAGGAATAGTTGTCTCTTCCCAGCACTGGCACAGCATCCTATGCAGGGGATGTAATAGCGTGCTCTTACAGCATTTGATTAAATCAGGAGGAATCCCATCACTGCCTGGTGCTTTGCCAGAGGCCAAGCTATCAATGGCCTTGCTGAGTTCCTCTAATGTTGGTTCGGCATCCAGCTCCTCCATCGTTGGCAGACTGTTGACACCATCAAGGGCTGCAGGCGTAACGGTATTGTCTCTAGCGTAAAGCTCAGAGTAGTGCTCGACCCACCTCTCCATCTGCTTACCCTTATCTGTTAGCTTCTCTCCGCTGATGGTTTTTAGCGGTGCCGTCTTACTTTTATGGGGGCCAAGTGCTTTCTTTATACCGTCATACATTTGTTTAATGTTGCCTGTTTGCGCTGCGATCTGGATGCTCTCACTGAGCTGGAGCCAGTAGTCATTTGCACAGCGTCGAGCAGTCTGTTGAACTTTGCTTCTCGTAGCCCTCAGGATCTGTAGGGTTCTGGCACTCGGTGAACGTTTGTATTCATTCATAGCACTGCGCTTAGCTTCAATGACAGGTGCCATCACATCTGATGAAGCATCAAACCAGTCATTTGACTTCGCTGTTTTCTTACCAAAGGTGGCAAGTGCAGTACTTTGAATGATGTTCCGTAGATGCTCCCAGTTCTCTGTAATAGTATCACCATGCTGAGGGCTACTGAGCACTTTCTCGAAGGTCGCAGTGAATTGAGCGATCATGAAAGGGTCTGGCATCTTGCTGGTATCAATGCGTGGTTTCCCTTCATGTCTGACACGATAGAGTTTTCTTGGTTGTGCTCTGATTTTGCAGCAAACCAAGGAGTGATCTGTATCACAGTCTGCACTATGGTACGAGCGCGTGGAGAGCACAGACCTGAGGAGTGGCCTTCTGACGAGAATCAGGTCAAGTTGGTGCCAGTGCTTGGATCGTGGGTGTCTCCATGACACCTTATGCTGGGGTTTTGTCTGAAAGTAGGTGTTGGTCACGCAGAGGTCATGGTGGACGCACAACTCTAAGAGCCGTTGTCCATTTTCATTCATCTTGCCAATACCAAACCTGCCCAGACATGAAGGCCATGAAACATTATCGGCACCCACTCTAGCGTTAAAGTCACCAAGGAGAACAAGCTGTTCTTGCCTAGGTATGCTTTTGATAATTGCTGTTAGATTCTCGTAGAACTCATCTTTAGCTTCTGAGGCAGAGTACAGAGTAGGAGCATACACACTGACAAGGGTGATGGGACCTGTGCTAGTTTGCAGGCGGAGCGTTAACAGGCGTTCTGATCCATTCTCGCCTGGTTCAACCATTTTAGTTAGCGATTTTTTGACCGCAAAACCTACTCCGTGTTCTCTAGCTTTATTAAGATCTTTCCCTTGCCAACAAAATGTGTAGTCCTTCTCGCTCACCGTTCCAGAGCCCGCCAGGCGCGTTTCCTGAAGTGCAGCTATATCCACCTGAAGTCGTTTAAGCTCATCATTAATTATGGCTGTCTTCCTTACATCGTTTACATCCTGTAGGTTTTCTGATAGTCCAGTCAACATAGTCCGGACGTTCCAGCATCCCAATCTGAGAGTTTGCTTGTTTCTATTTTTTCGATAATTGCTTTGTGCAAAATTTTCTGTCCACAGTTCGGGTTTGACCCTAATCCCCATGCACCCAATGGGGAAAGCAGACAGTGGCGGGACAACACCTTATTGACTGGGGGCTGCCCAGCTTGAAGCGGGCGGTAGCTGTCCAGTGAGATCCTAGAACCTCTCCCACTGTCGGAAGTAGCCCCTGGCGCCATGCCCTACGCCAATTGGGCAAAATGCTTATAACCGGTAACTGCTACTTCCCGTGTTTTGCCGACACCTATAGGGTGAAGCTGGAGTGTCCTCTCCAGGGCGCAAGCTTGGGCACAGTTATATGGAGATCAAGCTGTTGCCCATGCAGCATGTTCCCCCTCTCCACACAGCCGGTAGATCCAAAGGAACGGCAGTAGCCGATACAGTTTGGTACCAGCCATGTCGCAGGAGTTGCCAGAATAATATCGAATCGACATTAGACTGCCTTAGGGACTCCGACTCCGGATTTATCCTCAGGGTTTACTCCCGAAGCCAATTCCATAAATGGATATTCCCGTAAGGCAGCGGTGGTTTGAATTCAGAGTTCCTTCTCTTAGATAAGCTACCAACCAAGGATCACGAACCCTATCTGCCCGAAGCTGCTGGTTTTAAGGCGCCAGTCACTCGCCTTTGCCCCTTCTCCCGTCAGTGGAAACAGTTCCGCCGGGCTCAAATTGAGCCACACGTGAAGGCCGGGAGCTGGACTTGGTTGTCAGAGGCTGTTTGAGGCGCGTGCCATAGAAGTATTTTATCTGCAGTGAGAGCTTATCCTCACTACAACTCCCGGCAATAACAACCTTTGGAACTATATATATATATATATATATATATATATATATATATATATATATATATATATATATATATATATATATATATATATATATATATATATATATATATATATATATATATATATATACATATATACATATATACGTATGCCTATATACATATATACATAGATACATATATACGTATATACATATATATATATATATATATATATATATATATATATATATATATATATATATATATATATATATATATATATATATATATATATATATATATATATATATATATATATATATATATATATATATATATATATATATATATATATATATATATATATATATATATATATATATATATATATATATATATATATATATATATATATATATATATATATATATATATATATATATACGAGGTGTGTTCAAATGTAACCCGTCCCAGTGGCTTTATAACAAATATGTGTAAGGTACATCAGCGGAAGTAGTAGAATTAAATACAGCAATTGTTATGAAGCAAGTACCCACTGGGGTTCTTTAGAAATAGTCACCATAGGCATTCAGACACGCATCCCACTGCTTGGGTAGACGGTGGATGCCATCCGAGAAAAATGACTTTGGTTGCTTATTGAACCATTTGGTCACCGAGGCCCTGACGTCTGCATCGGAGTCGAATCGTTGTCCCTTTATAGATTTTTTTAAGGGTCCGAAATAATGAAAGTCACATGGTGACAGACCGGGGCTGTAGGCTGGGTGTGGCAGAACTTCCCACCTTTTCCTTGCTAACGCTTCCTTCACAATGTTCGCAACATGTGGACGAGCATTGTCGTGCAACAGAATCACCCCACGCGAAAGCATGCCGGATCGTTTATTCTTGATGGCTGTAGTCTTAGACACACTTTTGTCACCATACACTGCTTTCATTCGGCGATGAATGTCGACTGGTCGACATCCTTCGGGTGTTAGGAACTGAATCACCGCTCGCTAATCGACCTTAGACGGATTCCTTATCACATCGGCCATTATTTTAACGGTCTGCAGCACAACCAATGAATACTAGGAGAATGAACACTTACACACTTGTACATTCGTATGTGCTTATTACGTCAGATGTGACGTCATCATGCTCCTCCTACGAATGTCCACTTGGCGCAGCACGGTCGGATTTCATTTGAACACGCCTCGTATATATATATATATATATACGAGGCGTGTTCAAATGAAACCCGACCGTGCTGCGCCAAGTGGACATTCGTAGGAGGAGCATGATGACGTCACATCTGACGTAATAAGCACATACGAATGTACAAGTGTGTAAGTGTTCATTCTCCTAGTATATATATATATATATATATATATATATATATATATATATATATATATATATATATATATATATATATATATATATATATATATATATATATATCATCATCATCATCATCATCATGTGACGTATTCTTTCCAGAACGTTGTCTCCGTTACAGCTGCTCTGAACGCATCACGATTCTGGGCAAGTCGACCTGCATCAGCCAAAGACAAGTTTAGACTCTCTGTGATGTCCTGGGTCCACCGTCGTCTAGGTCGACCCCTTCCCCTTTTTCCAGGGACCATGCCTTCCATCACTGTTTTTTCCAGACTATTATGTCTTTTTAGCCTGAACGGCTCCTGTGATAAACCCTCTGTGGATGGGAAGGAGCGAAGCTCCTGACCGGGTTGGAAGGAAAGTCCTCAGGTTCCCCAGCCTCGCAATGACATGTCATTGGGCCGAAGGGCTGAAAGCACAAGTGCCGCTGGTTAAAGAAAAAAAAAATATGACCGAAAAATTGCAGCTTCCTTATTGCGATGGTATTTAGGAGCCAATGTTCCTGTACGTTTAGTGAGTGCAGTACTTCTCTGTTGGTCTTTTTTTCTGTCCAGGGTATTCTCAACATACTTCTGTAGCATTTCATTTCGAATGATGTAATCTTTTTTGCAACTGTTTTATTGACTGTCCAAGTCTCGCAGCCGTATGTTGCTACTGGGAATATACATGCTCTGATCAGTTGTAACTTTGTTTCTTTGCTTGTGCCTTGCCATAGGTTTTTCATCTGTATTAGTTTATGTGAAGCAATTGCAAGTCTTCTTTTAATTTCTACTGCACAGTAGCCAGAGCGGTTGATGATTGATCCTAAGTATTCGAATTCATTAACACTTTCCAGTTCTTTGTTATCAATTTCAATTTCTGGCTTGGTCTTTACTTTGTCTGTTGTCAATATATATATATATATATATATATATATATATATATATATATATATATATATATATATATATATATATATATATATATATATATATATATATATATATATATATATATATATATATATATATATATATATATATATATCGAGCTAATAAGAGGAATTTCGCTGAGTTAAATCCGCTGGGGGCTTGAACGAGCCAATTAGAAGATAATCCATCTCCACAAAAGGCGGCGGGTCAGATATAAAGTGAACGTGCTCAGACTCATTCAGCACTGTTCCTTACTTCTGAAATATCTTGTGAACACTCGCGCAAGGTAGAAGCATCATTATCCTTCTATCTATAACTCTGCCAAAAGTAATCTTTTGCGAAGGTAGACACTTTTGAAGACCCACATTTGTTACTCTAGATTTTGGCCACTGTTGGACCACTACTGCAGAGCAGGAGAAGGCAATCCGTGACATGCACTACAAAGTTCATTGAGTTGGCTTTCAAGTCCTCTTGTTTCTGTTGGAATCCTTTTATTTTCTGCTGCAGGTGCTTTCTTGAAGTGTTTCAGAGTATGGTTGTTTTGTCCTTTCTACGTTGTTGTCTTGGTATTTCACTTGTAATATGCTTCCCTGACTCAATGTCTTTGCGGCAGTGAAAGTGTACTCAATCGGCAATGGTTTGTTAGGTTTCTCTCAAAGGTGGTTTTTAATTTCAGGTGCTTGTATGCAATGTAGTGTTTTTGTTACTGTTTACTTGCTCTGAAATTTTCCAACAGGGTTGTGCATGTCGCTTACACTGCTTTTACTTGATATATATATAATATACTTTTTTTGTTTCAGGTAAAGCACCTGATTACGTCAAAGAGAGTTTCAATTGTCATAATAATGGTCTTCATAATCCTTTTGTCCAGTGCTGCCCCAGTTTATGTGGTCAACAAATTTGACATTATAGTTCTTCATACAAGAAACAAAACCATTATAGGACTTGCTCACACAGAAAATCGAGAGAGTGTTGAGAAAATGTCGTTTCCCATCAATAATATTCTCGTTCCCTTCATTGCTTTTGCAATAATCATAACATGTACTGTGATATTAGTCAAAACACTGCGAAAGAATTCAAAATGGAGAACAAAGGCAACAAACTCTGCACAATGTAACAATGTTTCAGTTCGAGACACGAAGATTGCCAAAATGGTTGTTGCGATTTCCAGTTTATTTATCGCCTGTTTCATTCCCGTCTGCATCAACTTTATTGCTATGACATTGGTGCCCGATTACTCATTTGCCGGAAGGTATAGAAATACTATTTTGCTAACAATGGGCATAGGTTTTCTTCTTGAATCGATTAATTCGTCTGCTAATATATTTCGCCAAAATTACTTAGCAAGGTCTTCGCCACAACATACTCGTAGAACACTGTACGTTAAACTTCACAAGAGGTATGAGGTATTTATTTCTACTTGTAATGTCGGACAGAACAGTCAGATCTATATTTTCTGTTTATCTCGAATCATAGCATTTATCCCATCTGCTATTTGCTGTATTGTCATTTTTACATTGGAATAAAACAAAAAGAATTTACAGAGGCACAAAGCTGTTATCATGTATGTTTCATAATAGTTTTTAACGTTATACGTGTAGATTTGTTTGTATGTATTTAGATTGTAACAGTTTTTTTATTACTGTTTTTGTGGACATTGTTTACGACAAAAACTTCTTGGTATCATTAGACCGTTTTTTCTGTCTGTTATTTTAATTTGACTTCTATTTTTGTTCATATTATGTGCATTAAAATGCATCGCATTTTACAATTTTAATGTGGCGCAATTTTAACAAGAAATCTGAAGGACAAACAGACTCTGCTCATTATTATGGTCTGCTTTTTATATAATTCTATGCTATATGTGTATCAGAAATGAGGTATCTGAGGAAGGTGGTTGAAGTAACAAGAAGAGACATGGTCCGCAACCAGACGATACGTCAAGGCCTTAAATCCCACCCTCTGCAGACCCAAGTAGAACAGTCCCATCTAAGATGGTTTGGCCATGTCTTCAGAATGGGAGAAGATCGGCTACTACGACAAGCATGGGAAACAAAGAGCCAGGGATTCAGAACCCCAGGACGATCTAGAATCCGCTGGGAGGACAACATTAGACAATCTTTGAAGGACCGAAGACTAGAATGGAACCAGGCCAGGAGGAAGACAGCCGTTAGGATAGTCTGGCGCTCTCTCTCCAAAACCTCTACACCTCTCGGTAGAAGGGGAACCACTAAGTAATCTATGCTATGTGCATTCAAAATACACTGGGCTTAACTGTTCTATTTTCTTCTGAATTGTCTTTGTTCTCTGAGACATAATAGGACAACTCCTCCACGGGCATGCGGTAAGAGGCTGTACATGGCCTGGCAAACTAATGTAAAATAAACTGCTACAAAACAAAATCCCTACAAGAGCACAATAACGCATTTGTGCAGGCTTACTATAAGGTTACTATCAGCAGAGGTGGCACTTTATGAATTATTCTAGTCTTTTGTTGTCGATTTATTTTATATACTTGATTGTTGTTGTTTGTATACAAATGGTTCAGTGTCTATATGTTAATTAAAACGTGTCGAGTTACATCTGGTGTGTTTGGGCTGAAGATTATGCTTCATTGTGTGAGAATGTTTAACAGCCAGTTATGTCTCGTTACGTTTACCAACATTCACTCAACACCATAGTAACTATCAACATAGGGTTATCAATAACATAACAAAATAAACCTCAGTTCGGTAAAATACATTGAAAGTCAATAATTTCTTCTTCTTCTTCTTCGTAAACTCTCAGACGTCCACTTGAATGTTCTCAAAGAAAGCAGTAGTCAGTTTGAGGCTATTTGAATCCCCGTAAAGCTTTTCCACGAAAGGCATAATTTCAACAACGACCAGATTTGGTTCAAGACCCCAAATATAATCTTGACAGTTTAAAGACATCACGATGTTGGCCCATTAAATCTAGTATAATATCAGTAAAATATGAATTCCATTCTCTTGGTGTATGCTACAGACGTTTACATTCAAGATTTCAATCTCATGTAAGTGACTGCTATATAATTCGCTTCATTGTACACTGGTACATTATAACTTCTTCGCTGCCCATTTACACTATCCATTACCTTCCATGTTAACACTCAATACGATTTTACAAAAAGAGCACGTATGTACTGTTTTCATGTCATAGTTTCATCTCAAGAGCCTACATGTTTCCACACTGTGCCGTCCACGCGATCCGGACTCACTTCTATTTATCTGATATACACAATTTACATTATCAACCAACCAGGGTTCGCACAATGTATTCTTCCTGCATTTCAGTGCGCATAACAACACATTCTTAACAATGTCCCGTTTTGATGAGCCAGAATTCCATCATCGTACCTCATCACATAGATCAAATCAGATCACATACCGTATTAACTTAGGAAGACATTGGGACGACATTTAATGTAACTCCAATATTTTCTGTCATGATAGTACATTCTGATTTAGTATGTGATGTTTACTTCTCAAAATCTTCTCTTTGTATGTATGTGTTTAGTGTGTGTGTGTCTGTCTGTGTGCATTTAACTTCTCTTTCTACGAGGCGTATTCAAATGAAACCCGACCGTGCAGCGCCAAGTGGACATTCGTAGGAGGAGCCTGATGACGTCACATCTGACGTAATAAGCACATACGAATGTACAAGTGCGTAAGTGTTCATTCTCCTAGTATTCATTGGTTGTGCTGCAGACCGTTAAAATAATGGCCGGTGTGATAAGGAATCCGTCCAAGGTCGATGACCATAAGGAAGAACGCATTGTTTGAACCGCCTGCTGCGTTACGAAGAGGCGGGTGATGCATTTCTGTTGCGCATAGTGGCAGGCGATGAGTCGTGGTGCCACCACTTTGAGCCGTGCAGCAAATCAGCGAGCATGCTATGGAAACATCCCGGATCACCAAAACCCAAAAAAATTCAAGTCACAGATTTCCGCCGGTAAGGTTATGCTGACCGCATGTTTTCACCATGAAGGGCTTCTATTGTTAAACTTTAAAGAGCCTGGCGTGAACATCAATGCCATCAGCTACAAAGACACACTAGACAACCTGCATACAGCCATCAAGAATAAACGACCCGGCATGCTTTCGCGTGGTGTGATTCTGTTGCACGACAATGCTCGTGCACATGTTGCGAACATTGTGCTGGAAGCGTTATCAAGGAAAATGTGGGAAGTTCTGCCACACCCAGCCTACAGCCCAGATCTGTCACCATGTGACTTTCATTTGTTCAGACCCTTAAAAAAATCTCTAAAGGGACAACGATTCGACTCCAATACAGACGTCAGGGCCTCGGTGACCAAATGGTTCAATAAGCAACCAAAGTCATTTTTTCTCGGACGGCATCCGCCGTCTACCCAAGCAGTGGGATGCGTGTCTGAATGCCTATGGTGACTATTTCTAAAGAACCCCAGTGAGTACTTGCTTCATAACAATTGCTGTATTTAATTCTACTACTCTTGCTGATGTACCTTACATATATTTGTTATAAAGCCACTGGGACGGGTTTCATTTGAACACACCTCGTATTATAGTTTTTAATAACATGTTAATTATATGATAAGGGTGAGCACACGATCTAGCATAATAAGGGTAAAACTCACGATAAACAATGTGATTGAAGATTAAACTTTAACTTGGAGTTCATTAACCAACATGTTATTTATAAATAGAATTGCTTGAAATTCTTCATAAAAACCATCATCTTCACCTTTCATATCAACAATGAGTTTCCTGTCACGTGCCAAAGATCTGTCCTTCTTAAGTTTTTTTTTTTTTTTTTTTTTTTGGTGACTTTAATTACTACAGGATAGGACAGCCGGTCACAATCCCAACCCTCCTTAGTCGCTTCCTACGACGTGCATATTAATTTTTTATAACAAATTTTGCACCCATATTCTTCTCATCTACCCACTTCCACTCTGCTCTTTCAGTTTATACATCGCTAACATATTGCACTGGTTCAACTCAATCGCACAGCAAACTGTGCTGAAATATCTGCAAACAAAATATAGTACATATATCTTTCAAATAAATTATAATTATCACACAGACTAAATAATTTTTATTTTAGTGTAAAAACGAAAATTGCAACAATGCGTCTAATCGTCCTTGAGACCTTCCAAAACATCGGGGTTTGCTCTTTGCCAGAAAGGACCACTGCTAACTCCCAGTCGTTGGCGCCATCACTGTTAGCTGATATTTATCGATATGATATGTATTGGCTGTCCTCCTCCCTAGAAGTATGTATTTGCAACACTTTACCTGATTTTGTTGTGTGGCTTCAACCTTGGCAAGTTTATAATAGTAGTTAGCTCACTCAGTACTCTGTTGTTTAGCTGTTTATATTGCCGTTGTTCTAAAGACACTTTGCTTGCTAAGAGTTCATGACGCAGTGTTTCTTTATCTTGGCTTAGGTATTTGAGGGAGTAGTTGTGCCATCCACTTTTATTCCTCTCATTCATCCTCACACTCTTTAATCGTGCCTCTTTTAGTGAAGAATTTCCTTAAATTTTGATGTAATTCTCCTCGATTCTTGTCCTTTCACTCATGGAAATCTACAATATGGGTTTCTACCCACACACTGAGCGTCAGATGCCCCCAATCTCTAGGTTCCGAGGAAACAGTCTCCTAGATTCGAAGATCCTTCATCACCTGCAAGTCTTTGTTATCAGCTTGATTACACCAATGAAAATAAGCATCGGCCGAAAGCTAGACGAAACAGCACAAGTTCTGTTAGAGGGCTTATTTTATCTAGGTGACTTTACATGAATAGCGTGCTACAGGAATTCAACTATTAAGTGCCAGAGTGGCAAAGCTTTCTTTGTCTGGTGCAATCAAGAGGCCACTTGTGTTTCTCTGTGATCTTTTCCCTCGGTGAAGTACGACAGACAAACGAAGGAACGTCTTCCTGGAAAGTATCTCGGTCCGAAAATTGCCAGACAGATGGAAAGAGGGATAACGTGATGAAATGAGAGCTTTCGTCACACCAGTGCCATAAGATAACGACATCCCATCTAAGGATTTGCCTAATGAAACTGGAAAACCAAAATATCTATTAGCTGACATTACGAACTTCTGACGCCTGTAGGTCATTGTCTTTCCGAACAATTTACATCCTGGGAGGGAGCGAGCGACCTAATAAAAATAGAGGAAACTCGGAAATCGATTGTCTCGTTAGTGTCTGTGGCGAGGATTACAAACGAGAATGCTTTGAAACTATTGCTTCCTAGCGGCTAAAAGGGTTAATGTCACTATGCAGACATAATTACCTATTGCTTTCTAGAAGGAGCCAGTGTATTAATACACTCGTTTAGGTGGTATGTGATCAGATTTTGACGGTTCATAAAACATACAGTTACACTGCGGACATTTCTTGTAGCAAATGATACTCTTCAAGGTCCTGCCACAATTCTAGTGCGGAACCAATTCCAATGCATTAGGTAGATCCAACCAGGTTAGGCAAGTGATTTATTCTGTGATATATTGCTCTTTGATTCGCTTCTCATATCACTATGCTATGTTCTAGACACCGGTGTAACCTACGATACCTCTTTCTTGGATGGAATGTAGATGTATTCATTCTCAAGGAGGTAGTAGTGAGTCTTTTTAACCTTCACTGACAAGAATATATTTTTTTCCTTACTGAGTAATGAAACTGGCCTAAACTGACTGAAACCTGTAGAACTATGTTCTTTTGAGATTTATACACCGTTTGTCTTGTTCATTTTTTGCTGATAGACTTTTTTTCTATGCATATTGAAAACATTGACGGAGTCGTTTCAACACCTCATAACATCTCTTTTATACAAAATATAGGACATAATTATTAGTTGGAGCTAATTTCCTCTACACCTCACGGTAGAAGGGGAACGACTAAGTAAGCTAATTTCCGTACCATTTTCTGAACAATGCCTGCTATTTCGTGCGTCATTGTTAACACTGTGTTGAACGAGTTCCTGTTTTACTGGGTCATATTTGGACTGTTATGTTGTTGAGAGATTCGTCGTTGCGACTTTCTGAATATGCCTTTTCCAGATGTGTTTCCAGTTCCTCTATTCAAATACTTAGTGTTCCTGACCGTCGGTTTGTACTCACTCCTTTAGGAAAGCTGAATTGTTCTTTCAAGAATCTCCTCCATTTCCTTCCCTCCTTTCCCGCAGAGCCGTTCTGCTCTAATAAACTGCTTAACTCTGGGCTTTAAATTGCTCCCACATTAGTAGTAATCCATCATTATCTGCATCCGACGATTTCTTGAACTGCGTTCGGCATGGTTCTTTTTCTCTATTTATTATCTTTGTCGTCTGCTCTTTAATTGTTGTTGTCTTCTTTCTATTTGCTTTACCAATTTCATATTCTTCACGACATCAAAGGTATACTATGTCGCCTAATGTATTTTCAGCTTTCCACCCAAGGTTGTTTATTTAATGCGCATTTCAAATTTCCTGAACAGTTCGTCATCCAGATATTCCCATTTTGTTTTTGCACTGGCAGGTGAAAACTTATTGGCATCTCTTGTCACGTCCAAGAAATGAGTACTTTCACTATTAGTCACATCAACATGAGTATTTTGTCGCTGCGGGCTAATACCTGATAGACATGTTCCAAGGTCTTACCTGTAGACACAGTGAGCTATTGATTCAGTAATATATGACTACCACAGCCTCCCCTTTTTCACCAGTAACAAAAATTAATGAACCATTCAGTGTGAATATTCTTTGTAGTAACTGTTACATACAATTTCTGAATGCTCTAGCGAAGACTTAACAAATAGTAACCACAGAACAAATTTGGACACCTACAGTTTTGTTTTTTTCTAATGATAAGGGTTAGATCTTTAGAAAAACATCACTAGTACAGCTATTCTCGTTTTCATCTACATATGTGCGCTGGTGAATTTTTACAAATTCCCAGTATAAGCTAGGAACTGTTGATGAGTGTAACTGTGGACATTTATAAAATGACTGCTGAACAAATTCCCAGTCCGCTGTCATTTCTCCAAAGCTGAGTCGCACTGCGGGGTATATTTAATAAAATTGAAACAAATTGCCCTCACTCGTTTCGCGTATCTACCATTTTCTTGGCCATTATCTTTTCTAGTGATGCGCCCCACGGCATTCTCATTTACGTTCACAGAAAACCTCCATGTTGCATCGATTGGTGTCTTGCCTAGACATGACAATTTCCACACTATTTATTTATCTCTTCGTTATCGTCTAGGCTATTGATTTATCACAGTGAAATAATTTCGTTGCGTAGAAATTATTACTTTTGTCATTGACATGTCAATACGTTATCTTCAACGTCAGTGTGACAAACAGAACTTAAATAGAAACTAACTGTGTTTCTCAAAAGTATAATAATGTAAATAGTGTCACAGTGCCTGTCGAAACACGTATTTAGTTTTACAAACCCAAAAGGGTGATTAAGTGCCACTTTAATTTTACCTCAGTTTGCAAAGCAGTATTTTTTCTTCATTCATTTTTAGGAACAACATTTTGACATAAAGTTGTTAGACGAAGCATTATAATTATCTTTTCCCACATAGTATGTCATTAAATGTCATGTATTTCAGAAGTAATGTCTATGTTTTCCTAATTTCGCTTGTTTATTGCTTTTGCGATATACAATTATAGCTAATTACATGAGCTGTACCCGACTTAAGGGTCACCTGTTAATGACACACCCTAATGTAGACAAATACAGCATAATGTAGATGCATGTTAAAAAAACTGTGTTTTTAAGTGCACAATAATTTCTTTTAGCCTTGGCTAGGAAAGTCATGGATAATGTCATTGATAATTTCAGTTGACTTCAGTTAACGTTTGTGGGCGCAGTCAAAGTTACAAGAAAATGATACAATTGAAACATGCAAAACACGCTCAATTCCACGCTCGTTTTAATTTGTTTACATACTTTTTTGTTTACCTTTTCTACCCACATACGCGGTAAAGCTACCACAGAGGCACGCACAAATTTTGTGTACGTGCGAGATGTGTTCTTTTACTAAGGTTTACACGCTGTTTCTATAGCTAATCTCTTATACTGTCAATTCATATAACTCTCGAGCATCCGTTTGATTGGAATCCTGTTGTTGTTTTTTTTTTGGTTTTTTTTTGCTGTTGAAGGCTTTTGGTGAATGCTGACGTGGTTGTAATACCACGAGATGCTAGGAATAATACTTTTTTTTTTTTGGTCTTTTTTTTAGAAATACCGCTTTCTTTAATTGATTTCAAATGCTCTGTCAGAAACGTCCACTGAACCTGAAGGCTGTACTTCGTTTCTTTATGACTAATGTTTTTCTCTGATTCAGTAGCGCAAGACATAGATTTACGTCGTAAATATTGCAATGTAAGACATGGCACGAGAGTAAGGCATTATTTCGTAACATAAATGCACGTAACTATGGCATTGAGTAGTTCCATATTTTAAATGCAAGTAATTAAACCATAGTTTGTCCAGTGTGGCGAGAAAGAAAGAAGATACCCACAGCTCATGTGCTGCAAAATTATATGAGTGATTGACCGAGTGTAAATTTCTTGCAAGCGAGTCAACTACATCGGTGGTTCCATGTTCTAAAAGGACCAAATAGGTAAATAAATTAATAAAGAACACTTATAGTTTCATATTTATATACAAAAGAAGAAATAAAATTCCATATGATAATTTTAAGATGTAGTTTTGTTGAATACACGAGCACTATAAAGTTTAACGTTTGATAGGCAAGATAGTAAGATATAGTTTAACGTTTGATAGGCAAGATAGTAAGATATCGTTTTGTTTCTTACAAACAGGTGGCAGCACAAAAAGTACAACCTCATACATCTTAAATTCAGATCATGATAAATTGTTACCTGTCACAAACGGCATATCTCAAACATACAGTAGCACCTATGTCAGAAAAGGAAACACTTCTAAACAAAACTAACAAATATATAATGAATAATAAAACAAAGTCCGATACCCCAATGCAAAGCGCTACACATCCATCTTATGAAAGTGTTGACACTTTGGTCAGTGATCATGCTCGGCTGCTCTTCGAATGGATCTGTTACTCCGTCATCTGCGAGGTCATTGACATATGTGGCACGATAACCAACATCATCAACATCATCTGTTTCGTCAAGTTAGGCTTCAAGGATCCGGTCAACGTTAGCTTACTAGGTATAGTATAGATCTGATTTCATAATCCATCGCTGCAAACTGGTACAGAAGTTTAATATTCTTACTTTTAGAGGAAAAGCCTACCCGTCAGTTGTAATGCGAAGTTATAATATCTTCTATATACGGATTTCATTTGAGTAATAAAAGATACTAGTGTGTGTGTGGGAGAGTAAATGAATATATGTGGGAGAATAAATGAGTGCGTGTACGCTTTTCAAGATCAGTATATGTTGTAATGTATGCTTCTTTAGTGCTTACAATTTGAAGTAATTTATGTTCAAGCTGGGAGACCTCATTAGTGAGTCTCTGGTGACACTTCCTCCTCTTCCACCTTTTCGCTCCTAGCAGCGGAGCATAGAGCCAACACTGTAGTACATTAGGGAGTATTTAGTAACTCATTTGGAGGTGTTGGGAAGTCAGGTATTGGTAGTACCTCTGGTGAAGGAGCTGTCATGCCCTTTTTAGGGCAGCTCAGCCACCTTTGGTCCAAACCTGGCATCCAGCTCTCACCTGTGGCTCCTCGTAGCTGTCAGCATGCGACAGCGGCCACCCCCGGACAACGGCTTTGACAGGCCGGCTAAACTAGGTGAGGGTAGCCGAATGGTTATAAACCTTCGGTGAGTTAGGGTCTGCCTACCCATGCATGCGAAGACTGGATTCGATAGACTGCGCGGAAGAAACCACCTGTTGGTTCAACGGGCATGACGGCGATTACCAGCAACGCGCTGTGGAGCGTAAGGAGCACGGCGAGGCACGTAGAAAGCCCTGGTCATCCACTGCACCTGACTTCATCTCCAGTCGTCTTGACTTGTCTTGCCACTGGATTGAGATGGACCCAGGCGAGAGAGTGAGGTCGACGAATTGCGCAACTCTTCCTCACTTTAATCCAAATCACCGCGCAAGTCACTCTTTCATCCATTCATCCATTCATCCATCCACTCACAACAAGTCCTGTGGCGATGGGCGAGCGGCGAAGCGGCAGGCGTGGGTACGCTGGCAGTCGTAGTCGCAGACCTACACACAGGCGGCTCAGGCCATATGGTCGTCTTCCACTGATCGGAGCAGCAGTGGGATTCGGCAGCCCCCTGAGTGTCTGAGCAGCCCTCTTTAGGAAAGCACTGCTCACCTTGTGGATAGATTCTCCGAAGCCTGCGCCAACTTTGGGCTTACCATCAACACGAAGAAAACAGAAATCATGTACCAACCAGCTCCTGGCACAGTTTATACTGAGCCAGTCATCAAGGTTAATGGTGAGAAACTGAATGTTGTGAACAGATTCACATACCTTGGTAGCACACTATCCCAGAACATTGTCATTGATGATGAGGTGAACACCAGGATCTCCAAAGCCAGCAGCACATTTGGCAGACTATACACCAACGTTTGGCATCGAAGTGGCATTAGTCTACAGACAAAGCTGAAGGTATACAGAGCTGCGGTGCTTCCAGTGCTGCTATATGCATGTGAAACATGGACTGTATACAGGCGCCACGTAAAGAAGCTAAACCACTTCCATACAGTCTGTCTCAGGAAGATAATGAACATCAAATGGCAAGACAAGATCCCGGATACCGCCGTTCTTGACAGAGCTGGTATCCCTAGTATTGATACTATTCTGATGCAGTCACAAATTCGCTGGGCAGGTCATGTAGTCCGCATGCCAGACCATCGACTGCCAAAGATACTCTTTTATGGTGAGATGCAGAAGGGTAAACGCTCCCATGGTGGCCAAAAGAAGCGCCTCAAAGACACGTTAAAGACGTCATTGAAAACCTTTGACATAAACCCAGACACATGGGAAGCTGCTGCGCAAGACCGAACTGCTTGGCGCACATCTCTTCGTAAAGGTGCAGCAGCATGCGAATCATCCAGAAGAGCAGCAGCAGAACAGCGGAGACAAGCTAGAAAGGACCGTGAAATAAAACCTTCACATGAAGCAAACATTCCCTGCCCACACTGTCCAAGATCTTTCCAGGCCCGCATCGGGCTCTTCAGTCACCTTCGTACCCATAGACTAACCTAACATATTCTTAAATAATTGGATGAACAGAGTGGTCTTCATCACCCGTGATGGACGAACAACCAACCAGTAACTCATTCGCTCCTTGAGGAGCAGAGAGTCAATATGAAAGCATATTTTGTCCGGAATTCTCCACCAAGCATATCTCTTTATGTCGTCTACAGTGTGGTTTCTGGGGCAACTTCTTTACAGGACACGTTGCCAGCCCCTTAAACCTCAAAATCTTATATAAAGGCATAAACCGCAACTTATCATCCAAAGGATTGTTACTGACGACTAAGTCTCCAAAATTTGGTTCACGATCCTCTGTTTGGGAACTACTGCATTTTGCGGCTGAATTTTTTTGTCTCCACCTTAACCACAATTTCCAGATAGCATTTTAGACATAAACGTTATATTAAGTGCCAGGTTTTGTTGGCGGGTAATATCGGTAGAGACGAAGAAAGAAAAGGGTTACATGCTTGTAGTACAGGAAAACAGATATACGGTTGTGCCGGTGCTGACAACCTCATCATATAAGACAATGTGCTACTGAAACCGCCGCTGCAAGAACATGTGGATGCGTTCGTTGTACAGGCTTTATGCAAGGTCACTTGCAGTGGCAGATACTTGATCCAGATAGAAACTAAAGGAATATGATGACGCTTGTAAGAATTCTTACAAAATAGCGTTTAAAAATTATTTCTATAAGTTTCTTTAACAAACAATAATTTTCACTATGGGAGCCGCGGTAGCATAGTGGTTAGTGCACTGGCTTCCTAGCTCAGTGGTCTATGGTTCGATCCCTAGATGAGGTGGGATTTTTTTAGGCAGCAAACGGCTCCTGGTGGACAGAGCCCCAATTGGGTACCAGAACAACTCTGGGAAGGTTAAGGCGGCCGGTGTGATGCTGACCACATCACCCCAAGTGTGCCGATGGTCAAGAAAATATTGGCCTAACACCATATTCCCAATATGCCTCAATGGGCGTGTAATGGGATCCTTTTTTCCTTATAACAGAAGTGCCATAAACTTTTCAGCTCCACATAACGTAGAGTAATGAGCCTGTATCAGTCTCTGTGGACGTACAGAAGCACCATAGTAACGTGGCAGTATTGTGTATAACTTTTCACGACTCTAATGCCCCGGAATTTCCAAATTGTCTTAGCTTTTAAATAATCATATCATTACATGAAACTTCTTCTTCTTGGATCCATAGACCTGACTGACAAAGCAGTCAATGGCCATCAATGTCACGTAATGACCGTGCTCTTCGTTTTATAGTGATCTGCTTGTCTTTTTTCTGTCTTGTGCCTTCCATTCTTTTCTTTCTTCCCCGTATTTTCTCTCATATTGGGACGCATGACTAAGGTTTCGTATTGCTATTTTCACATGACCTAACCTGGTTAGAGATAACGTTAACAACCCAGCTGGGAGCAGACAGATAAATATGTCTTAACTGTGAAAACCAAACACAGACGTAAACGTATCTCGCTCACACCAAGCTTAGCACCCATACTTCTCGTATTGACAATCTGGAGACAAACTGCAACAGTACTTTGAATGCGGCTGAATATTAGGTCACATTACCGCGGGTGGACTCATGCTTGTTAGCATTTATAATAACAAATTTATATATATATATATATATATATATATATATATATATATATATATATATATATATATATATATATATATATATATATATATATATATATATATATATATATATATATATATATATATATATATATATATATATATATACGTGTACACTTCTCTCGGAAATAATTCAATCAACTATGTATTTTTACAATATAGGAAATTTACTTACTTACTTAGTCGTTTCCCTTCTACTATGAGGTGTAGAGGTTTGGAAGAGAGAGCACCAGACTATCCTATCAGCTGTCTTTCTCCTGGCTTAGTTCCATTCTAGTCCTCGGTCCTTCAAAGATTGTCTAATGTTGTCCTCCAAGCGGACTCTGGGTCGAACTAGAGGTCGGGATCTCTGGCTCTTAGTTTTCCATGCTTGTCGGGGCAGCCGATCTTCTCCCATTCTGCAGACATGGCCAAACCATCTTGATTGGGACTGTTCTTCTTCTTCTTCTTCGTTCGTCCTGAAAAGGACGGTGGTTGCGTTGTGTCTGTTTACGCCTAAGCTGTGATATCTGCACCTTTCGGTTGACACATCCGACTTCTGCACAGCATTTTTTAGGACCGGGTTTGCCTTCCCATTTCGATCCACACTCGCTCAGCCAGACTGCACTGTTGCAGACTGTTTCCAGGACCACCACGTGGAGGTGGAGTGCGGTCTTGACCAGCTCTGGTTCGCTGGTCCTGACGCAGGCAGTCAAGCTATGGGTCGCTGGCTGAGTTCTCTATTGCTGCGTCTTTGGGACTGTTCTACTTGGGTCTGCAGGGGATCGGATTTTAGGCCTTGACGAATTGACTGGTTGCGGACCATGTCTCTTCTTGTTACTTCAACCACCTTCCTCAAACACCTCATTTCTGAGGATCTGGCTTTTGTGGGTTGTAGTCATTGCCCATGACTCGTATCCATACGTCTAGACTGCGACCTAAGTGGAGCGGTATACAGCCATCTTTGTTTTCTTACCAACCTCTGTCTTGCTGAGGAATCCTCGGTTTATGGCCTGAAAAAGTCTCCCAGTTGCTGCTTTTCGAGTGGCGAACTCTTCTTTGATGCCTCCCTTCTGGTCTGTAACAGCTCCAGTTCATGTTCTCCCAGCTTAATCTGATGCCTTTTTTCTTCTTGTGGTATCACCACTGTCATTGTTTTAGAGCAGCTTTTGACCATCCCTCTCTTCTCCAGCTCTTCCTTCCAGACTTGCAGGTTGGATTGTAGATGTGCCTCTGATTTCGCAATCTGGGTAACATCTTCAGCAAATGCCAGCTTTGAAATACAGACCTGTCTCATTTTCCAGTACCCCACTGAATACTTTCTTGTTCTCTCCTTACATGCCTTGATGACATCGTCAATGAGGAGTATGAAAGGGTAAGGTGAGAGGATATCACTTTGTCTTACACCAGTGGTTGTCCTGAACTCTTCTGACTTATGGTTTGCTGTCCTCACATATGTTCTGCAAGACTCGTTGAAGCTCTGCATAGCATGAATCAGAAGTGCTGGAATGTTCTTCCTTGCCAAATTTAATGATCAATTGTTCTTTAATAATGGTAAATAAATGAAAGATTGGTAAGGTAATACTTGTTTCTTCACTGAAATTTTGTTGGAATTTGACTAAGTTTAAAACAACTAAAAGTGTTCATTTGGTTATGGCCTGATCAGTTTTGACTTAACTGACAGATTGATGAAGAGTTGTTTTGCTGCTGACTGCTCCGTTTATTTACGATTTATGTGGCAAGGGCACGTCCCAAAACGTGGGTGCAAGGGGTAACAACTCCTGGTCAATGCATCTTCACAGGCCGTTGAAGGACTACAAGCTCTGAACCCCACGTTCGTCTTCCAAACTGGTATCGTAGACTGGTACCACAAATGGTCTTGTAGACACGTGCCACAAACTTTAAAGGAAAACAAAGGCCTCTGCTAATTTTTATATGCTCAGATACTAATCAAGGTCCTTCCCGCTAGCTCTTCCGACGCCTCTTTTTCTCAGCAACTTTATCCCCTATGAGTTTACATTATAGTTCTATGGATACGATAAATATTCACCATTACCTTCAGTTATTCTGAGTGAAAAGTATGTCTGGACAGCGGAGAATGCAATGTCTTGTGCCTGGGTGGACATGTCTAAGTATCGTCATCCCATCTCAGCCCGTAACCCATCATGGGTCGTAGGGGTGCCATGGTTGAAGCATCAGCAGATAGGGTCCTCCACTGCTCTCTATCTCAGCAATGCGTACAAGTGTAGAAAAACCGTGCCCTGCCCATTCTTTGATGTTATCAGCCCTGGATTTTCTTTGCCTTCCTCTTCTCCGTTTACCTTCGACTGTTCCCTGGAGAATCGTTTACGAGAGGGAGTGTTACACATAAGAATTTCACCATGTTATCTGTGTACGCAATTTTTTCTAATGCAGGGTATATAACTCTTGCAATTGGAGTTACGTTTTACTTTAGGTGGTAACCTGTTCTTATGCCTTTCGGTTGCCGGTATGATTGTTGGTTGACCGATGTTGGGTCATTGTTGAGTTCGTTTTATGGTTGAGTACAGTTTATACTGATGAAGAGGTAGCTTCAAACGCGAATGGTTAAAATGAACGAATGTCAACAATATTCTTCCAACGAACTTCAACAAGTAGTGAACTGGGCAAGTACTGGCAGTACATAAGTCGGTGATAACTGTACATCGATTTTATTCAACATGACACAGACGGAGTGGACAAGACTAACATCGTCACAGGCGCAAAGATCATACATCAGCATAATGGTAATTACTTTTAAAGTTCCTGAAGATTCTCTACCATAAAGTCCTCTGACTCAAGTGACTAAGGATCACAAACTGTTACCGTATAATATTCTTCTCATTCAAGTCCGTTGACCTTCTCTCAAGGACGTCTATCATGGTAACGTATTCATACTCCAGGATAAAATCTTCCATATCATACTTCACAATCCCATACGTTCTCCAAAACATAACGTTAGATAGCATATAGTTTCAAACAAAGTCATACACGATAATACGAACAGGTTAGAGATTCCAGTTGACTAACCTCTCCCATTCTATGCCACGCTTCTGGCATTGTTGTAACAGCATATTAAAACATGTGCATAAGGTAATCAATAACTTCTTCCACTCGTAGGAATCCTTCTTCTACGATACAAATCCTAAAGGCAAACGACTCTGTAGATCCATTCTAGGAATAACATCTTCCCACTAGACTAGTATTAGAGCGGCCTTATAATACAGCTTTAAATAAGAAGTGGGGCGATAACTTACGTGACATTGCTGCTATTGGTTTCGACCTGAAGACCAATACAGATCACTAGAATAAATGGCTTTCCATAAACATGCCATTGAATACAAATATAATATAACAATCATGGACATAAACAAGTTCCATGTTGCCCGTTCAAAACATGACGTCACAAACTACTCAACTAGGTTACCCGTGCGTCCCAAAGCAACACTCACTGCTTCGTGCACGTCAGTGCGCGAATCATTCGACCGCACAAATAATATAACTATATCAAGACTGGTGCGTACATTTGGCAGGACCGAAGACTACCCCCTTAGGTAATAAATGTGCGTAACAGCTCCCTTATTACCTCCCCTTAAAAAAATTAATTCTATTAATTTTTTTCGAACTAATTACTCGAGAGAGGTGAGTCAAAAACTACAACAAGATATGAAATGCATAAAGTTATATCATATTAAGAAAAGAATATTAAATTGAAATCAATATAACTAAATGACAGTATGCATTAAAGCACACATCCACTATCGACCTACTTTGGAACGATGTGGTAATATACGAAGTAAAACAAGTTGAAAAATGAAAATGAAGAAACCATTAAAAAAAAATGATAATAAAATTCAACTAAGTTTTCAAAAAAATTTGAAACATATGATTTCAAAAATGAAAATGAACAGCAACACTGATGATAATCAATGATAAGAGAATCAATAGAAGAGAAAATTTTAAAATACAACATGCAAAATGAAACAAAGCATAATTAAACACTTTAAGAAGCAACACACTTACTATTTTCTAACACTAGTAAGTTTGACTAGTTATCTAAAAGTGAGATATCGTGTAGTGGGATACGTGAATACACGTATTGCGAGAAACTAATAAAGTTAGTAGATGTGTGATTTATAATCAATCAAATAGATTAAGTTGAATTAATCTAATTTATATATTCCTTAATTACTAACAAATAACTAGTTAACAATATATTCTAAATAATTACAATATCACTATCAATATGTCACTGTTCCGTTACAACTAGTTAGTAATCGACGAGATAATGTTCTCAATGTTCCATACACGATATAATATATTCTCTAACACGTTATGTAGTGTAATATGTTCCATAGGAATAACAAATGTATATTTGTCGCTCTTAACAATGTTGCCATATTAATAAAAAGTTACTGTAGTACCAATGTTCGCGTACTAAGAAAACGTTAATATAGTATCAATAACAATGTACAAAGTTATTCATGTTTCGGTGAGGATGTTTCACCATCTGGAAGTGGTTTAGTTTCGACACGTTCACTTGGGCATCTTGAAAGACAGTCTGCGAACACATTCTGCACTCCAGGAATAGCTCGTATCTCAAAATGGAACGGTTGACGCGCTATAGCGTAACGCGCTGACTTTGATGACTTAACGTTCCCTGTATTCAGTGCTGTAAGAGCTTTCTGGTCAGACTCCACCACAAAGTGTGAGCCGAGGAGGTAACGATCCAGTTTAGTGATTGACCAGACAAGAGCGAGGAGCTCTTTATCCAGAACGGAATATTTCATCTCGCTCGTTGTGAGCTTTCTGGATACGTACATAACCGGAAATAAGGTGCCTCCGTATTCCTGCATCAAAACTGCCGCAATAGCGTAGGAAGAAGCATCACTGCGAAGAACAAAGGTGAGATCTTTGTTAGGCAACCTTAAAAAAGGCTTATTTGAAAAAAATTGTTTTATATAGTCTAAAGCCGTTTGGTGATCCTGCGACCACTTTATTACATTAGATGTGCCTTTTTTTAGGAACGAAGAAAGAGGTGCAGTTATAGTAGACAAATGAGGGATGAATTTAGAATAGAACTGTATTAGTCCTAAGAGCGACCTCACTTGTTTTTTTTTTTTAGGTGCTGAGATGTTTAAAATTTTAGAGACGTTACTGCCTTCTGTATACATTAAACCGCGACCTATACGGTGACCAAGAAAGGAGATGTCATGAAAACCGACAAAAGCCTTTGAAGGTTTCGCTGTTAAGTTATAATCCCGTAAGGTAGATAGTAAAGATTTTAAACCCTGAATATGTTCATCCCAAGAGTCACCGAAAAGACAGATGTCATCTATATAAGTAATGACATCGGGACGATGAGACAATATGCGGCGCATCATGCGTACAAAGGTAGCTGGCGCATTCATTAACCCGAATGGCATAAAATTCCATTGAAAAAGACCCCGCGGTGTCGAGAAAGCGGTGAATGGCTTTGCTTTAGGAGTGAGTGGCACCTGCCAATATCCCTTTGAAAGGTCAAATTTCGAAAAGAATGTAGCATGAGATAATCTCTCCAATAAGTCATCTAAAAGAGGTAATGGTTCCGCATCGAATTTTGTAACTTTGTTTAATTTCCTGTAATCTAAGCAAAGACGTATATTGTTGTCTTTCTTCCTAATGATTACCATGGAAGAAGAATATGGAGATGAAGATGGTTCAATTATATTTAATTGGAGCATCTCATCCAATTCCTTATCAACCTTATCACGAAAGTGTAAAGGAATAGGATATGGGCGAACTCGAATAGGCGTATCGTCAGTCAGAATAATGTCATGTTGGATGACTGACGTATGACCTGGGATGTCAGTGAGGACATCCTCATACGAGTGTAGAATATTAGAGACTTGCTGACGTTGATCAGCCGAAAGAGTAGATGAGATCGTAACATCATTCCATTTCTCAGTGGAATGGAGTGGTACAACTGGTATTGGTAGTTGTACATCATCGAAAGAAGATTCCTCTTCTTGGATGACTGACAAACTAGAATAGTGTTGAATAGGTGGTGTAGGATCGTCAGTTGCCTGAAACACTGACTGTAGATAATCAGGACGTGAGTAATACTCCTTCAACATGTTAATGTGGAAGGTTTTATGTTTATCATTAACATCAACGATGTAGTCGACATCGGATATTCTTGAGATGATCCTGAAAGGACCTCTCCAGGTAATTAAAAGACGATTGTTATGCGTAGGTAGTAAGACAAAAGCTTCATCACCAGGTATGAGCTGGCGAAGACGTCTATACTTGTTTGCAAATAGACGAGCTTTTTCTTTGGCTTGTTCAGATGATGCAGTAGCTAGTCTACAAGCATCTATGATTCTCTTTCTCAGAGAGATCACATACTCATAAGAGGATTGAGTTTCTTCTTCAATATTCTCGTCAACCAATAAGTCGTGGATTAACGACATAGGACCGCGTGGTTGCATGCCAAAAACAAGCTGGAATGGAGAAAACCCCGTTGCTTGATTTTGTACCTCGCGATACGCAAAGAGACAAGCGGGTAGGACCCGATCCCAGTCTTGGGGATGGTCTTGAGTCATCTTACCCAACAACTGCTTGAGTGTCCTATTGAGACGCTCAATTAACCCATTTGACATCGGATGATAAATAGAACTAAGAGATCTGTCTATACCTAATGTCTTCATAACTTGAGACATGGATTCAGAAATGAACTGAACCCCATGATCCGACAAGATTTTCCGTGGAAAACCAATGCGTGAGAAGATTAACATCAATGCTTCTGCTACACTGGCAGATGAAGTGTTTTTGAGAGGGATGGCCTCAGGCCAACGAGTGCACATATCAATGCACGTAAGGATATGCGTATGCCCTCTAGCAGATGGAAGTATCGGACCAATAATGTCAATGGTCATTTTATCAAATGGTCTAATCGGGATGTCCGCAGCTTGAATAGGAGCCGCATGAAATGGACCCCGTACCTTAACTTCTTGACATATCAAACAGGACCGACAATAGAGAGTAACATCTCTATGAACGCCTGGCCAGTAGAATGCAGAAAGCACTCTGGATTTGGTACGCGAAAAAACCCATATGGCCCACACATTGCGAGTCATGCGCATGTCGTAATATACGAGATCTCATACAGGATGGGACTAGAATCTGAGAACATAAGGATGAATCCTTTTCCCGTATTACTCTAACCAAAATCCCATTTTTAAGTATAAAGTCATGTTTAGATTTTTCAAGTTTGTTGCTTGTATTCTTTTTGTTAACATACTGAAAAAATTTTTTTAATGAATCATCATTCTTTTGCAATGTTGCAAACAACTCCCATGAAATAGGAGCATCATCATCACAAGTGGTATGAACTGTAGGTTCAATAGGTGTATCATGCGACATATTAGTAGCTTGCGCTCTAGTCACTACTGCATTTGCAGTTTGAATATGTCGCTCTTCCCATTCAGCAATTTGTTGAGGTGAACACTCTTTAATACCATGTATGCGACCAAGTATTAAATCACAAATTGGATTTGGAAGAAGACAAGCCTGGATCTGTCCTGAAAAAAATGGTGTATGAAGTGTTATAATGGCTGTGGGAAATGTTTCCACAGTTCCGCCAAACGTCACACATTTCACAACCCTGCCCGTCGCACAACTAGGGTCGATCAGCGAAGTCCGGACGCCCACAGTGGTAGAACCTGAGTCGAATAAAAGAGAGCATGAAATATTGTTAACAAATCCTCTGTTAAACTTAAGAGAGCCCTGTCCCTGGTGTACTGACGCAGGAGTGGCCATGCAGACTGCAGGTAGACTAGGCAAAGTATGTCCGCAACGCAGCGTCGTGATCGCCTTGGGCTGGAAAAGAGTAGAGCATTCTGAACAATCTTTGACTTGGGTACAATCAAGAGAACAACACATAGCATTATGAGTTTCAGCTCCTTTACCCTGTTCAATGTTAGCCTGTGTATCACTAAAAGCAACATTAGAATGTCTACCTGTATTACTCGACGGTTTATCTCGTCGGCGCGATCGATTGTGATTTTTGTCATTAAAATTGCTACAATTGTCATTTCTGCTAGAGTTAAAATTTGGACGAGTCCGATAGTTTGTATAATTAAAGTTATGCTGTTCTTTAAAATTTTTATTCCAAGAACCTTGTCTGTTTTGCGGACCCTGAGATTTTGATCTCCAGTTTTGTTTATTATAATGTCCTTGATTATTTTTAAAATTATTGTTACCAAAATCTTGCGATCTGTGAGTTTGGTTCCAAGAAACATTAAATAGAGCAGATTGTTGAAATTGCTTCCCTTTGTAAAAGTTATCATTGTTAAAATTGTAATTATTTCCCTTATTGACATACCTATCAGCACTAAAAGAACGATTGCGTGAAAAATTGTTTTGTTGTGCTGCAAAAGCAACAGGCAATTCATTCTTAATCTGTGCATTACTTAGATCCATGGTTGGGTGAGCAGTGCAAAAATTTTTTGCATGTTCTTCTAAATTTTTCATTGATAAAGGTTTCCTTTCGTGTAAAAATGCGAGAAATGTAGGATTTACAGACAAAAGTACCTTATCGCGCATCAGTAAATCGAAGAGACCTTCATACGACTTTTCAATTTTGGATAATTCGATCCATCTTTCTAATGTTAGTCGTATCTTTGACAGAAAATCATTGAAATTTCTGCTAGATTGAGGTAGTAATGTATGAAATCTTAAACGATATTCGTCTTCTGTCATTTGGAATTTTTGCAGAAGTGCTGCTCTAAGAGCATTATAGTCATTTTTCTCACCAATGCTGGTGGTATGATAAACTGCTAATGCATCCCCTGTAAGTAATCTGGATAAATATGTACAGTATAGCGCTTTATCCACGTTATAAGACCCACAAGTGGCCTCAAACCTATCTAGGAAGAATATCACGTCATCAGACGGGGGATTAAATTTTGGTAATTTAAGGTGAATTTCCTTAAAATAATCATGTCTGGATGGAGTTTGGCTTTCAAAAGTTCTCTGAGAATTAGCTTCCTGATTTAACCTAATTCTCTCATATTCTGATTCTGCTAATTTTAGTTCATGCTGTCGTTTTTTTTCATTCTCTTCCATCTCAAGCTGAAGTCGTTTTACATTTTGTTCAGCTATTAATCTCCTCTCTTCCATTTCTTTTTGTTTATTTTCCATCTCAATCTTAAGTCTTTCTTCAGCCTCCCTTTGCTTCTGTTCTGCCTCTCGCTGAAATCGTTTCTCTTCTAATTCAGCGGCTAATCTCATTTTTTTCTCCTCTTCCTCAGCACGTTTCTCTTCTAGTTCGGCGGATAATCTCATTTTTTTCTCATTTTCCTCAGACTCAATCCGTTTTTGATCTGCCTCAAATTGAAGTTTTTCTAGTCTTAAAGTTTCTAACTTTCTCTGTTCGGCTTCTATTTCTTGAGCTTTTTTATATTCTGCAAGTGCAAATGCTTTTGCTTCATCAGGAGCCATCTGAAGAGCTTTTGCTTGCTTAATGAAATAGTCTAAGGTAGCCATTATTCAATATTATTATGTAATAATACTATTTAAAAGTGTTACTACAACTAGTGGTCTTCGTTCCTGTTCTAGAACGGTAAAATCAATTTATATAATAGGCAATAATATTTATAATTAATAATGTAATTTATAACATGAAATGATGTGAAAGCAATAACGTGACAGGCAATAGCACAATACTGACGCGACACGATAATTAGGACAAATGAAAACGTTCGCAGAAATCTAATGAAAATAATATATGGAACTAAAATGGAATGTCGTAAAGAATTACGATGATAACTGCGATCAAATATTCAACAGGACAATAGACAACACAGTGTAAAAACATAGGTTTTGTAAAAAACTGAACGACAGGAAAGGTGAGACGGACAATAATCACATACAAAATACATCCTGAAACTAAGGTACAAGTAAAAATAGCTACCAAAAACAACGATTAAAACTTGACACTACAGCTAAAACAGTCAGGTGTCACAGACTACCAGACACAGTGGACCAAAGATCCTTCTATGCTCACGCATAGGAACATTCCACTGCGGCAAGTCTGCAAAATAATGTCATACAGAACACTTAAGACGGACCTGTGGTGAAACTGGTATTTTCCCGTCCTAAGTCCCCATTCACAACCTCCCACGAAGAATACAACATATATAACATGTAACATGTAAAATATAGATATGGACATATCACGGAAGGCACAGCTAAAAGTAATAAAGCGTATAAGGAGAACACGTTATACTTAACTCGCGTGCAGGAAAAAAATCAATGTGCCTCGTCCCCGTGTATGTACTTTTGAGGATAAAATACTTCGTTCTGAGTATTAGACCACAGCTCGCACGTAATAGTGACTAAGAGATGATCCCAAGATGTTGTCGCCTTGAAAGTTCAGATCTTCAAATGATCCCAAGATGTTGTCGCCTTGAAAGTTCAGATCTTCAGATGATCCCAAGATGTTGTCGCCTTGAAAGTTCAGATTTTCCATTGCTGATACTTGTATAGGGTACGTTTCCTGTGAAATTCTAGATTTCACAAACACACTGGAGCACCAATTACTGTTGAGTTCGTTTTATGGTTGAGTACAGTTTATACTGGTGAAGAGGTAGCTTCAAACGCGAATGGTTAAAATGAAAGAATGTCAACAATATTCTTCCAACGAACTTCAACAAGTAGTGAACTGGGCAAGTACTGGCAGTACATAAGTCGGTGATAACTGTACATCGATTTTATTCAACATGACACAGACGGAGTGGACAAGACTAACATCGTCACAGGCGCAAAGATCATACATCAGCATAATGGTAATTACTTTTAAAGTTCCTGAAGATTCTCTACCATAAAGTCCTCTGACTCAAGTGACTAAGGATCACAAACTGTTACCGTATAATATTCTTCTCATTCAAGTCCGTTGACCTTCTCTCAAGGACGTCTATCATGGTAACGTATTCATACTCCAGGATAAAATCTTCCATATCATACTTCACAATCCCATACGTTCTCCAAAACATAACGTTAGATAGCATATAGTTTCAAACAAAGTCATACACGATAATACGAACAGGTTAGAGATTCCAGTTGACTAACCTCTCCCTTTCTATGCCACGCTTCTGGCATTGTTGTAACAGCATATTAAAACATGTGCATAAGGTAATCAATAACTTCTTCCACTCGTAGGAATCCTTCTTCTACGATACAAATCCTAAAGGCAAACGACTCTGTAGATCCATTCTAGGAATAACATCTTCCCGCTAGACTAGTATTAGAGCGGCCTTATAATACAGCTTTAAATAAGAAGTGGGGCGATAACTTACGTGACATTGCTGCTATTGGTTTCGACCTGAAGACCAATACAGATCACTAGAATAAATGGCTTTCCATAAACATGCCATTGAATACAAATATAATATAACAATCATGGACATAAACAAGTTCCATGTTGCCCGTTCAAAACATGACGTCACAAACTACTCAACTAGGTTACCCGTGCGTCCCAAAGCAACACTCACTGCTTCGTGCACGTCAGTGCGCGAATCATTCGACCGCACAAATAATATAACTATATCAAGACTGGTGCGTACATTTGGCAGGACCGA
The DNA here is from genome assembly GCA_024509875.1 of Oreohelix idahoensis. Lineage (NCBI taxonomy): Eukaryota > Metazoa > Mollusca > Gastropoda > Stylommatophora > Oreohelicidae > Oreohelix > Oreohelix idahoensis. The sequence continues at coordinate 766,520 of JAMPIV010018666.1, forward strand.
AGACTACCCCCTTAGGTAATAAATGTACGTAACAGTCATGTCCATTTATGGAGCGCTCAGGCCCACTTTTCTTGTAAACGTTTGTCAAACTGCGTCGATAGTTATTTCCTATCCTTATAAGGCTCGATTTTATGTGTAGCTCTTAGAATGTGCCCATAGCTTCGACAGTTGTATGAATTGTATTCAAATCGAACGGTTCTGCGCATGTCTGTTGTTTGGTTGTGGGTTTTGTACCAGCTTCCGCCCGTGAGTGCCACAGATTTTCTTGAGTGAGACAGACGCGTTTTTCAGCGTCTGTCATGATTATATTGTTCGGGAAATGGAAGTCCTCTATAGTGTTCATCTCAGATGATATTTCCCTTTTGTGATTCAAAGCGCCTGGAGGCGAGTGAGTTGTGTATTGATTCTTGAAGAGAAGGTAATTGCTCTACATTTGACTATCATTGTCGCTAACTTTTATGATTGACATTTTGTGCCTAGTTTTCAACTTTCCCTGGGCGGGGAAGAGTCGACGTTATGAGAAATTTTCAACTCACGAATCACTATGTTGTTATGCATCGGGTTGATGCATGTCCTAAAGGCTATCTGCTTGTTGGACTTTACTGCTCTGGCGGTTCCACGTCAGTTTTGGTTTGATACCGTTGTTATTAAAAGAAATCAGAGGACATTATTTGATACTCCAGAAGTCATGCCTGTCTTGCTGGAGGTCAGGGAAGGAGAAGGAATTTAATCTCCTACATTTATACATTTATAAAGATATCGACTGTTATAGAAAAGGATGATGGTTTCCACACCTGACTACATTTACAGTCGTTTATGATGCATTGAAGCCCATGATTTGATTCACCATTATTATGCTGTTTGCTGACGAATGTTGTGCTGACTATGTCGATATAATGAAGACTGTTCTACATGTTAATGTCTACACATCTTGTCATTGTGGCGTCCCAATAAATGATGGAAACGTCACTGGCAGTTACAACATTCATTGACTCTTTACGTCGTGAGTTTATGTGACGTCCTGTGTGGACTCTACTTTACTGCTACCTGCTTGACTCCACACATACATCATATACACAAACCAGACCAAAGACACCATACTTTTCCGCCATTATCAGGGAGTCATGATGAGTTGCATGCCCAAACCAGACATGCTTTCGACGTTTCACTACTGACAAAAGTGGTTCTTGGTGGCCTGCATAGGTGTTTATCTTCTCTCTAACATAGACATTTGTTTTGTGCTCTTTATAGCAAATGCGCAAAATTCTTCTATAACATTTATGCTCGAAAGCCTGAATCCTTCGCTCCGTATCTGCAGTGAGTATCCAGCTCTCACACCCGTACAAGAGAATAGATAATACAAGTGATTTGTATAATTTGATCTTCACAGGAAAACTGATGTTACTTTTCCAGATCACATTCAACTTTGTCATGGCAGCTGAGGCCATCTCAAGTCTTGTCTTGATTTCTTTACTTGATCTTCCATCACTACATATAGTGGACCCAAGATATTTAAAGGTGTTAACTTCTTCTAACGTTTGCCCATTTAACGTAATGTTGGTCGGAACATGTTTCTTATGGCTATTCACCAATATCTTGCTTTTTTCTATATTAATTTCCATCTCATACGTTCTTGTTACTTTCTCCAGTCTAGAGGTAAGGTCTTGAAGTTCTGATTCTGATCCAGCTATCAGATCAATATCATCAGCAAAACGTAGGTTGCACAGAGGTCGGCCTCCAATCGATATGGTTGATTTATAATCGTAGAGAGCCTCCTGCATAATATGTTCTAGATAAATATTAAAGAGCACTGGGGACAGGATACATCCCTGCCGAACTCCTACAGTTGTTTTGAAAAATTCTCCAATGTCGTTGCTTGCAAAAAACAGCACTGCTTGCGTCCTTGTATAGTGCTTCAATGATATCTATGATGTTGGTATCAAAATTGAATTTTCTCATTACTTGCCATAAGCCTTCATGCCAGACTCGATCGAAGGCTTTTGTGAAATCGATGAAGTTATGGTATAAATCGTGTTGATGTTGGAGATGTTTTTCGATAAGTACTCTAATATTGAAGATTTGTTCTGAGGTACTTCTTTTTGGTCTAAAGCCAGCCTGTTCCTCTGACAAGATTTCTTCTGATTTCTGATTTATTCTGTTCAAAATTATCCTTAACATCACCTTACTTGGATGACTAATAAGGCTAATGGTTCTGTAGTTCTTGCACATTTTTAGATTTCCTTTCTTTGGAAGCGGTATTACTAATGACTGCGTCCATTCTTTTGGCCATTTTTTTGTACTCCATATCTTCTGGCAAATTGTTGTCATGATTTTTACTATATCTGGTCCTCCATATTTCAAGAGCTCTGCTGGGATATTATCCACACCCGGTGACTTCCCTCCTTTCATCGAACATATAGCCTCTTCCACTTCTTCCCGTAATATTGCTGCATTTCCGAGTTCCCTGTTTTCGCACTTAATGTTGTTTAATATGCCTAAGTCAGTGTCAAGTTTACAGTTATATAATTCTTTACAATATTCTGTCCACCTTCTCATTACAGCTGTTTTTTCATTGAGCAGAGCCCCATTGCTATCTTCTATGACAGTTACCCTGGGCTGTTGGGGTTTTGATAGTTTTCTTAATGTGTCAAAAGCTGCCTTGCTGTTACCTTTTATTAGCCCCGTATTAATGGACTCACTGTTTCATTTTCTTCCTAATATTTTTATTCACCATACTGTATTGCCATGCTGCTTCAGGAACCTCTTTCTTAACCTTTTTTCATTTCCCGCCGTGTATCACATAACTTCAGAATGTCATCTGTAACCCATGGTTTGTTTATTTTCTTTCTTTTACCAAGTATTTCTGTTGCTGATTCAATGAGCACGTCTTTCATGTTCTCTGTGATTGAGTTGATATCATCCTCCAAAAAATTGAGAGCTGCGAATTTTCCTCCAACAGTTGCCTCAAAGATTCCCGCGATTTCTGGATCTTTCAGTTTGTCTACATTGAATCTTAACTGAGAACATCTGTTTTGATTATAGTTCTTTTTAAGTTTAAGCTTGAGCGTCATCAATACCATGTCGTGATCACTACCAATGTCGGCGCCAGGAAAAGTCCCAGTCTTGGCTTTATTAATACTAGACTTGAATCTTTTGGATACAAGAATAAAATCCATTTGGCCATGTATCTCTTTTTGGGGCATGCCACGTTGTTCTTCTTGATAACTTATGAGGAAATAGTGTATTTGCAATGGTTAGTTTATAGTTGCTGGCAAATTCTATTAGCCTTAGTCCTCGATCGTTGGTTTCACCTGTCCCAAATCTCCCCACTGTACCAGCCCAGTGACCGTATGCATCTGGCCCTATTTTAGCATTCCAATCACCTAACACGATGAGAAGATCTTTCTTTGGAATTTTCTTAATTGCTTCATCCAGATTGTCATAAAATGTATCAATTGCCTCATCCTCATAGTCAGTAGTGGGGGCATATACCTGTATAATGGAGATGTTCTTTGGATATGCTGCAATACGAATGGTGATAAGCCTGCTATTTATTGGGGTGCAGCTGATGACAGAGTTCAATCTATCTTTATGTACGATAAAACCTACTCCATGCTGATGTTTAGACTCAACTCCACTAAAACAAAATTTTGTGACCATCATCCGTTATTGATTTACCTAATCCTGTCCATCTGACTTCTGCTAGGCCCAGGATGTCCCACGAGTATCTAACAAGTTCATGTGTTAGTTCTTTGACTTTTCCACACGCATATAGCGTGCGTACATTCCGAGTTCCAACAACAAAACTTTCTCTTGGAAGTTTCAAAACAGGTGTTTTTACCCCATTCGCTGACTTATCACTCTCAAGGGGCAATGAGAGCGCGGTCGTTGTTAATCCGGGCATCGTAGTGATATTGAGCGTCAAAAATTTGAAAAATCTGAATAAAGTGCATACCAAGTTCATAAAAAGCGTTTCTTCTTCGTACACTCTCAGACGTCCACTTGAATGTTTTCAGAGAAAGCAGTAGTCAGTTTGAGGCTATTTGAATCTCCGTAGAGCTTTTCCACGAATGGTACTGGATAAAAAGTGTTTAAAACAGAAAAAGTTCTAACTTCAACTGATGTAGAACCACCGTCCTTTTCAGTGCGAACGAGGAAGAAGAAGAAGAAACTGATGTAGGAAGTAACGGAACAGCTCAGAGGTGTGCGTTTTCCTCATCATCTCCATCTCTCCCGTGTTCAGTTGTTTCTTCTTTTTTAAACTTGACTCCATCGCTACTGAAGACCCAATTAATACCATTTATTTCCCAGCTGCGTACCTGGATCAGCAGTGTGCATTTGGAATGCCAAACACTTACTGGAGTTTAAAATCTGTACATGTATCGTGCTGTTCAGAAACCTGGATAACAATAAAGATCTCTTCAACGCCACATGATTGGTTGTAAATGCTCTTCAAGACAACTTCTTTGTGTGTATGTTGTTGTTGTTTTTTTTTTTTTTTTTTGGGGGGGGGGGGGGGGGTAGGAGGTTAAAGTGAACTAGATTTGTGTCGAGCTACCGCTGTGACATTAAGCTCAATGATATTATAGATGCTGGTGATGATGTTATTATTCTTGTTGTTGTTGATGGCGAAATAAACTTATTTTCTGACTTTTCTTTGTCCATTCCTCAGGGCTGGCAATCTCAGATCTAGGCTGTCTGACAACTCTACTTTGGACAAACATTTGTCTCAACCCAGCAGTACGTACAGCGGATTTACCTTTTGAACCAGTTGGATTGCAGTATTTGTTAACCGGGTGGCCACATGTCACTTTCACCCGGGTAACTGCCTGGGTTACTGCGTTTATCACACTAGAAAGATGTCTGTGCATAATAGCGCCCCTAAAGGTTGGACTTTTGAATATTTTTTGAGTTTTGTCTTTGTCGCATTTGGAATTGTTTTTATTCATAAATTGAGTATTTTTTTATGACTATAGAATCTCCCACATGTATATCCCCATATTACTCGATCTAAGTGAACCGTTATGTAACGAACTATGAAAAAAATCCCGTCGGCTCTTATGGAAGATTCGGAACAGAATGGCATATCACAGTGAAAGCTGAATTAAACACCCATTAAACTAGCATGCAGGGCTTTCACCTGTTTTTCTTGGAGAATTGACCATTTACTGTAATAACTGGCGTGGTATATCTCTATTATCAGTACCTGGAAAATTATTATGTTGCATGATGTTAGAAAGACTTAAATTGCATGCTGACGAAAAGATCAGAGAAGAACAAGCGGGTTTCAGGCCGAAACGATCATGTATTGATCAAATATTCACACTAAGAACAATTATAGAAGAATCAGTGGAAAGGCAATCGCCACTTATTATCACCTTCGTCGATTTTCAAAAAGCCTTTGATAGTCTACACCGCCCATCATTGTGGAAGATACTTACAATCTATGGTTTTCCAACAAAATATGTGAATATAATCAAAGCGCTATATGACAATGCAAGATGTTGTGTTAGAACAAATAAAGGGAATACAGAATGGTTTACAGTAGAAACAGGGGTGAAACAAGGCTGTATTATGTCACACACTACTTTTTGGAATAGCTATTGATTGGGTTATGAGAAACTATACCCACAATGAACAATTGGGTATATAAAAATGGACAAATGGAAAATTCCTGGGGGACCTGGATTTCGCAGATGATGTAGCATTCTTAAGTTCAACACCAAGACAATCCCAAGAAGCAATAAATAATTTGTGTCATCTCTCGGTTAAAATTGGTCTCCAAATAAATGCCTCTAAAACTAAAGCTATGAACTTTTCTAACGAGACCTTTGATATCATCTTGAACGGGGGGAAAAACTACAGAAAGTTGAAAGTTTCAATTATTTAGGCAGTAAAATGACTCAGGATGGTGACACAACAAGAGAAATCCATACTAGAATTGCTTTGGCAGCTAGCGCCTTCAATAGATTATCTAACATTTGGAAATTACGATCATTGAATATACATACCAAGCTTCGTCTGTTTAATTCAAATGTTATCTCAGTGTTAACATACGGCTGTGAGAGTTGGAAAATAACAAAATCATTGGAGAACAAGCTGAATACATTCGAGAACAAATGTCTTAGAAAACTCATGAACATCAGTTGGAAAGAATTCAAGACTAATCGACAAATAAGAGAAGACTCTAGGCAGAAATATGTCTCCGACTATATAAGGAAAAGACGATGGTCATATATCGGTCATGTCCTACGAATGCAAAAACAACAGAATACCACTACAGGCGCTCACTTGGGTTCCTGAGGGTAAGCGGAAAAAAGGAAGACCAAAAGAAACACTCAGAAGAACAATAATAAGAGAAGGAAGAACGTTGGGCCTAAATAATGTGCAAGAGCTAAGAGGAGTGGCGTCACAACGAACAACCTGGAGAGCACTGGTTTCTGCCTTATGCGCCGTGTTTGGCGCTTAAAGAATTTATTATTATTATTATTATAAGTTTGACTATAAAGATCCAATGAAGATGACATGGAACGGAAAGGACGAAATAATTACAGGAAAATCAGTGTCGTCATTAGGATATATGGTAGAAAGAGCACAACCTAATTATTTTCGCCGTAATGTTTTGAAGGCATATTTATTCTTATTAAACAAAGGTTCCTGTGAAGTATGAACATATATATTATTTCATGCATCGATAACTATTTCTTTAAATGTTCTCATAAATGTATGCTTCATTGTCAACGTCTGCGTGTCAAAGTTTTTTACATAATGTTTTTTTTTCTTCATATTTTAATGATTCATCATCCTCCACCTCATCATCTTCATCATCATTCAGCTTCCTACGGAGCATAGGCCTTCAACAAACGTATGCCATGTTTTCCTGTTAATGTCTTCTTGTTCCCCTTTCACGAGTGTCTCCAGTTCACTTCTCCAGGTGTTCTTTGGCCTCCCTCCACCTCCTTTACTCTGGGGATTTCAGAACACGGCCTGCCTTGCATTGCTATTGACAGGTTTCCTTATGTCTTGGGATTTGCCTCCACTTCGCTCTGCAGTAGTGGTCTACCAGTGGCCAAAACTCAAGTGTATCTAAAATGAGTCTTCAAAGGTTTCTACCTTCGCACAAGACTACTCTTGGCAGAGTTGTAGTTAGAAGGATAATGATGCTTCTATCTCAATTGAGTGTTCACAGGATAATTCAGAAGTCAAGAACAATGCTGCATAGAGCAGAGCACTAAACACTTACATCTGATCCGGCACCTTTTGTGAAGTTTTAAGCAATGGTGTGGCTTGTTCGATCCCCCAGCTGGTTTAATCCAGCGAAATTCCTGTTAGAAGTAATTTTGGCTCTGTGGCTGTAACTATATGTATATGTATTTTGAAGACTTTAGATCATACATGCGCTCTCGTATCTATAAGAACTGAATCAAATATGAATTTGTAAAATAACATATAACAAATTAGTCTTTAACAAATTTAAATAAATATTGATGAAAGTGACTTTAGACGATTTTTTTTTTAAATTGTCTTTACTGAGACTTAATTGGGGACTGATGATTATTTTCCGTTGCTTGCGCCTGATGCAAAAAAAACTTAACTGGCTGAGTACTGCAATGGGTCGTTGCCAGGTCTTTTGTGATGAGGACTCTTCTCTAGAGGACGTCTAGATGAACTTAACTCCTAATGTTAAGGTGGATGTCTTCACAACGTGTCCACTGTAGGTAGTTGGTGTCGAACCCAGCTTCTTGAGTCACAAGATAGTGGCGAAGATTCTTTCTTCAGACTGTTCTAGTACTAAGAACCGTCTTGTAGCTTCGAACCACGAACTTTACTAAAAATAAAAGAACAAATGCCTCTGCTAATTACATTTGTGTGCTGCAGATTAACAGGCGCATTGTCTTGCTGTCCACACACCAATTTTAGCCTCTCTGAATAATTATTCTCCCTGGGTAACTCATGGAATATGATTAGAAATCACCGTTATTCTTCTGGTTACTTAAATGGGGAAAATGGGTATGGACAGCGCGAGTGCAATGATTTGCCTGAACTAACATTATAAAGGTACACATAAGTAGTATCGTAGGGCGGTATCGATTATTATTCCGGAGGATGAGCGAGACTTTTATATAGGGAAATATACCGATCGATAACAGAGGATGAGCGTGTCTTTTATATAAGGAAAAATATTAGACCAATAATGGCGGCGTGGGTTAGGGGAGATAAGTAGGTAGGTTGTATTGTGATGTTATTTTAAGTGTTGTGTATGACTCAGCAGTGTGTTGTTATGTTTCTATATTCAGGTGTTACAACATTTATACAATATATACAATATATACAACACACACACACACATATATATATATATATATATATATATATATATATATATATATATATATATATATATATACATATACATATACATATACATATACATATATATATATATATATATATATATATATATATATATATACATATACATATACATATATATATATATATATATATATATATATATATATACAAACTACATACAACATATACTACTGGACAAAAGTTAAGGGCCGCCATTCAGTTTAGACAAGGTTTATATAATTCTTCGTGAGCAGGGTCGATTTTCCAAATGTCCGGGAGCTTGAAATCTCTCAAGACGTCTCTGAATGGTAGAGTGGGACACTGCTAAACGTCTTGCAACATGACGAACAGATTGACCATCCTGAATCCATGCCATGGCTCGACCACGGTCTACAGTGTTGAGACTTCTCCTTGGTGGCATGGCTAATGCAGTGATCATTTCGACCACTTGTCATACTGATTTATTGCATACCAACGGTGAACACTCTTCACCGATGATCATTTTCCACGTGCATTCAAATTCAACTCACTTTTTCACCTTTTGAACTAGTGGGGCGTGTTGCAAAAACCACGGGTTTTTGCATCAACAATGGCAATTTTCACGTGCGGGTTAAAGTGACCCAGTTTTTGGACATTAAAAAAAATTAACCTAGTGCACTCAGAAATGTATACACATTTCTCTGAGCTCAGTTTTAATGAAATTTTCACTTGTCTTTACAGTTTGCCAATCAATTAAATAAAACTTGTCTAAACTGAATGGCGGCCCTTAACTTGTGTTCAGTAGTATATATTTTACCACATGTAGACACCATTTATACAATAGCCAATGATTTTTTTATTCTGTTGGTATTGAATTCCCTAATTTACCTTTAACAGGTGTTTTTAACAAGTTATAAATTAGTTTGCAAGATTCAACTGCATTATGTGTACCTGCCGCTAGTAGTTTAAGTTTTGCTGTTTTCCTTTCTTGTATTTTATCCAAAGTATCTTCTCTCATCCATTTTTTCTTTTTATGTACTAGGTATCCGGTGGTCGCTACAGCTGCTTCTGTCATTGCTGTTCTCAGTTGTTCCCATTTAGTATCAATTGTCTTGGTGGTGATATCGTTGTCAATTTTGCCTAAAGCATCGAAATAGTTGTTCATTTTGACATTATATTCCTCATTTATATCATTTGATTGCAGTCTGTGTACATCTATTCTTCTATTTTTATTCGGTTGGTATAACTTCTTCAGTTTAATTCTCAGTTTAGCTATGCAGAGGTTATGATCGCTTCCGATCTCTGCACCTCTGTATGCTCTGAGGTCTTGAACTGATGAGCGAAATTTTGCGCTTATGCAGAAGTGATCTATCTGGTTCTTAGTTCTGCCAGCAGGTGAATTCCATGTTATCTTGTGGATATTCTTATGTGGAAAGATGGTGTCTGCCACAACGAGGTTTGATATTTCACAAAGTTCTAGAAGTCTTTCGCCATTTTGATTCATACAGCCTATGCCGTGAGTACCGAGATATCTTTGTACTCCATCGTTGTTGTCACCTACTTTGGCGTTAAAATCGCCCATGACTGCTATTATGTCATGCTTGGGTATTGTGTTGATGGTACTTAGAAGTGCTTCATAGAAGTCATCTTTTGTGGTATCAAGAGCGTCGTTAGTTGGTGCATAACATTGTACAATTGAGAGCTTGAAAAATCTTGTCTGAAATCTAGCTAATATTAGCCTCTCATTAATAGGTACCCAGCTGATAAGCGATGCTGCTGCTTTCTGTGTCATTAAGATAGCTACTCCCTCTGTGTGACGATTATCATTACTATTAGAGTATATAATTTGCTTTTTTTCTTCTGAAATATATTTTATGCCCTTCCCCGTCCATCTACACTCGCTGACAAACAATATGTCCAACTTATAATTATCCATTTCTTTAATTACTTCTTCCAATTTTCCGTCTTGATACATAGTTCTTACATTCCAGTATCCAATTTTTAAAATCTCTTTAGCCCCCAAGATATTAGAATGAGTCATGTTTACTGTCGAGCCTGGTTCTGTTTCGGTAACAATCGCTTGTTTTACGATAGTGACTTGTTAACTCTCTGATCAATCCTCCCATCCAACCGACCGATTCTAGGGTTTCGAGGTCAGTTATAGGAAAATATCTACACCACTAGATACTCTGATGTATCTTTTATTCTATAATTTAACATAACATGGTACTATCCATCGAAATATACACATTCCTGATGTTTTTCCTTCGGCGTCTAAGGTGAGAAAAGAATTTCACCTCCATCTTAAAAGGGTAGATAACAGGAATAGAACAAATGAAGAGATGGGCTGAGCACTTCATGGAGGTGCTAAACAGACCACCACCAACAGTAACACCCGATTTTAATAATAAAACACCCACAACCACCTTGCCAATAACTTGCGATCAATTCACGCTAGACGAGATCAAACAAGCCGTTAAAAGATTTAAAAATTTTAAAGCTGCTGGAGTTGACGAAATTTCAGGGGAAATGATTAAAGCAGTTAATGACAACAACCTCTTGAGAATTTTAGATATTATAAATGAAGTATGGAGAGAAGAACAACCACCACAACAATGGAAAGACAGTATTATTGTAAAGTTACCTAAGAAAGGTGATCTATCAGACTGTAATAACTGGCGTGGTATATCTCTATTATCAGTACCTGGAAAATTATTATGTTGCATGATGTTAGAAAGACTTAAATTGCATGCTGACGAAAAGATCAGAGAAGAACAAACGGGTTTCAGGCCGAAACGATTATGTATTGATCAAATATTCACACCAAGAACAATTATAGAAGAATCAGTGGAAATGCAATCGCCACTTATTATCACCTTCGTCGATTTTCAAAAAGCCTTTGATAGTCTACACCGCCCATCATTGTGGAAGATACTTACAATCTATGGTTTTCCAACAAAATATGTGAATATAATCAAAGCGCTATATGACAATGCAAGATGTTGTGTTAGAACAAATAAAGGCAATACAGAATTTTTTACAGTAGAAACAGGGGTGAAACAAGGTTGTATTATGTCACCACTACTTTTTGGAATAGCTATTGATTGGGTTATGAGAAACTATACCCACAATGAACAATTAGTTATAAAATGGACAAATGGAAAATTCCTGGGGGACCTGGATTTTGCAGATGATTTAGCATTCTTAAGTTCAACACCCAGACAATCCCAAGAAGCAGTAAATAATTTGTGTCATCTCTCGGTTAAAGTAGGTCTCCAAATAAATGCCTCTAAAACTAAAGCTATGAACTTTTCTAACGAGACCTTTGATATCATCTTGAACGGAGAAAACTACAGAAAGTTGAAAGTTTCAATTATTTACGCAGTAAAATGACTCAGGATGGTGACACAACAAGAGAAATCCATACTAGAATTGCTTTGGCAGCTAGATCCTTCAATAGATTATCTAACATTTGGAAATTACGATCATTGAATATACATACCAAGCTTCGTCTGTTTAATTCAAATGTTATCTCAGTGTTAACATACGGCTGTGAGAGTTGGAAAATAACAAAATCATTGGAGAACAAGCTGAATACATTCGAGAACAAATGTCTTTGAAAACTCATGAACATCAGTTGGAAAGAATTCAAGACTAATCGACAAATAAGAGAAGACTCTAGGCAGAAATATGTCTCCGACTATATAAGGAAAAGACGATGGTCATATATCGGTCATGTCCTACGAATGCAAAACAACAGAATACCATTGCAGGCGCTCACTTGGATTCCTGATGGTAAGAGGAAAAAAGGAAGACCAAAAGAAACACTCAGAAGAAAAATAATAAGAGAAGGAAGAACGTTGGGCCTAAATAATGTGCAAGAGCTAAGAGGAGTGGCGTCACAACGAACAACCTGGAGAGCACTGGTTTCTGCCTTATGCGCCGTGTTTGGTGCTTAAAGAATTTATTATTATTAATGATTTTTTTACGTTTTTATTAATCTATATATATATAAGAGTTATCTCAACAGTCAAGATCACAAGCACAATGTAGGATAAGCAGAAAGACTAGATATTGAGGGGAGATGTGGTGACATTGTCGAAGTCAACTATACTTTTTATGTAAAACAAATGACAGGGAATTTCTGTGTTGTTCGTATGAGTAGACGGCTGAATTGTGTGTTCTAAAACCGACATTTTTCCCGCCCTGCGCTTGTTGTTTAGTACCTCTAAAAACGTGTTTTTGTCTAGCTTATTGTGATGTTTATTGAGCCCCTTAGTATTAGTCTTATCGTGCTCCCCAAAACAGTGGTAAGTTTTACTACATAAAGATACCATTCCCCCTACCTTCGTATTCTAGTTTTAAAAGCCCGGGGGTTCTCTTATAAAATAATTTCCTATCCTGGCATTTCTGACAAGCGATTCGCGTTTTACCCTCACTAGTAATAAACTCGGATCGATAGTCGGCGCAAACGTCGGAAGGAAACCATTTTAGCTGTCTTTATTATTTATATTATATCATGAGAATAAGTCTACTCAGGCCAATGTTCAGCTAGTGGTATGTAAGTGACCCCGCACACAGCCGTATTCTCCAACATAAATATACTGTCAAAGGCCAGGCTGGACAATTCCAAGTAGACAGTTTCATTGAACACAACGATGCTCCGTAGAGATATATGTCATATGCAGACTAGATTATGGCGTCAACTAGACCTCACGCATGAAATCTCCTATATCGTCTCTCGTGACGTCGACATTTTTGAAAATGGGCGTCATTTCAGAAAAATGGTCTTTCAAGTTATCGGGGACGTGGATATCGCATTCGATGATGCCAAAACACGTCTCGTCTTTAACAGATGCTAGAATCTGTTGTTCCGTTAGAGGATATATAAAATTGCCGTAGCTCGGCTTTACACGGATAACGTCGTGCTCAGAAAATGATCGATTGATCGATCAGTTTTCTTCAATCTTTGCCATTGACACTCCCACATTTCGACTAGTGGCACATTGACCTTTTTAGATAGGTACTCGCGAATTTCGCGCGTTTTTTCGAACAACTCTGTCAACGGTTTTTTATTGACTGGATTAATGTCTCTACCACGGGTAAGTGGACAGTCCGAATGACCACGAAACAAACAACCGTGAAATTGATACATGGTTCGCGATACATTAAATAAATGTAATTAAGTATTTGTTCCAGTTATCAAACGGTTATCTACTTTTTTGTCCTGCAATTTTCAAACTTTAGTGAAAACGTTTCTTCCAATCAGCAAAGATGGTCCCAACATTTTCTCCCAATCCTGCTCAAATGTTCCAACCTGTAGGTAAATATCTATTAACCTGTTCTTTAATTTTGTTATTTTTGCACGTGCCAAATATTTCTTTGAATATTTCTTGCATGTGTCAAATGTTTCTTAAAGTTGTCAAACATTTCTAACAGATGTCAAATATTTCTCACAGTTGTCAAATATTTCTTACAGTTGTCAAATATTTATGCAAACGTTTTTTTCTCCAGTTGTCAAATATTTCTTCAGATGTTTTTTTCCAATTGTCAAATATTTCTTCAAATGTTTTTCAAGTTGTGAAATATTTCTTCAAATGTTTTTTTCTAGTTGTGAAATATTTCTCCAAATGTTTTTTTCTAGTTGTCAAATATTTCTTCAAATGTTTTTTCAAGTTGTAAAACATTTATGCAAATGTTTTTTTCCAGTTGTCAAATATTTCTTCAAACGTTTCTTCCAACTGTAAAATATTTCTTCAAATGTTTTTTTCTAGTTGTCAAATATTTCTTCAAATGTTTTTTCTAGTTGTCAAATATTTCTTCAAATGTTTTTTCAAGTTGTAAAATATTTCTTCAAATGTTTTTTTCCAGTTGTCAAATATTTCCTCAAACATTTCTTCCAACTGTCAAAGATTTCTTCAAATGTTTTTTTCCAGTTGTCAAATATTTCTTCAAATGTATTTCTTCAAAAGTTTTTTGTCCAGTTGACAACTATTGTTTCAGATATTTCTTTAAATATTTCTTCAAATGTTATTTCCAATTGTCAAATATTTCTTCAAACGTTTCTTCCAACTGTAAAATATTTCGTCAAAGGTTTTTTTTCTAGTTGTCAAATATTTCTTCAAATGTTTTTCCAGTTGTCAAATATTTATGCAAATATTTTTTTTCTAGTTGTCAAATATTTCTTCAAATCTTCATTCAACTGTCAAATATTTCTTCAAATGTTTTTTTCCAATTTGTCAAATATTTCTTCAAATTTTTTTTGCAGTTGTCAAATATTTATGCAAATGTTTTTTTCAAGTTGTGAAATATTTCTTCAAATGTTTTTTTCTAGTTGTCAAATATTTCTTCAATTGTTTTTTCAAGTTGTAAGATATTTATGCAAATGTTTTTTTTCCAGTTGTCAAATATTTCTTCAAATGTTTTTTCCAGTTGTCAAATATTTCTTCAGAAGTTTTTTGTCCAGTTGACAACTACTTCTTCAGATATTTCTTTAAATATTTCTTCAAATGTTATTTCCAGTTGTCACATACTTCTTCAAACGTTTCTTCCAACTGTAAAATATTTCTTCAAAGGTTTTTTCTAGTTGTCAAATATTTCTTCAAATGTTTTTCCAATTTTCAAATATTTATGCAAATGTTTTTTCTAGTTAACAAATATTTCTTCAAACGTTTATTCCAACTGTTAAATATTTCTTCAAATGTTTTTTCCAGTTGTCAAATATTTCTTGAAATGTTTTTCCAGTTGTCAAATGTTTGTGCAAATGTTTGTTTTTTTCCAGTTGTCAAATATTTCTTCAAATGTTTTTTTTTCCAGTTGTCAAATATTTCTTCAAATTTTTTTACAGTTGTAAAATATTTCTTCAAACGTTCTTCAAGTTGTCAAATATTTCTTCACATGTTATTTTCTTGTTGTCAAATATTTCTTCAAATATTTCTTCAGTTGGTTCTTGTAATTGCAAATATTTCATTGAATAATTCATGCATTTGTCAAATATTTCTTCACATGTTTCTTGAGGTTATCGAATATTTTTTTAAATATTTATTCAACTCGTTCTTGCAGTTGCCATAATATTTCTTCAAATATTTCTTGCACTTATCAAAAATTTCTTAAAATATTTATTGTAAAATGTTTCTTGCAGTTATTGAATATTTCTTCGAGTGTTTCTTGCAGTTGCCAAATATTTCTTCAAATATTTCTTCAAATAGTTCTTGCAGTTGTCACATATTTCATCAAATGACTAATTCGGTTGTCAATATTTCTTGCAGCTGTCAAATACTTCTTTAAATATTTCTTTAAATATTTCTTGCAGTTTTCAAAACTTGTCATTAAATATTTTTTACATTAAATATTTTTTTCTGTTGTCAGTACTTGACAATTCAAATAATTCTTGCAGCTGTCAAAAATTTCTTCCAGTTGTCAAACATTTCTCGTAATTGCCGAATATTTCATCAAATATTTCTTCTAGTTGCCAAACATTTTTTCAAATATTTCTTCTAGTTGCCAAACATTTCTTAAAGTACTTCTTCTAGTCGCCAAACATTTTTTCAAATATTTCTTCTACTCACCAAACGTTCCTTCAAATAATTGTTCCAGTTGCCAAATGTTTCTTCAGATATTTTTTCTAGTTGCCAATTATTTCTTCAAATATTTCTTATAGCTGCCACATATTTTTGTCCATTATTTCTTCCATTTTCCAATATTTCTCAGAATTATGTTCTGAGTTTAACAAATATTTCTTGACACGGTTTCTCTATCAATCTATTTTTTTCCATGTGTTACATTCTGTCCCCAAACGTTACCCAAACATTACATCCATTAATAAAATATTTTATCAAATCTCTATTCCTATCGTCAAACTGTACCCAGACATTTCTTCCAACCATCAAACAAATTCAAAATCTTGTTTAAGGTTAATGAAGTATTCGGTGAGCTTCTTTTATAGTCGTGTATTCACAATTATAAAGATAGCTCAATTTTTGCCAGTCAGTGCACCTGGCCTATTTAGCATAGTGGTGGGTTACGCAAGTGAAGCGTTACCTGCACGGTCTCTTTAACTGGAAGATACGTTTGAAGAAATATATGACAACTGGAAATAACAGTTGAAGAAATATTTGACAACTGGAAAAAACATTTGCATAAATATTTGACAACTGGAAAAAACATTTGAAGAAATATTTTATTCCTTGAAAAAAAACATTTGCATAAATATTTTAATCCTAGAAAAAAACATTTGAAGAAATATTTGACAACTGGAAAAAACCTTTGAAGAAATATTTGACAACTGGAGAAAACATTTGAAGAAATATTTGACAATTGGAAAAACATTTGAAGAACTATTTGACAACTAGAAAAAAACATTTCGATAAATATTTTACAATTTGAAAAAAAACGTTCGAAGAAATATTTGACAACTGTAAGAAATATTAGACAACTGGAAAAACATTTGAAGAAATATTTGACAACTAGAAAAAAACATTTGAAGAAATATTTGACAACTGGAAAAAACGTTTGAAGAAGTATTATATATATATATATATATATATATATATATATATATATATATATATATATATATATATATATATATATATATATATATATATATATATATATTGTATAGATTGTATAGATTGTATAGATTGTATATATTAAATAAATGTTGTAACACCTGAATAAAGAAACATATCAACCCACTGCTGAGTCATACACAACACTTAAAATACCATCACAATACAACCTACCTACTTATCTCCCCTAACCCACGCCACCATTATTGATCTAATATTTTTCCTTATATAAAAGACGCGCTCATCCTCCGTTATCGATCGGTATATTTCCCTATATAAAAGTCTCGCTCATCCTCCGGAATAATAATTGAAACCGCCCTACTATACTACTCACATATCTCACAAATGATACCATACACCCTAAGCACATGTGAGGTAATCATCTCACTGCTCCATTCGTAGTCTGGGGGTTGCTTTTGCTTTCGCTTTCCTGCGCGAACCAGCATAGAGCAAACACCAGTGCTTGCTGTAGTGGTTTATGAACATACTATTTTCATATGTTCAGGTTGCCAACCTCGTATGGTTGGTATAATCACTTAGCAAGTACAGGCATGTAAAATTCACATGTTAAACTATATGTTTACTCTCACCCCAAATAGGGTCTAGTTTCTCCTGGCACAGTAGAATGGACAAACCATCTTTGATGCTTCGAACACTCGGTCTGGAATAGTTTTAGAATCCCTCTTATGACTTGTGTTTTCTGATTCCTTAAGTTATCGGCCTTTGTATTTAAAATTGCGGGTTCTCTTTTAAATTATAAAGACGCCCAAATATTTGGATCTATCATTTTTAATTATGGAATTCTTAGTCCGGTCAATCTCTCTGGCTACTGGGAGTTTCGACTTTACGTTGTTGAAAATGCAGTCTGGTGTCTCCGATATCGCAAGATTGTATTTTCATTTCTCAGTCAAAGTCCCATATTGGTATTTTTCAACAAACTTGCCAATTAAGGGCTAAACTTTATTTCAGGCTCTCGATTTAGACCAATCATTTCTCTTAAAAGCTATGTGGGTCGTGGTGTTAAATCCATACTATCGCTCGCGTGTTTTAAAACTTCAATTTTAAAATTTAAACTCGTGACCTCCTTCAAATATGGCAGTAATATTTCCGATTGCTTTTGTGCAAACTTACAAACACATCGGTGAACCTATTTCCTGTCTAATTTCTTTCGCAACATAATTTTCTGAGACAGGTTATCTATATTATTGATACAGAGATGGGCCATCGGCAGCGATTACATATTATCACCTGTGTTTACGTACATCTCCCAGATGGATTTCCCAGACTGACATTCTGGCTTTCTCTCCGTCGATCGTACGAGACCACCTTGTGTCAACAATGTCCGTCTCTATGAAAGGTGACTTGACGACTTAATTGATAAAAGTATTATCTGCTGATCTGTCTAATTAGCCTTGTATTACTACGATTCACATGGTGAAACGTAAACAAGTCTGGGAGCGGCTAGGCAAAAATGTTGGTGCATAAAATATGCCAAATAATAGGACGATGAGTGAGAGAAACATAGGTCGGAAAAATACACGCACAAACGTATCGTCACAGTATGTCCTATCTATCGCTAGCGTCTTCTGAGTTTAATGATTAATAATAATAATAAATTCTTTAAGCACCAAACACGGCGCATAAGGCAGAAACCAGTGCTCTCCAGATTGTTCGTTGTGACGCCACTCCTCTTAGCTCTTGCACATTATTTAGGCCCAACGTTCTTCCTTCTCTTATTATTGTTCTTCTGAGTGTTTCTTTTGGTCTTCCTTTTTTCCTCTTACCCTCAGGAACCCAAGTGAGCGCCTGTAGTGGTATTCTGTTGTTTTGCATTCGTAGGACATGACCGATATATGACCATCGTCTTTTCCTTATATAGTCGGAGACATATTTCTGCCTAGAGTCTTCTCTTATTTGTCGATTAGTCTTGAATTCTTTCCAACTGATGTTCATGAGTTTTCTAAGACATTTGTTCTCGAATGTATTCAGCTTGTTCTCCAATGATTTTGTTATTTTCCAACTCTCACAGCCGTATGTTAACACTGAGATAACATTTGAATTAAACAGACGAAGCTTGGTATGTATATTCAATGATCGTAATTTCCAAATGTTAGATAATCTATTGAAGGCGCTAGCTGCCAAAGCCATTCTAGTATGGATTTCTCTTGTTGTGTCACCATCCTGAGTCATTTTACTGCCTAAATAATTGAAACTTTCAACTTTCTGTAGTTTTTCCCCGTTCAAGATGATATCAAAGGTCTCGTTGGAAAAGTTCATAGCTTTAGTTTTAGAGGCATTTATTTGGAGACCTATTTTAACCGAGAGATGACACAAATTATTTACTGCTTCTTGGGATTGTCTGGGTGTTGAACTTAACTCTTTCAGTCCCAAGCAAAAAGGTGGGTGATGCGTGATGCCATATGATGATGGATGGTATCCGCATGTCTGGTTTTGTGTGGTGTGCAGATGTGTTCAGTCAAAACAATGTTCATACAAAAATAACAGGGCAATCCACATAGGACGTCAGTAAACTCACGACGTATAAAGTCAATGATTCTTGTAACAGCCGTTGACGTTTTTCTTCATTATTTATTGTGGACGCCACAGTGACAAAATGGTTACGCGAATATGTAGGCACATCAAACAGTCATTATCACAGCAACATTCAATACAGCAATAGACGGTAGACAGCATTACAATGATGAGTCAGATGCATGTTATATTTCAAAGTGCTGTAAATGTAGTCAGGTGAAAAACTCCATCCCTTTCTATAACAGCCAGGAGATAACCAGATGTATGAGATCAGTTCACTCTCCTTAGTTTGACTTCAGCAAGACAGACACGTCTGCCGAAGTATAAATAATGTCCTCAAAAAATATCCTCTAGATAATAAAGGTTTTCCAAACCTAGTTCATTTAACAAAGTAGCAAGTAATGGTCCTTGGTACATGCATCAACCGATGCAGCACAATACAGCGACATGTGAGCTAGGAAAACATCTCGTGACGACGACTTTCGAAGACAGGCTATGAACCAGAAATCGTTCACGACCCAAAATCGATAGAGTTAATGAAAAAGTCAATTTACCTTGCTTTCAAGAAATACAGAAATATCACGCCTCCCGGCATGTGCAAATACACTAGAGGTATTATCCCGAATAAACGAAATATCCATAAGAGGACTACACATCCCTGACAGAACAAAAAAAAAGCGGAGATCCCCTCTTCAACG
Organism: Oreohelix idahoensis; assembly: GCA_024509875.1. Taxonomy (NCBI): domain Eukaryota; kingdom Metazoa; phylum Mollusca; class Gastropoda; order Stylommatophora; family Oreohelicidae; genus Oreohelix; species Oreohelix idahoensis. The sequence continues at coordinate 786,654 of JAMPIV010018666.1, forward strand.
AGGCATCTCTTTCGCCATTCCAAATCGCTCACTCCACTCGTGGTGGGCGGAAACCGATCGACCAAGAAGCAAGACAAGTCATGCGCAGTCCAGCGCAAAAAACCCACAGCTCAAAACTTAACTGCATTCGATACCAACGCGAGAAGACAAATGCTTACCGAGAAAAGTGACAATAAATTTCAAGCAGTTGTTGCCCTTGCGTTATAAAATAGATATTGAAATAAAACGATGTTGCGAGAATTTATCACGCAACAGTGGGTTTGGCCCAAACAAAAATGGCCATACCAGTATGTTTTTATTGTTTTTGTTTGGAAATAATTTTTTTTTAATGTTCATATTTATAAATAACAAAAGTCCATAATGGATGGCTATACTTTAAGAAAATAGCGTTTTTGAGTTGTCAAAATTAGAAAACAGCCCTAGAAAGGATCAAGAGATACGAAAGCCAGTATACTGTTGATTGGGCCAAATGGGTCTAGCGGGAAGTACAGTATACTGGCTCTTGGGGCTTAAAGAGTTAAGAATGCTAAATCATCTGCAAAATCCAGGTCCCCCAGGAATTTTTCATTTGTCCATTCTATAACTAATTGTTCATTGTGGGTATAGTTTCTCATAACCCAATCAATAGCTATTCCAAAAAGTAGTGGTGACATAATACAGCCTTGTTTCACCCCTGTTTCTACTGTAAACCATTCTGTATTCCCTTTATTTGTTCTAACGCAACATCTTGCATTGTCATATAGCGCTTTGATTATATTCACATATTTTGTTGGAAAACCATAGATTGTAAGTATCTTCCACAATGATGGGCGGTGTAGACTATCAAAGGCTTTTTGAAAATCGACGAAGGTGATAATAAGTGGCGATTGCATTTCCACTGATTCTTCTATAATTGTTCTTAGTGTGAATATTTGATCAATACATGATCGTTTCGGCCTGAAACCCGTTTGTTCTTCTCTGATCTTTTCGTCAGCATGCAATTTAAGTCTTTCTAACATCATGCAACATAATAATTTTCCAGGTACTGATAATAGAGATATACCACGCCAGTTATTACAGTCTGATAGATCACCTTTCTTCGGTAACTTTACAATAATGCTGTCTTTCCATTGTTGTGGTGGTTGTTCTTCTCTCCATACTTCATTTATAATATCTAAAATTCTCAAGAAGTTGTTGTCATTAACTGCTTTAATTATTTCGCCTGAAATTTCGTCAACTTCAGCAGCTTTAAAATTGTTTAATCTTTTAACGGCTTGTTTGATCTCGTCCAGCGTGAATTCATCGCAAGTTATTGGCACGGTGGTTGTGGGTGTTTCATTATTAAAAGCAGGTGTTACTATTGGTGGTGGTCTGTTTAGCACCTCCATGAAGTGCTCAGCCCATCTCTTCATTTGTTCTTTTTCTGTTGGTATTGAATTCCCTAATTTACCTTTAACAGGTGTTTCCATAGCAGTAGGCTGGTGACATAGTTGTTTTGTAATTTGATAAAGGCACCTACTATTACCAGTTCTTGCAGCATTTTCAGCTTCTACGGCCAGTTCATTGATGAAATGTCTTTTATCTCTTCCAGTTTTTGTCTTCACTTCTTTATTTAACAAGTTATAAGTTAGTTTGCAAGATTCAACTGCATTATGTGTACTTGCCGCTAGTAGTTTAAGTTTTGCTGTTTTCCTTTCTTGTATTTTATCCCAAGTATCTTCTCTCATCCATTTTTTCTTTTTATGTACTAGGTATCCGGTGGTCGCTACAGCTGCTTCTGTCATTGCTGTTCTCAGTTGTTCTCATTTAGTAACGATTGTCTTGGTGGTGATATCGTTGTCAATTTTGCCTAAAGCATCGAAATAGTTGTTCACTTTGACATTATATTCCTCATTTATATCATTTGATTGCAGTCTGTGTACATCTATTCTTCTATTTTTATTCTGTTGGTATACCTTCTTCAGTTTAATTCTCAGTTTAGCTATGCAGAGGTTATGATCGCTTCCGATCTCTGCACCTCTGTATGCTCTGACGTCTTGAACTGATGAGCGAAATTGTGCGCTTATGCAGAAGTGATCTATCTGGTTCTTAGTTCGGCCATCAGGTGAATTCCATGTTATCTTGTGGATATTCTTATGTGGAAATATGGTGTCTGCCACAACGAGGTTTGATATTTCACAAAGTTCTAGAAGTCTTTCGCCATTTTGATTCATACAGCCTATGCCGTGAGTACCGAGATATCTTTGTACTCCATCGTTGTTGTCACCTACTTTGGCGATAAAATTGCCCATGACTGCTATTATGTCATGCTTGGGTATTGTGTTGATGGTACTTAGAAGTGCTTCATAGAAGTCATCTTTTGTGGTATCAAGAGCGTCGTTAGTTGGTGCATAACATTGTACAATTGAGAGCTTGAAAAATCTTGTCTGAAATCTAGCTAATATTAGCCTCTCATTAATAGGTACCCAGCTGATAAGCGATGCTGCTGCTTTCTGTGTCATTAAGATGGCTACTCCCTCTGTGTGACGATTAATGATTACACGGGAGAAAATACTGACAGTGCACGCATAATAGATATGCCAGTAAGTAATGTAACATGACGTTGAGCACTTAATTGCTGCACACATAAGAACACCTAATGTTAAAAAACACATAATAAGTTCGAGAAAAATAGTTTTGTCAACAAAATAGGGTAACATGAAGCAATATACCTAGCAATATGAACAAACACCGCATACAACAGGATTTCATATAAGCCAGACGGACAGTGGTAATCTATTGTAACCTATGAAACAATCACAGGAGCTTTTTGGGAAATATGGAAACGGCGCACATTGCACTGTGAAAACTAAATTGAACACCATTAAAAGACCACACATGTCTGATAATCTTTTCATCGAGCTTTCTTCAGTGTGTTAGGAATATTCATACGAACTCGGCAGGGAAATTTATGGATTCTTTTTCATTCATACTGCAAAAGGCATACATTTGAATATGCTGAGAGTACACACACCAAGCCTAGCTTCTCTTGGAGTAGGAGTTACTAATCATCTTTAGATGTTCCGCATTTTACAAGGTTTTTGGTAAATTGGACGGTTCAGCTTCATTATCAGATCAAATTATGATCTGTAACTCCCGATTGGCTACGAGGTTAGAGTTACCGGGTTCCGGTATTCAAACCTGGTGGCCTCACGCTCCAGTTTAATCAACTGTAACAATGTACCTGATTCTGCTCTTGAGTTACGGAAGGCAAAGCAACCGAGGAAGGGAATTTGTCACCCCACCTTATAAAGCTATTTAGTATTGTGATGTTTCTAATACTTTACTCCCGTGCGTCAGTTCCTGGTATTGGACTAGCTTAACCATTTCCATTCTAATGAAGTTGAGTCTTAGAAATGACATATTTTTCGTTATTCCTTAGAAGTATTAGCAGTTTTCCCTGGAGAATTTTCAACGCCGCTAAAGCTATCGACTTGATAAGTCATGATTTTTATTTTTTTCAGGTAAAACATCAGATTACTTCTAAGCGAGTATCAATGGTCGTAATAATGGTCTTCATAATCCTGTTGTCCAGTGCGGCACCAGTTTATGCGGTCAACAAACTGGACATGATACATTTTCCTGCCAGGAACAAAACTATTATAGGACTTGTCCACACTGAAGATCGAGAGAGTGTTGAGAAAACAGCTTTTTCCATCAACAATATTTTCGTTCCTTTCAGTGCCTTTGCAGTCATTATAACTTGTACTGCGATGTTAGTAAGAAAACTGAGAAAGAATTCGAAATGGAGAAAAATGGCAATAAATTCTGCACAATGTAACAATGTTTCAGTTCGAGACACGAAGGTTGCCACAATGGTTGTGGCGATTTCAGGTCTGTTCATCGCCTGTTTCATCCCCGTCTGCATAAATTTTATTGCTATGGCACTGGAAAGTGAGTTTTCAGTTGACGGGAAGTATAAAAATATTAATATACTTACAATGGAGATCGGCTTTCTTCTGGAATCGATAAATTCGTCTGCAAATATCTTTATATATTATCACATGAGCAGCAAGTACAAATTCGTTTTTCGTCAAATTTTCCACATAAAAGATGATAAGCAAAAACAATGTGAACATTCGATTATCACCACAAAAAGTTATCCAAATCTCGCTGTGAACTGAGCGTCCATTTGGTTGAGCGGTTAGAGCGCTGGCTTCTCTGTGGAAAAATTACCGGGTTCAGGTATCGAAACCTTGTAGTGTAACACTCCAGTCTACCCAGCCCAGCTGTAAATGGGTATCCGACTATCTCGAGTTATGGAAAGCAAAGTCAGCGAGGAAGGGAACTAGTCACTTCGACTCATAAATTTAGATCTAGCATGTTGACGTCTCTAACACTTCACTTCACTACGGCAGTATCTCCTAATGGACTACCTGTACTTTTTTTAATTAGCTGCGAACTGATCGAAAAAATGACAATCTAATATGCAGAATTCTTGTCACTAAAAAAAATGACAATCTAATGTGTAGAATTCTTGTCACTAAAAAACAATGTCAGAAAAGCTTTGTCACAAAATACAGCACTACGTGAAAGGTCACCAGAGTAAAGGTGACACATTGCGAAACATGAGTTACATCTCTACAGTTTCTGTCCTCCAAGATAATATCATTTATACCATATTTTGTTTGATGTACTTTGTAACAGAATTATGTAACATATCAATCAGAGTTTACGCAGCGACAAAGCTTTTCATCGGCGATTCTTACATTCATAATACATGTTTCGTAAACATTGTTACTGTTAAACATTTCGATTTATTTTTATTTATGTCGATTGACTTCATTGTCTATTTCAATGTTTGTTTATTGTTTTGTTCAAATGGTCATGCAACAAAGGACTAATGTTAATCATAATCGACGTCATTGCACTCCGGGAAAACCCATAAGTGCTCAGTCTCCTTCAGCAAGTGTCGAAGGGTATGAAAACAAAGGATTAAAAAGAAGTACACAAATATTTTAACCTGGTACCTAAATGTTACAACATACAACTTGATATTTCTGAACTGACACATACAAACCATTGCATTAACATGAACGATCATATTCAATTACACCTAATTTGCTATAATAATCTTTTCGCCAACGGAGTGTTATTGTAAGTTCGTGTCCCGTTCTTAAAATACAGTGCTTGAACTGCGTAATATATACATATACTGTGATTATTTCAATATCATAAAGCATCAGCTTAATTCCAGTGACCAAATCTGTTGTCGCCATGTCAGTACAGTTCCCAATTTCCCTTGACAGTAAATACAGAAATACTCTAGTGACAGTCGCAGGTCTTTGCCTTATTCTGTTATCTACACATTCCTCCGTTACTATCTTTGTTTATTATCACGTGAGCAGAAAATGCAAAGCCATGTTTTGTCATTTAGAGTTAGACAATGACGAGACAAGAACATCTGCGCAGCATAGTTGAACTTCCGGATTCAGGGCGTATATGGGAGCAGGCTTAGTACATAGTCTTCCAAAGAAAAAAGATCGTGTTAACTGGCGTCCATGGTATTTGTTAAGGGCAAAGAAAATATGCACTTTGTAGGACCTTCGCTTGGTCTGTCAGCGTTAGTCATATATGATTTAAGCGTAGAGCACTGATAGTGAATTTAAATGATAGGGTATGAGAAGATGAGGAGGATGGCATTAAGGCGTAGTGAAGTGTGAAAGTTTTCTTAAAAGGAAAAACGGTAATGTGTCTTACTAGGAAAAAAGGCGAAGAAAATTAATAACTTTCCAGCCACAAGACCTTCGTCAGGGAAAGGAAAGAAAGCGTGGTCTAAGTGAGAAACTTGAGAAACAAAACGAGCCCGACCCATAAAGGCTGCGACCACTTATCAATCGTCTTGTCTTTGATTCGCCTTAGTCCTTAGTGAGTTTGATGCCATAATGTGAAAGAGTGCGGGTCTGATTAGTTGACCAGGTCTGATAAATTGGGTATTTTCAATGACCGCTTATCAGTGATCAAGCTTTATGCATTGTTTTTTTTAAATCTTGGTACGTTTGACAGTGTTTTGTAATAATGGTTGATGTAACAGTATTTTTATCCTTAGTGCATCAAGACCCAGTATACTGTACTTCCCGCTAGACCCATTTGGCCCAAGAGCCAGTATACTGGCTTTCGTATCTCTTGATTCTTTCTAGGGCTGTTTTCTAATTTTGACAACTCAAAAACGCTATCTTCTTAAAGTATAGCCATCCATTATGGACTTTTGTTATTTATGAATATGAACATTAAAAAAAAATTATTTCCAAACAAAAACAATAAAAACATACTGGTATGGCCATTTTTGTTTGGGCCAAACCCACCTTTTTGCTTGGGACTGAAAGAGTTAATAATTAAATTTCTAATATGTTACAATCATTGAACATCTAACGATTCTATTTCTTACCAGAACACTTGAAAGTTTTGATTTTATTTTTTGCTAGAGTAAAAGCCGGTCATATGACGGTATTTAAATTCAAAAGTACCAATACTTAACGGCCATTTTGATTATTCAAATATTTGTGGAAATACAATGTTAGTTGTGAATATCCGATTGTTCATTAGAAATGTACCTTGATTTTCTGTTGTTTTAATTTCTACTTTTGAATTGTTGTGATTTCTTGATCGAGACAATGTGGTGTACAGCTGTCCGTGAGAGAAAACTGGTTCGATCAAGAAAATATTGTTAAACTCCAAGTGAGTATTAAACCTGTTGATCTGTAACTCTACGTCTATATTTGGATTAATCACTATGTAGTGAATTGTATGTCTCCACCCATTTTTAGTAACCCTGCACCCGTATGATTCATATTGTGTTAAGAAACCCAAAAATATAGAACACGGCTGTTTGCCCGCTATTAAAAGTCGCTACAGTAGTTCTGAAGCGTCCGATTGACAGAGTGGTTAGAGCTCTGGTCTGTTGCAGCAAGGGTGTCGGGTTCGATTCCACAGTATCATCACTTTCCAGTTTACCCAGCTGTAAATAGGTACATGACTATGCTCTTGGAAAAGGCAGCGAGGAAGGGAACACTCCACCTCTCGATGCTGGACCTAGTATAGTGAAGTCTCTAACACTTTACTCCCCTAAGGTAGTATCTGCTATGGGACGACCTTTAACTTTTGACATTAGTTCTGAGCCTGAACGGTTGACCCAATCTCTCGCCAGCGAGGTCACAGCTTTTTCTGTAGCGGGAAATACCTTATTTACTTACATACTTAGTCGTTCCTCTTCTACCGTGAGGTGTAGAGGTTTGGAAGAGAGAGCACCATACTGTCCTACCGACTAACTTCTTCCTGTCCTGGTTCCATTCTAGTCCTCGGTCCTTCAGAGATTGTCTAATGTTGTCCTCCCAGAGTCCTAGAGGTCTGGATCCCGGGCTCTTAGTTTCCTATACTTGTCGTGGTAGCCGATCTTCGCGCATTAGGAAAATACCTGTTGATTTTATTCTAACAAAAGCGTGAAACTTAAATCATTTTACGCGCATTCCTGTTAATCATAGCACTAAAATAATTTTTTACAAAGTCTGAACATGCACACTGTTCAAAATGCGCATGCGCAGCGTGCTTTGCGCACTTTTACTTGTCGAGTGTTACTATTTCTGGGAGCGTTACGAAGGCTTCTGACAGAAAAAGGCCTGGATTTTATGTACATGACTAGTGTGAAAGCCCATCATGAGACGAAAATTAAATTCAAAAGCACTAATACCTAACGGCAATTTTACTTATTCAAAAGTATTCAAACCAAACGACTGTGCATCACCACAGTACACGAACTTCGTAGCAGCAGCGAGGATCCCAATGTGTGTATACGGGATCACACATTCTATAAATATTTTTGTGCACACCGTCATTTGCGCATTCTTCTTTGGTAAGTGTTACTATTTTCGGGAGAGTATATATAAGGGAAACAATACAATTAATGTCTAGCTTTCAACAAAAGTTGCATCCCTTAGCGTTACGCACTGACAGAAAAAGCTGGGATTTTATATAAAGGACTATTGTAAAAGCCCGTCATAAGACGGGAATTAAATTCAAAAGCACCAATACCTAATGGCAATTTTACTTATTCAAAAGCATTAAAAAAAAACACTGTGCAATAAGTATAGCCAGCAGGTGGGCCTGAACATCAATCTAAAGATCAATGTGAGCTACCCCGTGCCCATAACAGTAAGGAATCAACAACTGGAACAGACAGACACCTTCACATACCTAGGATGCATAGTAACACCAGATGGCGGAGCAAGCAAAGACATCAACAACAGAATGAACAAAGCAAGAGCAGCCTTTTATAGTCTAAACAACATCTGGAAGTCCTCTCAGCACAGAACAAGCACAAAATTAAGATTATATCAGAGATGTGTGCTTCCTGTGCTTCTCTATGGTGCGGAATGCTGGAGAGTAACAGAGAAGGAAATGTCGAAATTGTCCTCTTTTCGCACGACCTGCCTAAGAAAAATTCTCCGAATATTTGGCCGAATACCATCACAAACCAAGATCTGCTTACTCGGAGCAAGTAACAGGACATGCACAGCATCATAGCTGGCAGACGCTGGAGTTGGGATGGCCACGTCCTCAGAAGAGACCCCGATGCCATCACAAGAACAGCTATGCTATGGATCCCTGAAGGAAAAGGAAAAAGAGGCCGACCAAAAACAATTTGGGGAGGACTGTGTGGGATGAGATGCAAAAAATGAACCAGAGTTGGGGCACTGCACGAAGGATGGCCACCGACCGATCAAAGTGGAATCAATTTGTAGTTGCCCTACAAGACGTCACTAGGCCTGATGGTCACTGACTGCTTTGACTGTCGGTGGCTAAGGATCAAAGATGAAGAAGAAGACTGTGCATCAACACAGTACACGAACTACGTAGCAGCAGCGAGGATCCCAATGTGTGTAAACGGGATCATACATTCTGTAAATATTTTTGTGCACACCGTCATTTGAGCATTCTTCTTTGGTAAATGTTACTATTTTCGGGAGAGTACATGTAAGGGAAACAATACAGTTAAGGTCTAACTTTCAACCAAAGTTGCATCCCTTAGCGTTACGCACTGACAGAAAAAGCTGGAATTTTATATAAAGGATAATGTAAAATTTGACTGTACATTTTAAATTAAACTATAAATAAAATTAATTGTAAGTAACTCTACAATGTAAGTCAGGGATGGGCAATACGTCAATAACGTTGGACAGCTGATAGAATTTAGGTGGACCATAGGATATGTAACAGTTTTAAATGGTTCCCCTACTTCGTTAATTAAATCTTTTGTTTTAAAATGAATAATATTTTTCGTATCAAAACTTTAGAACAAAATTAAGGCGATGTAGTGCAGAACATCATTATATTTAGTTCGTGTTATTACATCTTTTGTAAAACTATTAGTTACGTAGACATATTTGTTTAAATCGGTTCTTATTATTGTAATATCTTTTCTCGTTGCACCAGTACACATTTTGTGCCTTCAATTAATAAACATATTTGTTTAACGTAAATATTTTCATTATTTCATACGTATGCGGAGTTATTTTATTGTTTGAAGCCAAAAACTGTAAAAGTAGCTACAATGAAAATTTTTTTTTTTTTTTTTTGCGTACGCCCGCTAATACTCGAGGCGAAATCTCAGGTTATTACTAATGTCTTAACCTGACATTGATTTTACGTGAGTATCCCTTTTTTCTTGTAAAGAGACAGGTGTCCCTCGCCATTCAGGCAAATATTTACTCTCCGATTTCGGAGGTACCCATTGCAGCTGGGTCGGCTCAGGAGCCGCCAATCCCTGGTCGATGGCTCAGGTTAATCCAGTCCAATTCCCCGCCAAATCGCCCCCTGGTCGCCGATGTAACACTAGCGCTTCTGAAAAAATTAGGTAGACAGCAACCTTATTTTGTTTAAAGTACAAATAGGTGTGTAGTGTAGTAGTAGAGCAGAAAAAGTCTTCTGTTTAGAAAGTGTGAAATCCCAGTGTTGGAGAACACTGGTATCACAGTATAGTCACGGCTGTGAAGGTCTCTGCTTCTGATAGTGTTCAAAGTCAAGTCAGGACCTAAGTTGCCACATCCGCTATGTAACTACCTGTGATAATCAAACAATTCAGAAAAACTCTAACTTCAACAATATAAAATTAGTAAGTCAGTTGAGTACAATTTCTGAATTTATTATTGACACTATCTTTCTTTGTGCTGAATTATGAATGTTGGATGATTGTAAACAATGAAGAAATATATTACAAAATTTTGATGATGGTGAATTTATTCTAAGTAACTAACTAAGAATGTTCTTTCTTAGTTCTTCCAAGTAGAAAAGCAAAGCTCGTCAAATGTTCTGTTTTCACTGTAGTCTCTTGGCTATGCTAAACTCAGTTCGTTTTCATCATTAACACTGTCTTTGGCTGGTCACTTAGGGTGCACGAATTTAATACACTGATTACTTAACTTCACTGGCTTATGACTGTCCTCACTTGTATTATTACACAGCACTTCAGAACAGGTTTTGCTCTAGCCCACCAACAACTTCTGGGGAATGGGGCTTGAGATCTGAACACCAATAACATAGACTCCTGTGTTGTTTAAAGTAGCTCCTATGGTTCTGGATTCTCCACCTCTGAAATTTGATGGCACATATGAACCTGAGGACAATTATTAGACATGTGGGTAGCTTTTGGTTATAAAGCCCACAAGTCTGGTGTGCATGAGATGATTGTGTTTTCAGATGTTTGTGTGACCGCATGGCTTACTACGATAGCATTATCAGTGCTGCTACATTAGCATTTATACGTGCTATAATGCTACATAAAAGAATGACAGACATTAAAAGCAGATACGGCGTTTTCGCACAAAACGAAGGGTCATTAAAAGTTCAGTTAGCAGTCACGGCTCTGAGATGGCAAGCTAGTGCAGTCCCAGAAAATAATAATGAATTGGTGTTATGCGCGGGAAGTGTGAAGTGAGAGTTGTGATCTTGGGTTTTTTCCAATTGTTAAGATGGACAAGAGATTCGTGTGAAAAAAACGTCGAAATAACAGAAAGACGTGTTCATAATGTCGAAAACAGAGAGACGTGTGTAAAATGAGCGAGACGGGTGTAAAATGAGCGAGACGGTTGAAAATGGCGGAAAAAAACAAAGGAACTGTATAAAAGGTGGAAAAATGCGAGAAAATGAGAGATTTGCTAGGTATTCATTGGGTTGTGTTAGGCAAGCCAGATTCGAGTTTCGTCTTGGAGATTATGAAGATCAATAATTATTTTTTTCTCTTGGATATAACTCACTATTTTGCGTATACGTAATTAAACGATCATGTCATTTGTGAAAATACAAGTGCTTGTCGAATGACGTTCAATAAACTTCTGGTTTGCAGTATTGCTGTTTTTGGAACATTACAAATTTTCTGTTGGATATACCTTGTCATTTTGGGACAGTTTTGCTTATCACTAAGCCTGAAAGGTAAGAACGAACCTGGAAAGAAAAATTAGCAAAAGTCAAGAATCTGCATCTCAGGCGGAAGGCCGGTGGCACTTGAACAACAACATATAAAGGATTGGCTCTGATTGAAAACAAAATCAATATAACTACTTGCCCATTTAACTGACACGGGCACATTTGCATGTATATGGATGATACATGGATCAGCCTGATTTACCACAGCTACACAAGACAGGTGTCTATCAGCAGAAAATTACTAAAGTTACAACAATATCAAATATATGTAGAATACATCAACTATTTACACTCATGGAATGATGTCTAGGTCACCTTTACTTCCTCTGCCTGTCAAGTCAACTCTGAAAAGTGTTGTAACTTTCTAACAGGTTGTATATGTGACCGTGTTGCCAGAAGGATGCAATTTTAGACTGGGTAATTAATTTATGATCTGGTCTACGGTGTATATTTGCGCTAATGTTGGCATTCTCAGACGGGAATGGGTGATTTAAACGAAACACCTTTGCCATTCGTGAAGAAAACAAACGTGTGAGGCACAGCAGATGTAATGAGAGACGGCTCATTACTTTAGACATCTCGGCGCTGTCTGACACCAGAGAAAAACACCTTTTTGAGCTCAAAACCGTGTGACTCGGCAACAGATATCGTGGTAGTGTTGCCACTAGTGGGTGGAACTTGAGTTGTGTCGATTAAGAAGATAATCTTCAATAAGATGTGATCTCCTGTCATCCAAACTGAGCATAGGACTCAGGGGTTTGCTCCCTATAGAGATGGGCGGAGCTTTGCCTGACACTTTGACGTGGCTATCATAATGTAACGGGGAGTATAGGTAAGATTTAAACTAAAAGAGTTGAAGGCTTCAGTCAGAGCTGAGAAGTAGCCAAATTATCTTTTTGTGCAAAACGCGCCCTCGTACGATAACCAAGTGAGGTTTGGGCTGTTGCATAGTTGATTTAGACCAGTGCGCTGTGTGGAATGTTTCATCATAGATAGAAGTGTTTCATTTACGTTTCCTCTCGCGTGATGATTTAGTTAGTAATTAGCTGCAGTATGAAGGCATTATTGTTGACTGAGATATGTTTATTGTTGATTACACATTCATAAAAACACCACACACACAACACACACACATGGACATATAAGCGCATATACTTGCAAGTTTTCACACATATGTATGTATTATTACGTAAATGATGTTTGTCCATTAGAAAGATGCTAGTTTATTTTGTTTCATTTTATTTCAGAGAGTCCAGCAGTCTGTGCTGGGTTATATGGTGTTCCGTAGAGAATATCTAAATCTCTTGTTTATACGGTGTTGCTCAGGAATTACCTCCAAAAAGTAAACTTGTGGACAACATTGTTTTCTGTATGATTCATATGCTACCTGATAGGGTTTCATTAATAAAAGTGGGACCCCTGTCATTAAGAGTTTTTCTGTGACTGCGGAACGTGTGTGAAAGTAGGCCAGAGAGAGTGACGACAACATTACACACGAATTCTTATTCTTCTTCACACATCGTCTTCGCACGGTCACATATCAATCCTGGTAAGGACTGTTGACATGACTCTGCTGAGTCACTGTTGGTTATATTGTCGGCTTACATCTTCAGCAATCATACCAGTTAATACAAGTATTATGCATGGTACTTAGCATATCAACCAACTAAAATCCTGAAATAAACAGTTAAATTAATTTCCCAGATATATACAGTAATCCTACTATTAGGATACTATCAAAAAAAGAAAAGACTTTGTTTGATGGAGATAACACTGCCCGGCAACAGATGTTAATCTTTTTAACCTTGACAAGCTTCTCTCATAAGTCTATCTCTGGCGTTCGCTGTGTAAATGTGTGACTTGAAAAAAACCGCTGTCTCCTTTTGTAGGTCAACATCCGGCGTATCGGAAAACAAGGTTCTACAACTCGTTTCAGTTCGCACTTTTCAAGCAGGCTCCAATTAAAGTGTGCTAGATGGAGTTCAATCATTGTCTTCGTTCGCGTTCATCTTAATCTGTTTATCCATGATTTTTTTATGTATTTCCTTTTATTTTCAAGACTTTGAGCTTTATTTCCATCTGTGTTTGGCTGCAATTGGTTCCGATATAGATGCATATCTCTGTACCTATCCTTCGAAAAACTAACTAGCTGCCATCACTTTTTATTCATGCACTGTCTTGAATTTCACCTAAGTCTAACCTCGAAGTAACACATTTCTGTTCTCCTTGTAGAAGCCATATCAAAATATCGATCGTCCGCAGCGAGCATTGATTGGCTGACCCAATTTCACCGCCTTTCCATACCACAACAAGCCTAGTGTGTTTTTCAGATGTTGGAGTTTTTTACTCAGTGGGTTGCCTCGGCTCTCAGTTCATTACATTCTCTTACTTCAGCACATTTAGTTGGTACAGCATAAAGATTTACTTCTCTTCACCTTTAGGACTGGAAAATACATGCAGTGGAGGCTTCGTAAGTTTCCTGCTGAGGAAAATTTGATCGTCCCTCCACTTTCTATTTCTGACCATCAGCTAATTATGCGTCCCTGAAAAATACAGGTAACACTTGGCCTGTTATGCAACTCAAGAGTCGCAAAGTACACGCGTTCTCCTAATCCTCCCCAACTCACAATATAAACCACAATATTTACTAACACACCTGCGACGGATATTGTTTGTTTATACTGGCCGACTAGAGCTTATTAATACCTAGGCCGAGCAAAAGTTACGCTTTCTTTACTGACCCCGCTTCTATCATTCATGCTCGGTTAATCATAGAACATATAGAAATTCTTTTCCACAAACAAATAGATTGACATACATGCATTTAAATAATTATCAATAACAGTTCATTAATAAACGCTCATACATCTCACTGGATACAGAAATCGACAGCCGCATTGGCAAAGCTGCAGCTACCTTTGCCCACCTCACATCGCGTGTTTGGGGAAACTCTAAACTCACAATGAAGACCAAAGCTGCGGTATATAATGTCTGCGTCACCAGCACACTCCTATATGGCAGCGAGACCTGGACGACCTATGCTAAGCAAGAAAGAAGGCTCAATACCTTCCATTTGCGGTGTCTACGCCGCATCCTCGGCATCTCGTGGAAAGATAAAGTGACAAATGTCGAGGTGTTGTCACGTGCTGGCCTTCTGTTACGCACAAATAATTACTTTTTCCAAAGTCTTTGTATGATCATTTTTCGTATGTATGATCATTTTTTGACTGAAATGTGTATTATGTTTTTTACAGTCAAAGGGATATAACCCGAGTTATTGAGACTACAATTTTTTAGGAGTTTGCCTTCTCTTGTATAGAGACACGTTCGGTCTATAATTTCTTGAACGAAGCGTGACCATATCTCCTTATTTGGTAGTATCAGTCAACTGTTGTAGATGTCTGAAACCTGTCTTAACGCTTCTGTTCATGACCATAAAAGGCGCGACTGTGTAAGACTTTTATCTCGAATGTTCTTAGAACCGCTTTGTGTGAATTGATACTCACGTAGATGAGTTCTGCGCATGTCAAAAACTGGGAGTTCGTTCTGTGTGTTCCGCCCAGCTGGGAGTTTAGAAATGGTCTGAGTAGCGAGCGGACGCAACCTGCGTCTTGTGATTTTCTGAGGGAAATACATTGTCTTTGTGAGTTAGTTAACTAACTAGACTATTTCCCAGTATTATTCAAGCCTGCCTGGAGGCACATGTTCGTGGTTGATTTCCGAAGAAAGGTAATTCCTCTTGTATCGAACTTTTTGCTATCATCTAGAAGTTCGTCATTTTGTCGCTCCTTGCTCGCCTGTGTGATTCAATATGGAGAGGTACTTTGACTAGGATTTTCGCCACCGGTATCTTTATACCTGAACTAGTTATATATATATGGGTCGCTCTAGACCAACAAGACTATTGTCTGTGTTCCAGGATTCGTTATATCAGAGATCACGTCCAAGTCAGATGGTTAGACTTAGAAACGTTATAAAGGTCGGTTTGACCTGTATGCCCAGTATGCTATTCACGTGCAGACAGTAAACGGACTTATTGTATACATCTGATCTGCTAGCATCAGAAAGGGAGCATTTATTGTTGTCTATGAACATTGAAGATCTGCAGCTGACACTGTTGCAGAAGTTATATATATTATTTATACAGCTTCACGAACCAGAACTTTATGATATCTGTTTACAATACAACTATTGAGTATTGAATCCTACATGACTATCAGTTAATATGATTTTGAATGCTGCATTCGTTATACTATGCTGGTGATGACATAAATATCATGACTGTTTTGTGGCGTGCAATAAATGGTATAAAACTAAAGCGAAGTTACCATTTCTATGACTCTACACGTCATGTTGCCTGTGGTGTACCCTGTGAACTGTTCTACTGCAACACACACAGCAACATTCTAAATCAGAGAAGACACCTACATCTTGCACTTTAATACCAGGTGTCGATAGGGGTGGCAAGTTATCATTTCAGCTCAAATCCACCCTTATCATTTTTGGTGGCCATATGTTGGTTTACTCTGATACCAGCTATCAAGGGGGTCAACAAACCCAGACATCATCATCAAGCTTTCAACATTACAGTTTCAACTCATCACCTCAATGTTTGATGAAAGATTTTGAAAGTACCCGGCGTTGCTGAAAGTTGGAAATTGTTTCAAAATACCCGGCGTTGCTCGTCAAGTTGGCAGTTTTCCTGATCTGTTAGGAAGAAGGACAAGTGCCGTAACAACTGTTCCGGTCTCAGAGGTATTGTTGCAGATTCAGAAGGTCAAGTGCTCAAGTCAATCTGTAGAATTCAGAAGGTCAAGTTCAGAAGCTGTTTCCTGTTAGAAGCTCATTTCCTTCGTCATGGCAGTTTACGAGAGCAGATATGGATCAACGTTGGATCATTGTCCTAAGAATGCTGATCACATCCTGTTCTGAACTGTGCTGACGTTGTGGATACATAGAAGTTAAGTGGCCTGTTTTGTTTGTGAACTGCGCCCTTATGTTCTAGCTGAGCCTTCTAAATTCTTTCACACTTTTTGCTATTTGTTACATGTTATATGTTATTTGTATTTGTATATTTATATGTTTATATTTCAGCGGGTTTTCTCGGTTGGGCGGTGTCTTTCAGTGGAAGATACCACGTCACAGAGGTTCTACTGTTAGCGTTTTCGTTAGGGACTGTGCGAATTTCCTACTGTGAAATTTGCTAGCGACAATCGTTGCTATATCTGTTTAGTTGTGACGAGTTGTGCTTTATTTTCGTTTTTTGTATTTTTTTTTTCTCTCTTTCTTTCTGTTTTTTAGTTTCGATTTCAATTGTTTGTATTTGTAGGTCTCCTCTTTTCTATTATTCAGTTCTTTACGTAAATTTTTGTGTATACACTGTAGCGTCATTTGTTTGTCATATCTTCGCATTTTGTCATCACATTCTTTGTGATATTTCTTTTTAGTTTCGCTGTTTATTTATTTGACTTATGCGAATGTTTTCGTATTGTTGGATCTTTGTTATTGTTTACATTGACTTTGATCTTTGTTGTTGTTTACATTGACTTTGATCTTTGTTGTTGTTTACATTGACTTTGATCTTTGTTATTGTTTACATTGTTGGTGACCTTTGTTATTGTTTACATTGTCTTGTTATTGTTTGCATAGTTCTTGCATAGTTAGCTTTCACTATTGTTACATATATGCTCATGCACTATTGGTCTATAGTGCACTTATCATAACTAACTGGTGGTTTTTTGCTTATGCACTATTGTAGTGCAGTTATGATAAATAACTGATGGTTATGCACTGATTTGGGTAGTGCACTGATAATTAAGAGGTGACTTGTGATATTATTATACATTTGATAATACAAGTTGGTGTCAAGTCTGGTTTCCCACAGAGATTGGAGTAAACATAGTGATTATACAAGCACTTTATTAAGTCTTGTTGCTATTAAGATTGACATAAGATAATTAATTATTTCAGGTTCTGTACTCACATTTTAGACATCATGTCTACATTGGAGTACTTTATTGAGCAGGGTAAAACCCTTGGGAAGACTGGTGATAAATTAGAAGAATTTGCGACTGTTCAATATGCCAAGGCATTGAAGTCGGAGGAAAAGAAAATGAAAGAACTAACTTAACAAAAGAGAATAGATGCTGAAAATTTAAAACTGCAGATGCAGATAGATGAAAAAAGATTACAAATGGAAATGGAAAAACAAAAAAGAGAAGCTGAATCTCAGGAGAAGAGACTTCAGGCTGAGGCTGAAAATAAGAGACTTGAAAAAGAGGCTGAAAATAAGAGACTTGAAAAAGAGGCTGAAAATAAGAGACTTGAAATAGAGGCTGAAAATAAGAGACTTGAAATAGAGGCTGAAAATAAAAGATTAGAAAAACAAGCTCAGGTTGAAGAAAGAAAATTGCAGGCACAGGCTGAGGCTGAAGAAAGAAGGTTACAAAGAGAGTCTGATGAGAGAAAAGCAAAAATGGAGCATGAAGAAAAACTCATAGCTTTAGAGTTAGAGAAGTTAAAGTTATTGAACGCTGGTAATGCTAATGATGCAAATAAGGTGTCAGATAAGACTAATGCTAAGGATTTCAAGCTTAATCTACCAGCATTTAATCCCTCAATTGATGATATAACATTTTATCTAGATAGATTTGAAAGTGCATGTAAGGTGCATAATATAGATAAAACATTATATGTTTATCATCTGTCCAAGATACTTAGAGGTGATGCCTTGACTTTGTTGAGTATGGTAGATGTGCCTGACAAAAACAACTATGAGGTTGTCAGAGCAGCATTGTTAAAGAAGTACCAACTTAACGAGGACGGATATCGTCTTAAATTTAAAAACATGTTACCAGAAACTGGAGTTGAATTCTCTGAATTCATCTCAAGCATACGTCTTACTTTTTTTACGATGGGTTGAGTTGTCTAAGACAGAAAGTACATTTGAAGCCCTCATGGACTTACTACTTAGAGACAAGGTTATGTCTTCTGTTAATGAAGCTTTTCTTTCTTTTCTTCATGAGCGTAAGCCTAAAAACATAAAAGAAATGGAAGAATACTGTAGCCAGTATGTTACTGCGCATCCTCACATAACCATTAGCAACTCTAAAGTAAAAGAAGGTCTGCCAGTTGCTTCGGCAGCACCTTATGGCCCAAATTTTATGCGTAAATTTCAGGGTAGCCAGCAAAATTTCAATAAAAAGAGTAACCGTAATTATGCCCAGAATCATGGTAATCAATTCCAGGGTGATTCTTCTTCCCAGAACTGGAGACAACCTAATACTACACGGTATTCTACTCCGGTTAACTTTAGAAATTTCCACAAAGGTAATCGGCATAGAGGGAAATATTTTTTGCAGAGACCTCAATACCAAGATAATAGAGGTTCTCAACAGCATAAAGATGGTAATGACAGTTATGGAAACTGGAACTCAAACCAGGATAAAAATTACAGTAGGGACTTTAATGATAATTGCAGAGGCAATAATGGTCGCGGTAGATCGCAACATAAGAGAAAAAAATATCAACAGACAAACGCTGTTCAACAAGAATCTCAGGGAGCAGATAAGCAGGTTAATAGTGATAAAGACCATAATGCTATCGGATGCTCATCTTTTGATTTTGGTAGGGCAAATAAATGTATCCAATGCAGTACTTTATTTGATCCGAAGACCGTTAGTACTCTAAGCTGTGGTCATCCTTTGCCTGCTCTTCCTGCTAATGTTGCTCATGATGGGAGAGGTTCTCTTATATTACATAAGGGGCTTGTAAATAGTAATCCAGTCTCGGTGTTGTTTGATTCTGGATGTACTACTGTCGGCGTTAGGCAATCTCTTGTAGATCCATCCTGTGCTACAGGAAAGGTCATCAAATGTGTCACATTTGGTGGCACGTTGGAAAAGTATCCTACTGCTATAATACATATTGCTACTCCTTTCTTCACGGGAGAGGTCCACGCGTGTCTACTTCCAAACCCTATTGCGCACCTTATTATTGGTCGTATTCACGGAGTTAGGGAATGTACCCCACAGCAGATTGCTGTTTGGGAAGAGCAAAACATTGAAGCTACCAATGCGGTGGTCACAAGAGCACATGCTCTGGATCCACCTCAAACTTCATTAACTAATAATGATGAAGTAAATGACCAAGATAGTCACTTGACTATTACACGTGACTCATTTATCAAATTGCAAGAAGAAGATCCGTCTTTACAAAAATTCTTCATTCTAGCAAAAAAAGGTGATCCTAATCAGAATACTAATAGAAAGTCTTGGATTTCTATGAAGAACGGCGTACTTGTACGTATAGTACAAGACTCGACTACGTCCACTCATTCACAAATTCTTGTGCCTAAGAGCATGAGATTGCAAATATTGCAACATGCTCATGACTCGCAATGTGCTGGACATATGGGTTTTTCCCGTACGAAGTCGAGGGTTCTTGCGGCTTTCTTTTGGCCATTTGTGAGCAAGGACATACGAATGTACTGTCGCTCTTGCAAAGTATGTCAGGAGGTCAAATCTAAAGGACCACGACATGCTGCGCCTATCCAGGCTGCTGACATTCCTATTCGCCCTTTTCAAAAAATGGCAATAGATATTATCGGTCCTTTTAGAATTAAGTCGGCTAGAGGACATCAATTTATTCTTACATGTGTCGATATGTGCACACGTTGGCCAGAGGCAATACCTCTCAAGAGCATCTCAACTGCTGATATCGCAGACGCTCTTTGGCTAATATTTTCTCGCTTGGATTTTCCCGGAGAAATATTGTCAGACCATGGCACTCAACTTATATCAGACACTATGTCACAGGTAATGTCTATGCTACACATTAAAAGGTCTCTCAGCAGTACCTATCACCCAATGTCTAATGGGTTAGTCGAACGTTTAAATAGGACTCTGAAAACTTTACTTGGTAAAATAACTGAGGATCATCCTCAGGATTGGGACAGGGTCTTACCCGCGGCTCTCTTTGCGTATAGAGAGGTCCCCAATGAACATACGGGGTTTTCCCCTTTTGAACTTGTCTTTGGCGCGCAACCGCGCGGCCCTATGTCTTTACTTCACGATCTAATCACTGCCGATAATATTAGCGATGAAACTCAATCTTCTTATGAGTACGTCATTGCTCTTAGGCAAAAGATCATCGAGGCATGCAAACTAGCAACTTGGTCTTCCGAATTTGCTAAAGAAAAGGCAAGGCAGTTTGCAAATAAGAATAGATGTCTACGACAACTTTGTCCAGGTGACAAAGCTCTCGTTCTACTTCCTTCAAGGGAGAACAGACTTCTAATTGCATGGAAAGGTCCATATGCAATAGTCTCCAAAATTTATGATGTCGACTATGTTGTCGATATTGATGGAAAGCATAAAACTTTCCACATAAATATGCTCACGGAATTTTATGAAAGACCTGACTATTTGCAGCCTATTTTCCAGGCAACGGACAATTCTCAAGCACCTCATGGTCAGTACTCATCTCTGTCAGTTATACAGGATGAGGAAACTACTTTTTCTGATGTCAATCTTCCTCTTTCTATGGTCCCACTTTATTCTACGGAATCTTGGAAAAACGTGACCGTTTCTCCAAATCTTTCCGCTGAGGAACATCGACAAGTTTCTTCGATGTTGCAAACATTTCAGGATGTTCTTACAGACATCCCGGGACACACACATGTCATTGAACATGACATTGTGCTAACTGATCATAATCCTATCAGAGTCAGACCCTATCCAATACCTATCCATTTCCAGTCTCAAGTCGAAAAAGAATTGGATGAAATGATACGTTTGGAAATCATTGAACCATCCACTTCAGCATACTCTTCGTCTATGGTTATTGTTCGAAAGAAGGATAATAACATTCGCATTTGCGTAGATTATCGCAAATTGAACCAAGTTACGAAGTTCGATGCTGAACCTATGCCTTCATTAGAAGAGCTACTCAATAAACTTTCTAATTCTAGATTCTTTACCAAACTAGATTTGTCTAAAGGTTATTGGCAAGTCCCGCTAACTGAACGTGCCAAACCTTTTACAGCTTTTTTTCTACACCTAGGGGTTTATTCCAATGGAATTTCATGCCTTTCGGTCTTATGAACGCCCCTGCTACATTCGTACGCATGATGCGGCGAATTCTCGCATATCGTACAGATGTCATAGCATACCTAGATGATATCTGTCTATTCAGTGATTCCTGGGAAGATCACTATTTGGGTTTATACGAATTACTGTCTACTCTTCGCGAGTATAACTTGACTGCAAAACCCTCTAAAGCCTTTATAGGATTTAGTGAGATTTCTTTCCTAGGTCATCGTGTTGGTCGTGGTCTTTTAAAGACAGAGGACCACAATGTTTCAAAAATACTTAACATTTCGGTCCCTAAGACGAAGAAACAAGTAAGGAGTCTATTAGGTTTGATCCAATTCTACGGACGATTCATTCCGAATCTGTCCTCCATTATGGCACCGCTTTCTACTTTATTGAAGAAAGGGTCGCCTAATCTGATCCGCTGGTCTAAAGAATGTCAATCCTCATTGGACCAGGTTAAAGCCCTATTTTCATCTCCACCTATTCTTAGGTTACCTACTATTGAGAAGACTTTTGTTCTTCGAAGTGACGCCTCGTCAACTGGGATTGGGGCAGCACTAATGCAGGAGTATTCTGATACTCTGCATCCGGTGATGTATATCTCTAGGAAATTAAATGCTGCAGAAAAGAATTACTCGGTTTTAGACCGTGAGTTATTGGCTATGGTATGCTCTATTCTGAAGTTACAAAGATTTCTTCTAGGCGCACATTTCATTGTGGAAACCGACCAGAAAGCGCTTACTGCTATTCAGAGCAAAAACTTGAAGAGCTCGAGGTCCACTCGTTATGCCATAGCTCTTCAACCATTTCATTTCTCGGTTCGAGCTATCCGTGGTTCGGACAATGTAATGGCAGACATTCTGTCCAGATGCCCACACGATTCCACATGATTCTTCTGTCATATATATATATTTCCTGATATACAGTCCAATATTATAATGACATGTTAGTAGATTTTTTCTCACTTTTTTTTTTTTTTTTTTTGAGGGAAATTTATAACATTGTACCATGTAATTATCTAAGAAGGCTTAGTTAGTGATATACGGGCCAAAAGATCACTCGGCCACATTTAAATAATATATTTGCATAATTGTATTAAGAGATTTACCAGTTGTCTTTAAGATTTGTGTTATTGATATTTTCGCAGCACATCATTGAAGTCTGCGAGATTATGTCCATTCTGGAACTTTGAGGATATCAAGTCCTGTCCTAGATTGGGAGCGGATGATGTTCACATCTTCTATTGCTTGTTTATGTCAACAAAGAACAACATTGTATTACTTATTAATTACTGATGCATTATATAATGTAATAAAATAGTGCGGTATATTAATATATTACACCGCTGTTTGCACAACACATTATATGATATCATAATAATATATTTAATTTCATATATTGGTATGAGAGTAATTTGACTTTTATTATGATGTTGCCATCATTGTGGCTTGTGTTGGTGGCACCTTCCTGGAATATATACGCGAATACTTAGATACATTTTTTCTCTAAGGACCTGGGATATGATCTCAGTTTCGCTCCATGTGTTGAGCTAGTTTGTTAGGTATATATCCGCGCATCATACGTGCGTTAGGAGCCTAGATTTTTCTGGCTCCAGGATTTTTAAAAAAAATGTTTCATTTTTTTTTTCCCGGGAGGGTGCGGTAATGTTACGCACAAATAATTACTTTTTCCAAAGTCTTTGTATGATCATTTTTCGTATGTATGATCATTTTTTGACTGAAATGTGTATTATGTTTTTTACAGTCAAAGGGATATAACCCGAGTTATTGAGACTACAATTTTTTAGGAGTTTGCCTTCTCTTGTATAGAGACACGTTCGGTCTATAATTTCTTGAACGAAGCGTGACCATATCTCCTTATTTGGTAGTATCAGTCAACTGTTGTAGATGTCTGAAACCTGTCTTAACGCTTCTGTTCATGACCATAAAAGGCGCGACTGTGTAAGACTTTTATCTCGAATGTTCTTAGAACCGCTTTGTGTGAATTGATACTCACGTAGATGAGTTCTGCGCATGTCAAAAACTGGGAGTTCGTTCTGTGTGTTCCGCCCAGCTGGGAGTTTAGAAATGGTCTGAGTAGCGAGCGGACGCAACCTGCGTCTTGTGATTTTCTGAGGGAAATACATTGTCTTTGTGAGTTAGTTAACTAACTAGACTATTTCCCAGTATTATTCAAGCCTGCCTGGAGGCATATGTTCATGGTTGATTTCCGAAGAAAGGTAATTCCTCTTGTATCGAACTTTTTGCTATCATCTAGAAGTTCGTCATTTTGTCGCTCCCTGCTCGCCTGTGTGATTCAATATGGAGAGGTACTTTGACTAGGATTTTCGCCACCGGTATCTTTATACCTGAACTAGTTATATATATATGGGTCGCTCTAGACCAACAAGACTATTGTCTGTGTTCCAGGATTCGTTATATCAGAGATCACGTCCAAGTCAGATGGTTAGACTTAGAAACGTTATAAAGGTCGGTTTGACCTGTATGCCCAGTATGCTATTCACGTGCAGACAGTAAACGGACTTATTGTATACATCTGATCTGCTAGCATCAGAAAGGGAGCATTTATTGTTGTCTATGAACATTGAAGATCTGCAGCTGACACTGTTGCAGAAGTTATATATATTATTTATACAGCTTCACGAACCAGAACTTTATGATATCTGTTTACAATACAACTATTGAGTATTGAATCCTACATGACTATCAGTTAATATGATTTTGAATGCTGCATTCGTTATACTATGCTGGTGATGACATAAATATCATGACTGTTTTGTGGCGTGCAATAAATGGTATAAAACTAAAGCGAAGTTACCATTTCTATGACTCTACACGTCATGTTGCCTGTGGTGTACCCTGTGAACTGTTCTACTGCAACACACACAGCAACATTCTAAATCAGAGAAGACACCTACATCTTGCACTTTAATACCAGGTGTCGATAGGGGTGGCAAGTTATCATTTCAGCTCAAATCCACCCTTATCACCTTCAAAGTATGTATACGCTTCTTAGACAGCGCAGACTTCGCTGGCTTGGCCATGTTCGCCGCATGGATGATGGTCGCATCCCAAAAGATATCTTCTACGGACAATTAGCAGATGGCAAGAGAACAGTTGGGCGACCACAGCTGAGGTTCAAAGATGTGTGCAAGAGAGATATGAGGGCACTGGACATGGATCCAGCAACATGGGAGGATGAAGCTGCCGATCGCACTAAGTGGCGATGCTATTTACGGCGCCACCTCAGATTGGGCGAAGAGAGGCTCACACAAGAAGCAGAGGTGAGGAGAAAACGTCGAAAGGAGCACCAGGAAAATAAGCAGCTGAGGGCTGTCACCTCAGGGGCGCATTCCCATAGTCAGTTATGACTGAAGGGGCTATTATTATTGTACATTTAAGACAAGGTGATTGAACAGCTGATAGATTATTAACACAGAACTCAGCAGTGATAGAAATTATATTCTTCCTGGCTCCAGTTGGAGCAGAGGTACAATATTGTCTAGATTACCTAAGAAAGATCTATGTAGATCATAGTTAATTAACTCTTAGTATACGAGCGGCCTTCTAGAGAGGCCGATGATCGATCCCCGTCAATAGCGAAAATTTATAGCTGAATGCATGTTTAAAACCACTGAACAATTTAGTTACGTGCATGATATAGGGGTTTCATTTCTTCACATTTTGATATATAACACTTATGTTATCTTTATAAATAAATTATTTATTGCAAAATCTGTAATGGTAGTCATGAAAGGCAGCTCGTATACTAAGAGTTAAATCTGTCTTTTTAGCACAAGTGATACAAAGACAACGAATAACAGCAGATTCCAGATGTACTGCTGGCTGGACTGTGATGCCTATATTTTCATACATATTTGCTTTTATAAGGCTAATCACCTTTCACAAAATTCACAACGTCCTGCTCTCGGGACTATCTTCTACAAATGGCGTCAAGCCGTTGAATTTTCTTAATAATATGAAAGGCTTTGGCCAATGACCGAACGACAATTTTGAAATTTGAAATTAAAAGCAAAACATACTTGATTTTTGGACACTACCAAGTTTTTTTTCTCTCTCATTCTTAGATCTCTACTGCTAAATATATTTTGTGTTAAGCCATCCCATAATCTTGCACATATCAGAGAACATGAATTATTGTTACAATGAAATGAAAATACAGCTGGGACTACATCTCAATAATGCCAGTTTTGTAAATGCACATGTCTTGTGAAATAAAATGTTTTCTTAGGTGACCAGAGGGACACAGCTTACCTATCCCATTGTATGGTAGAAAAGAAAGATTAATAATAGTATTGCAGATGCAGTGCCGCCTTTGTAGGAGAGACATATGAACAACACTGGTACACTGCGGAATGGATGTGCTGGATGGGCCCATGGGATATGACCCAGCTCTTTATTTCTTATGTATGCTCTTTTGTATATAAAATACAGTCTAAATAAGATATCACCCAGGAGACATTGTTTCATTATTACAGGGTCTTATCTGGCACTAGTCTGGTGCTAGAGTTCTATGTGAAAGCTGTTGAGAAGTTTTGGACGCCAGTAGTGATAGGGGTCGCCAGTATTCCCCCCTATTACTTTTTCAGCAGTGGTCATTCGGCCGAAAGAAGTCAAACAGTTCCAGTGGGCCAGATAAGTGAAATATCTGGTACCCCAACAGTACATCAGCTATAAGAGCAGCATACCCCTGTATCCAAGAAATAAAATATTTCCATACTGAAATGAACAATAACATTAGTTTTTAAAGAGACTGGGAGTGATTTAAAAAAATCCCAAACAGCCATCCAGTGTTAGAAACCAGTTATAGACATATTTTAGTAACACTATTAATATAACTTAACAGTATTTGTTTGGACACTTGTCCCTGTGGGTCTAAAATTTATATTTTGTATATATCTTGAATTCTTTTCATTTTAAAAGTCCTGACCAGAAGAATACTAGGTTCAGGACCAAATAAATCATACAGAAAATTATTAATTGTACAAATATATCCCAGGTGTTATTTCCTTTAATCATAGCCTTTAATACTTGTTTGTATGGCTGTGTATTATTGTTAAAGTACCATCACACCACACTTGCATATCCCTAGACATTAGACGTAGCTATCAGTCATACTAGTCAAGAATAAGTCTGCTTGAGGCCATACGGTGGTAGCAGAAAGGTATCCTGATAACTCAACCCTAAATTTGTTAGAATCAGGAACCTTCACAGCTGGCCTCATTCAGTACATTAAGGAAAAATATCAACATCATTTCATATCATCAAAACCCACCACAATCAATTGGGGTCTTTTCTTCCGGGATTTGAACTTGTTAGTTGTCTAGTAATTGTAGCGGGAGGTTAATTAGATGTAGATATCTATATAGGAATCCAGGTATGTCATAGGCTACCAGGATAATATGCCAGTAAAGAGTTCTGGTCTTACAAGAAATACCCCAGTCTCAGAAATAAGCACTGGTGTATGGCTATCATAGAAATAGTCAGACTGTGAAAACCCTGGCCAGATGGTGAGAAGTTGTACCAGGATTTAAGGCGTCTCCTCCCTATGACTATCTTATGATTACTTATATTCTAGGGGATAATTAAAATGAACCTTCACAGAAACCACAAATGGAAGAAGTGAATAAATTCCTCAGGTACAGTTAAAATAGTTTAATAATTACACTAATATTCTATTTCTACTAGTTGGAAAAGAGCATAAAAATATATATATATAAAATATTCACACAATTACTATTATTGTCTATTCAGACTTCAAGATCATGAATAATAACGTTACTGAAATCACTGTTATTAGTCCTTTGAATTAAAAGATACTGTCATCAGTTGACTGAGTTTCTACTGGTTGAAGAATGTTTTGCTGTGTTTCATATAGGGGTGGTCAGTGTCTTAACTGACACTTATCTTTCCTTGACAATGATGACACTGAACTGACCTTTTTAGAATCAGACTTGGTAAACCCAGCTGTAGGGATGCCAATGACTAGTAGTAGTTCTTTCTTTGGGGTCCTGCACTTTTGTGGGATTGCCTCTGATGAACAACACCGGCTTCTGATACTTGACAGTCTGGTTTGAGCTATTTCATGGAACCCTCAGACTCCAGATACTGACTGAAACTTATGGCGATTCGCTCACACTTCAGATAGATGTAGCGTAGTGGTGATTATCTGCCGTCCGTCCGTCTGTCTCAAACCTCTTTCGATGTGTGTCTCAGAATTTACCGACCCGATATATATATATATATACGTATAGCGCGGACGTATCGGAGGGTACTGACGTCACAGCTTAAACCTAGGCCTGAAAATCTTTCCCGAACAGCGATTTCAGCCGATCTGTGCGTCGACTGAAATTTTGCCTTTCTCATTCTCGGCATATATAATATCCATATTGTTCCATCTTATCTAGTTTTATACAGTCGATAAATCTCTATCTTCCTATCCCTGTAATTTCCCAAACTGTTATTTGTTGATTTTAATATTTAGAACAGAAGTGGGTTTACCAGCTTTTAGCGTAACTGTGGGCAGCCGTAATACGCATATATTCCTGTAAATGATAATTTCCTACCGTTTCTTCTTTTATACAGTTATACACAATCCTTTCCTGGACCAAAATGTGAAATCCTTTTCCTAATGATTCCCTTCTGCTTTTATTTATCGTTGGCGATTTCCTCTGTCTGATACACATTTCGCTGATACACCGCCATTTTGAAACCGGTCAATCGATCGTTGACGGGTTTATAAATCTACATGAACACGTTTGCAATGACTTGAAACCAATTTTGCGACAGTAATTTAAATATTGTAGCACTAGTGTCCCCAAAAGTTATAAAAGTATTTAAAAGGGAAAATAAAAGCTGATGGACTGTTGAGAGCCAGTAATTAGTTAATTAATTGGTTAATTAATTGATTAGTGTTAGTACTCTGTTTATTAAGAGTTTGGAAAATTATATTAGATCATTTTAAAGATTGATATTATGGCCGACCTAGCAAAGTTCAGATCTGCTGCTGTGCTGGCTGCAAAAGAGATGAATATGGATGGACCAGAGTTGGTTCAGTATGTCACTGCAGAGGTGGATAAATTTATTGAACGTGAAGAAAAAAGATTAGAAAAAGAGGCTGAAAGAAAATTAGAAGTTGAGAAAGAAACAAAACGGTTGCAGATTGAGGCAGAAAAAGAGGCTAGGGCATTGGAGGCGGACCGGGAGGCTGAAATAAAGCGGCTCTAAATTGAAGAAAAGAAGGCTGAAAGGGAGGCCGAGGAAAGAAGACTGGCGGCTGAAAGGGAAGCCGAGGAAAGAAAACAGGCTGCTGAAAGGGAAGACAAGCGATTGGCTGCAGAGAGGGAAGCAAAAGATTAGAGATTACAGAGGGAGCACGAGCTACGACTAAAAGAGTTCGAATTTCAAGGCCCTGCTCCTGAAAATGGTGCCAGCCCTTCTACCTCCGATGCCACTGCTACTCAGGGAGCCTCAACTTCCTTATGGGGTTCCATTTAGACCATTTTGTTGAGAGGGACGATGACATTGAGTCATTTTTGTCTAGATTTGAGGTTTTATCCACCACCTAAGGGTTGGAGAAGGAAAGGTGGAGTTTAAAGTTATCTCAGGGGCTGAGGGGAACTTCTTATGAAGTGTTTGCCAAGATGAGCAAAGACGACCAAGACAATTATGACATGTTAAAGCAGGCTCTTTTGCTAAGGTATGAAAAGAACGGAGAATTTTACAGGAAAAAGTTTAGAAATGCCAAACTACTGTCGGGTGAGACCTATCACCAGTTCTCTGCACGTTTAGAGACGTACTTGGAGAAATGGACTGCTCTGGGTAAAACCCAAGATCTTAAAGAGATGATCCTTATTGAGCTATTGAGAGAGTCCATGGCTCCAGACTTGAGAAAGTTTCTCATGGAACAAGGTGCAGAGAGGCTGGGTGAGTTACTTAATGTCGCTGAGAGGTATCAGGCAGCCCTGGCAGAGGTAGGTGGCGCTAAAAAGAAACAGATTGACAATTTTAAGGCTCCACAAAACTCTAATAGATTTGATAACAAAGATCAGGGGAACAAAGGTAAGCACAATTTTGATAGGCCACGCAATGATTTTAGAAACAAAAACCCACAATTCAATGATAGGAAATATTATGAAAGAAAACCTTTTCATCAAGGTAGATTATATTGCAAATGGTGTAAGAGGGAAGGTCATGACATCAAATTTTGTCATAAGAAAACTTCTGGATTTGCTGCTATGAAGATGGGGAACAAGGGAGGAAAGGATAAACCTACTGGACAGCAGGAACCTTATCACCCCCAGTGTGTGAGGATGTAGTCTGCAATAGTGTCACCATTAGGTGTCTCTATGATACAGGCTTAGATTTTGATTCTGTTGTGAGTGCGCACTTGGTGAACCCAGATCAGTATACCACCAAAACAGTGGAGATACAAGGGGCGACCACGGATATACCACTTATGAAACTTCCCATTGCCAGGATAACGGTGAAAACTCGCTATGTGGAAGGAGTAATCAGAGCAGCAGTGATCGACGCACCCATCTACCCTCTGATATTGGGGTGTCGTTATGTATTCTTGGGGAATCCCAGGAGAGCTGTGGTCTTGGCAGCCGTCCAGACACGATCACAATCCAGAAAGGAAGAAGATGAACCTATAAATACTCATACAGAAGAGATGAGGAAGGCACAGGCTGAGGACAAGACACTCAAGCCTTGTTACAAAAAAATTACCTAAATGCCACACACCTCAAAGCAAAGGGGACTATTACATGAAGAACAAATTATTATATAGGAAGACCGGAACTGGAACAAATGGTCACGGCCAGCTGGTTCTTCCTACTTCATATAGGGAGAGAGTGTTGGAATTAGGACATGCGATTCCCTTCAGTGGTCACATGGGGATCAGCGCAACATGACAACGTATAGCTTGTCATTATTTCTGGCCAGGAATAACGGAGGATATAAAGAGATATGTAAAATCCTGCCCAGAATGTCAAAGGATAGCTCCAAAGCACTGGACTGCTCCAGCAACTCTAGGGGAAATGCCCATTGTGGGAACACCTTTTGAGAGAGTTGCCGTGGATATTGTGGGACCTCTCACTCGGACCAAGAGGAGGAACAGTTACATCCTTACTGTGGTAGACACGTGTTCTATGTGGGGAGAGTCGGTAGCCCTGTCGTCAATCGATTCCAAGCATGTCGCAGAGGCACTACTTACAATATTCACAAGGTTAGGATTCCCGCATCAAATCTTGACTGATAACGGCTCACAGTTCAAGGGGAAACTAAGGCACTTTCATTGTAGTCCGTATCACCCCCAAGGGAACGGCCAGGTACAGAGGTTCAACGGGACTCTCATTTCTATCCTGAGAAAGCTGGCACATGAGAAACCTGATACGTGGGACGAATAATCTCCCGCTGCGTTGTTTGCGTATCGTGAAGTTCCACATAATTCAACCGGGATGGCACCCGCAACCCTGTTATTTGGGAGGCCAATAAAAGTTCCTTTAGAAGCTTTGTTAAGGACCTGGACAGATGAGAAGGCAGAGGAGACCGTTACCTCTTCATACCAATATGTGAACGAGCTGACCACTCGTCTTAAAACTGGCTGGAAACTTGCAAATGATAATCTCAGACAAGCCAGGAAAAAACATGCTGCCTATTTTAATAAGAAAGCAAAGGATAGGGAATTATTTGTGGGAGAGAAGGTGCTTCTTCTTCTGCCCGGCAGCCAAAATAAACTACAAATTGGATGGCAAGGTCCATATAATGTTCTAGAGAAGGTATCTAGAACAAATTATAAAATCGACAAGAAAGGGAAAGAGAAAGTATATCATGTGAACCTTCTAAAGAAGTATCTGGACAGGGAAATCCAGGAACGAACACATTTAATGTCCTTGTCGATAGCAACAGGGATGAAGAATGAACCGCTGACATCCCATGAGTATCCCTTGAAAACATGTGAGACACCGGCACATGTAAAAGGCAGTAAACACTTGACGCAAAAACAGAGGGAACAGGTTCAAAAGGTTCTGACTGATCATACGGACGTGTTAACAGACAAACCGGGGCACACGAATTTGTTAGAACATGACATGAAACTAGTAGACCCAACACCGATCTGTATGAGAGCCTACACGATCCCGTTTGCCAAGGAGAAAGCTTTGAAAGAGGAGATTGAGTACCTATTGAAAGAAGGAATTATTTCTCATAGCGAATCTTCATATATTTCCAGTGTGGTTTTGCTGAGAAAACCCTCTGGAGAACATCGTCTGTGTATAGATTACAGGAAACTGAATGCTGTCACAGAGAATCAGGTGGATCCATTACCTGACACAAATCAATTATTTGCCAGGCTAAACAAGGCAAAATATTTTTCGACGGTGTAATGAGCAAAGGATATTATCAGATTCCAGTGAAGCCTGAGGTCAGACCTTATTTGGCGTTTAGCACTTCGGAAGGGCATTACGAATTCAACATGTTACCTTTTGGGTTGAAAAATGCTCCGAGTGTATTTTCTAGGATGATGCGAAAATTGTTGGATCCACTAAATAACCCATGCATCACAAACTTTATGGATGACATCCTCATTGCTACAGAAACATTTGAGGAACACATTAACTCTTTGACTATGCTGTTTGATAGACTAAGGGAGGCTAATTTGACGGCTCGACCAACAAAATGTTGTATTGGTTGTAAAGAGTTGGAGTTCTTGGGACATACTGTGTTTCAGGTTAGTATGACCCCTGACCCCAAGAACCTTGAAAAATTGCAGAGAGCACCTAGGCCACAAACAAAGAAAGACGTGAGATCTTTCGTGTCGTTATGTGGATTCTATCAGAAATATATCAAAAATTTTAACTCTATTTGTGCTCCTCTGACGGATTTAACTCGCAAGGGAAATCCTGATAGAATTGTTTGGTCAGCCCAATGTGAATCAGCCTACCAAGAGTTAAAGGAAAAACTTACAAGCAAGCCTGTCTTGAAATTGCCTGATTTGAGTCAGGAATTTGTCGTGAGAAATGACACAAGCAATATGGGCCTGGGGGCTATGTTGTTGCAAAGATCATCGTCACCAGAGGGAGAGCTGAACCAAGTCGCTTATGCTAGCCGCAAGTTAAAAAAAACGGAACAAAACTATTCAACAAGCGAAAAAGAATGTCTAGCTTTGATCTGGGCGATACGAAAGTTCCAGATCTATCTATATGATAGAACATTCGTGGTTTAAACGGATCATCAGCCTCTCGTATTCTTATCACAGGCCAAGCATGAAAATGCCAGATTATTAAGATGGTCGTTATTATTACAGCCATATCAATTTACCATCGAATATATTCCGGGGTCACTGAACGTGGGTGCAGACTTCCTCAGTAGGCATCCCTGTGATCCAAATCAGAGTATTCAGCACGCGTAGGGAGTTGATTTTATCTATGTGTATCACTGTTTGGAACTAGCATCAGGCAAGTTCTTAAGTGGGGAGATGTGTGGTGAAGTACATTGATGCAACGATAAAATCATTAATTAATTATATATATATATAAAGTCAAAATAAGAGCAGTAGAAATAAAATTAGTAAAGTTGTAATGCGTCTTCTTTACCGCGCTAGAAAACGCGCCCGTCAAGAATTAACGATAAAATTTTGAAAAAACTACTAGCGTATTGGTTCCAGGAAAGATAGAAAGAATAAAACACACAAACGCATAAGATTGAGAGAGCGAACACCTGCTGCCGGCTTGTCAAGTGTTAGAGGTTTGAAT
Source organism: Oreohelix idahoensis (assembly GCA_024509875.1). Classification (NCBI taxonomy): domain Eukaryota; kingdom Metazoa; phylum Mollusca; class Gastropoda; order Stylommatophora; family Oreohelicidae; genus Oreohelix; species Oreohelix idahoensis. Next base: position 819,981 of record JAMPIV010018666.1, read on the forward strand.
TAGCTACTCAGGCCAACAGTGCGAGACATGCCGTTAGCTTGTGTCGAGAACGATTCGCAAGTTTGAAAATTTAAAAATACCCCGCTAGCCCAATACATTTTTAACCACAGACACTGTGGAAAAATATATATATACACACACACATAATTACTTCCTATCGGAGAAAAGGAAGATCTGAGGCGAATTTTATAACATTCAAGTAGTGGAAACTTAGAAAACAACGAACACCAAAATGGAAAATATATTGAATTCTTTATTAATATGTTTAGAATCATAAAAGTTAGCTAGTCTTAGAGCGGGTCTTGTTCTGATGGGTAATATGCTTTCGAATAAAAAATCCGACAGATAGAAATAAAGTTATAGACAAAAGACGGTATTTGTTCGTACAGACAGACCAACACATATATTTAGCAGTAGAGATCTAAGAATGAGAGAGATAAAAAAAACTTGGTAGTGTCCAAAAATCAAGTATGTTTTGCTTTTAATTTCAAATTTCAAAATTGTCGTTCGGTCATTGGCTAAAGCCTTTCATATTATTAAGAAAATTCAACGGCTTGACGCCATTTGTAAAAGATAGTCCCGAGAGCAGGACGTTGTGAATTTTGTGAAAAGTGATTAGCCTTATAAAAGCAAATATATATGAAAGTATAGGCATCACAGTCCAGCCAGCAGTACATCTGGAATCTGCTATTATTCAACGTACCTGTGTTTTTTTTCCATTGAATTCTGGTAAGACCGACATTATTCATATATATTTTGTTTTAAAAAAATGTGAGTGAGAGATGCTGCCATCACATGGTAGATCTGCCATCACCAAGCTGATTTATGCAGGGCTTGAAGGGGAATTAAGATGAAACACATTGCCAGTTTTGTAAATGCACATGTCTTGTGAAATAAAATGTTTTCTTAGGTGACCAGAGGGACACAGCTCACCTATCCCATTGTATGGTAGAAAAGAAAGATTAATAATAGTATTGCAGATGCAGTGCCGCCTTTGTAGGAGAGACATGTGAACAACACTGGTACACTGTGGAATGGATGTGCTGGATGGGCCCATGGGATATGACCCAGCTCTTTATTTCTTATGTATGCTCTTTTGTATATAAAACACAGTCTAAATAAGATATCAACCAGGAGACATTGTTTCATTATTACAGGGTCTTATCTGGCACTAGTCTGGTGCTAGAGTTCTATGTGAAAGCTGTTGAGAAGTTTTGGAAGCCAGTAGTGATAGGGGTCGCCAATATCCCCCTATTACTTTCGGAGCAGTGGTCATTCGGCCGAAAGAAGTCAAACAGTTCCAGTGGTCCAGATAAGTGAAATATCTGGTACCCCAACAGTACATCAGCTATAAGAGCAGCATACCCCTGTATCCAAAAAATAAAATATTTCCATACTGAAATGAACAATGACATTAGTTTGTAAAGAGACTGGGAGTGATTTAAAAAAATCCCAAACAGCCATCCAGTGTTAGAAACCAGTTATAGACATATTTTAGTAACACTATTAATATAACTTAACAGTATTTGTTTGGACACTTGTCCCTGTGGGTCTAAAATTTATATTTTGTATATATCTTGAATTCTTTTCATTTTTAAAGTCCTGACCAGAAGAATACTAGGTTCAGGACCAAATAAATCATACAGAAAATTATTAATTGTGCAAAGTTATACCAGGTGTTACTTCCTTTAATCTTAGACCTTTAATACTTGTTTGTATGGCTGTGTATTATTGTTAAAGTACCATCACACCACACTTGCATATCCCTAGACATTAGACGTAGCTATCAGTCATACTAGTCAAGAATAAGTCTGCTTGAGGCCATAAGGTGGTAGCAGAAAGATATCCTGATAACTCAACCCTAAATTTGTTAGAATCAGGAACCTTCACAGCTGGTCTCATTCAGTACATTAAGGAAAAATATCAACATCATTTCATAACATCAAAACCCACCACAGGAATGTGGCCTATGTACTGGTTACCCCTATGAAAGGTTTTGTGTGCTGGGTGAGTTAGATCTTTTGATACTCTTGCCCAGTAGCTGAATCTCAGTTCTTTTCTCCTTAGGTCCAGGGGTATAATGCCTAGCGCTACTTCTAGTGCCTCTGCTTTGAGGCACCTGCTATTATTGACAGTGCCTGGTTTTTTACTGTGTCTAGTTTTTTCTTGATGCTCGGGGCGGCTGATGCATAGACAACACTGACATAGTCAAGTTTGCCCTTAATAAATGATTTATAGAAGGTTAACATTGTCTTATTGCAGGCTCCCCAACCACTTCCTTTCATATATCTTATCATGTTAATAAGTCCCCTACTGCTTTGCACTAATAGGTCTATGTGTTTGTTCCAGTTTAGTTGCTAGTCTAGTACCATACCCAGAAATCTAGTTGATTTTGCTGTGCATACGTTTTACTCACTAATGCTTTTGTCAATTGTATTATTTTTTATTACACGCCCTCTACTGAAGATCATTACAACGGGTTTTTTTTTTTAACGTTCAGATTAAATCCCCACTTGTGCATCCAGTCAGATACTTTATCTATTTGTTTTTGTACTGTTTTATAGAGGAATGGGAGGTTTCTTTCCGTTCTCCATCGAATACTGCTACTGTCTTTTCATTCCTTTTGAAGCCTGTTTTAGCATCATGTTCCAGCTTCAATAATTGTTCTATGATGGCTTCTAAAGCCTGCCTGGGTCGGACTGTACAAATTATGCTTTTCTAGGTGAAATTTTAGTCTGCTGTTGACTATTGTTTCTAGAATTTTTCCTAGATGCGATGTTAACGATATTGGCCTGTATGAGCTGACATCATGTGCTTCCTTATCTGGCTTTAGTATGGGGATGACTACTGCTGTCTTCCATGAACTTGGTATTTTTCCCGTGTGCCAGATTTTGTTGTAGAGGGATGCAATCACCCTTAGAGTTGTATTTGGTACGCTTTTGAGGATTTCATAGCTCTGAATGTCTTGCCTAGAGGTGGTATTGGTTTTTTCTGCTAAAGCTCTTTCTATTTCTTCTACTGTAATATCTGCATTTAAATAATTAGCGTCCTTTATAATACCTGATTTGTATATCTAATATGTATGTATGTTTGTGTGTGTGTATATGTATATATATATATATATATATATATATATATATATATATATATATATATATATATATATATATATATATATATATATATATATATATATATATATATATATATATATATATATATATATATATATATATATATATACGAGGGGCGTTCAGAAAGTAATGCACCACATCGTTTTTCTCAGCTAATAATGAAGATAGAAGCATGAAACTTTGCATACTTCAAATATGGCATGTGCTAATTGTGTGCCCCAAATTGCAACGCAACCGGCCAAATACTACGGCTGCCCTAAACCGTTGAAATGGAGCGTGTTAGCAACTTGCGTTATAAACAGCGAATTGTGATAGATTTTCTCGTTGCAGAGAAGGAAACTGTTGTGAATATTCACAAGCGTCTATGTGATGTGTATGGAAGTTTTGCAGTCGACAGGAGTACAGTCAGTCGCTGGGTTCAGAGAATCAAAGAATCAGGAAGTGGAGATACAGAGCTGCTTGGTCGGCCGCGCTGTGGACGTCCTGCCACAGCCACCAACGCAGAAATGTTTAAATGCGCTGTGGGCATTATTCTTACTGATAGGCGAATCACTACTCAACAATTGGCCTTACAGCTGTCAGTCAGCATTGGTAGTGCAAATGTAGTTATAAAAATTCTCGGATTTTCTAAGGTTTGCGCAAGATGGGTTCCTCGAAGTCTCACAAATGACCACCGAATGCAAAGGAAAGCAATTTCTTCTGAATTGTTGGAGCGTTTCAATGCTGATGGAGAGAACTTTTTGGCTAAGATCGTTACAGGTGACGAAACCTGGGCACATCATTTTGAACCTGAGACAAAAAGACAGTCAATGGAGTGGCATCATCCGCAATCACCAAGAAGAAAGAAATTCAAGACAATTCCTTCAGCTGGAAAGGTCATGATCACTGTCTTTTGGGACATTCTTGTGGACGTTATGCCAAGAGGAGAGACAATCAATTCGCAAGCTTACATTAAGACATTGAAAAAACTCAATCAACGTTTTCGCAGAGTTCGGCCGCACAAGAATCCATCAGACCTGCTTTTCCTTCACGACAATGCGCGCCCTCACTTAAGTCTGGCAACACGGGAAGCAATCACCAAATTGGGTTGGACTGTCTTCTTCTTCTTCTGTCCTTAGCCACCGACCGTCAAAGCAGTCAGTGGCCATTACGCCTAGTGGCGTCTTAGGGCAACAGCAGATAGGTTTTCTTTGCCATTTCATCCCATCACGCCTATTGGCGTCTTAGGGCAACGGCAAATCAATCCATTTGCTGTCGTTTCCGTAATCGAAGTGACTGGCAAACGGGTGATCAGCCCGTTGGATCTGTACCACCCTATAATCCCGATTTGGCACCCTCTGATTTTCATCTATTTGGTCCACTTAAAGATGCACTCAGTGCGACAAGGTTTGAAGATGATGAAGGAGTGATTCATGCAGCGAAGAAATGGCTACATGATCAAGACAAAATCTGGTACGGGCCTCTCGTATATAAGTATAATCATTATTGAGATGTAGTCCCAGCTGTATTTTCATTTCATTGTAACATTAATTCATGTTCTCTGATATGTGCAAGATTCGCAACGTCTTCTAATTCCGTCCCATAACTATTCATTGTCTTCGTATCACTTGTGCTACAAAGACAGATTTCATTAACTATGATCTGCATAGATCTTTATTAGGTCATCTAGCCAATATTGTACCTCTGCTCCAACTGGAGCCAGGAAGAATATAGATCTATCATTTAGTAATTTCCACTTCTATCTTTGCTGATTTCTGTGTTAATAATCTATCAGCTGTTCAATCACCCTGTCTTCAATGCACAATATGAGTGTTTATTAATGAACTGTTATTGATAATTATTTAAATACATGTATGTCAATTTATTTGTTTGGGGAAAAGAATTTCTATATTTTCCATGATTAACCAAGCATGAATGATTGAAGCGGGGTCAGTAAAGAAAGCGTACCTTTTGCTCGGTGTAGTGGTGTTTGATGATATTGTATGATGTTGATATTACTAAATGTAATTGTATGAGGCCAGCTGTGAAGGCTCCTGAGATAAAATGTAGTTGAGAATTGTCAGAAGGCCTTTCTTGCTACCACTACGACCTCACACTTAATTTTTTTTAATGAATGTGGCTACGTAAATTGTCTAGGGTTATGATATGTAGTGTGGTGTAATAGGTTATAGATATACCCACAGATATTTAACAAGACTAATAATATTAATAAATGTTAAAATACACTGAACTAACTCACGTGTGTAACATTTTTTGATAGAATTACATTTATTTTGTTCTGGATCAATTTTTTAGGTTGACCAGAACTTAAAAGGATTTAGAGATTATGAAAGAAATGCATGGAATATTATATCATAAATGCAATAGTGTACATATATATGTACTATACCAGTTAGTTTTATTAAAATGTTCTAGTAGTCATCTACTTGGGAGGATAGTTAATGTTTGTGCTGTTGGGGTGGCCTCATCACACCTGTCTATATTGACTACACAGTGTCCAGAAAATGGTGGGAATTTTTATGGGGATATTAGTAACTACCAAGCGTTGGTGAATGTCCAGCAGACCAGAGGCTCACTCATCTTGTAGTTGTAGCTCTGGTGCTGAAATCAGGTGGTCCCACCTCTCCGTGCTGGCGGGCAATAATGGTGGTCTCTGTCACAAGTACTGCACAGATACACTCGAGTAAAGTCACCAACTGAATAGACACTGCTTTGTTGACAACAGAAACTCACAGCTCTGCAATCAAAGTATGGGCCATGTGTCAAAATCTATTCTCTACCCACGTCTGGACACAACACTGACACAACAACCACATCATACAGACAGGTCAGATCTCTCTGACCAAACAGCACATTTACCATGGTGGTTTTACATCAGATAGATCCTCCCAGACCATAGATTCTGAAAAATATTTATTAGTTTTCTGCCCTAAAAGAGGATAGGTAATATGTTTCATTATTCTCAACACTTGATCTGTCTTGCATAATCCTTGCTGGAGTTTATGTACATTGTTGGTCCCTAGACCCTGACTAGGGCGGGGGGTCTAGAGCAAATCCCTACTTGTTTGTAAGGCTAGATTTCGATATGGCAGTATCAAATCACTCGAACATGAAACAATATTCAAAATATATAAGGAAATAATTTCAATCTTACCAGATTATGAATAAATAACACAGAATTGCTAGCAAAACTCAGCTGAGCTGCTGGCTATAGTATGGCGTCCCTAAATTTCTTTCACTTTCTTTCATATGGAAATCACCACACTTTAAAATCTGTGTCTATCACTGAACAACTATTGAAGAATGGCCCCACTTTCGCGTCTGAGCGCTAATGATATGATTGTCTGTGGCCAATCACTGCCTAGGTTTATTTTAAATTCAAATTTCCTACACTAAAGTCATTTCAGTCATGCTTCAGTCAAGTATGGATGGTTATCTGTTAGTCTGTCCGTCTCTACTTGTGTTTCAACAAAATGTACTTGATTTTTGAACCAACCTTTCTCTCCCCTCCAAAATTTTGTCGTTAAAAGTTATATTTAGACACAGCTACCACCAATGTCCCTCTCTTCCATACTACGTAGATTTGAACACCTGCGTCTCAAGGTCGTGTTTTTTTGTGCAATTAGCGACACTTTTAGATTCAATACAGTCTGTCGATGATGTGAACAACACTGTCTTTTGTCATTATCTTCAATATTATCTATCCGTCTGTAAAATTAAGACCATATTAGTTCACTGCTCAGAATGGGCCATCCGGCCAGCTAATTTTTATATTCCTAACATTAATATTAAGAAAAAAGTACTTTTTAAATTTTGTAATATTTCGAACATCTGCGTTTAGCCGCTGAATTCAAATCAAGGGCTTGGTATCGCGCAAAAGCGTCCAATAAATGACTGTGGCGTAACATATCTATGGTCCCTTCTGTCGAGTTGCTTACTTTTTATGTCAACTTGGGAAACGTGACTTTTCTCCGTTTCCCCCCCAATTGCGTCTCCTTAGCCTTTCTAGTCTCACGCAATCTTTCCAGTCATATTTTTTTCCTTTTTGATCCGCCGTTCCCCTCCTGTCTAGCAAGTCAATTATTATGGAGGATGATGACCCGCGGTCTAGGCGATCATGTACTATTCGCAGCCTACGCATTATGTTTTTATCCTTAAATGTTATCTTTGGAGGTATTTTACCGTTGTATCTCTGTCAATTTCACTACACATCTCCCCACTTGAAAACATGCCTATGGCAAGTTTCAAAACCAGCGATACACATAGGTAAAATTACTCCTCACGTCCGCCACTACTCTAATTTTGATCACAGGGGTGCCGACTGAGGAAATCTGCACCGACATTCAATTTGCCTGGGATATATTGGATACTAAACTGATAAGGTTGAAGCAACAAAGACCACCTCAGCAATCTTGCGTTTTCATGCTTAGCCTGAGACAAGAACACGAGAGGCTGATGGTCCGTCTCCACCACAAAAGTCCTACCATACAGATAGATTTGAAACTTCTTTATTGCCCAGATTAACGCTAAACATTCTTTTTCGCTTGTGGAGTATCCTTGTTCCGCCTTATTCAATTTGCGGCTTGCATAAGCGACTGGTTTCAGTTCCCCATCAGGTGAAGATGATCTTTGCAACAAAGCCCCTCCGAGTCCTACATTACTTGCATCGGTTCTTAAGACAAAGTCCTGTGTCAAATCAGGCAGTTTGAGAATAGGCTTGCTAGTGAGTTTTTCCTTTAACTCTTGGAACGCTAGTTCACATTGTGCAGTCCAAATAATTTTATCTGGAAGTCCCTTGCGAGTCAAATCAGTCAGAGGAGCACATATAGCGTTAAAATTTTTGATGTATTTCTGATAAAATCCGCATAACGACACGAATGATCGCACGTCTTTTTTTGTTTGTGGCCTAGGTGCTCTCTGCAGTTTTTCCAAGTTCTTAGGATCAGGGGTCATATTACCCTGATATACAGTGTGTCCCAAGAATTCCAACTCTTTGCATCCAATACAACATTTTGTTGGCCTAGCAGTTAAGTTCGCCTCCCGAAGTCTATCAAACAACATCTCCAGAGCTTCAATGTGTTCTTCAAATGTCTCGGTGGCGACGAGAATATCATCCATGAAATTTGTGATACATGGGTTATTCAGGGGATCCAACAATTTGCGCATCATCCTTGAAAACACACTCGGAGCATTTTTCAGTCCGAATGGTAGCATATTGAATTCATAATGTCCATCCGAAGTGCTAAAAGCCAAATAAGGTCTCACTTCAGGCTTCACTGGGATCTGGTAATAGCCTTTACTAAGATCCACTTTTGAAAAGTATTTTGCCTTGTTCAGTCTGGCAAATAACTGTTTTGTGTCTGGTAATGGATCCACTTGTCCTTCTGTGACAGCGTTCAGTTTCCTGTAATCTATGCACAGTCTGTGTTCCCCAGACGGTTTTCTCAACAAAACGACACTAGAACTAAAAGATGATTCACTGTGCGAAATAATCCCCTCCTTCAACAAATACTCTATTTCTTCCTTCAATGCCTTCTCCTTCGCGAACGGAATAGAATAGGCTCTCATACAGATTGGGTTTGAGTCTACCAGTTTCATGTCATACTGTAGCAAATTTGTATGGCCTGGTTTATCTGTTAATACATCTGTATGTTCCTCCAGAACCTTTTGAACTCTCTCCCTCTGGTTTTTAGTCAGGTGCTTACTGACTTTTACCTGTGCTGCTGTTTCACAAGGATGTAATGGGTATTCATGTGAGGTGAGTGGTTCTTTTTGCATCTGGGTTGCAATAGCTAAGGTCAATAAGGGGGTGCTTTCCTGGAGTGGTCTGTCCAGATACTTCTTTAACAGGTTTACATGATAAACTTTTTCCTTCCCCTTTTTGTCAATTTTATAGTTTGTTCTAGACACCTTCTCTAGAACCGTATATGGACCTTGCCAACCAATTTGTAATTTATTCTGGCTTCCGGGTAGTAGAAGCAGCACTTTCTCTCCGACTGCCAGTTCCCTGTCCTTTGCCTTCCTATTAAAATATGCTGCATGTTTCTTCCTGGCTTGTTTCAAATTATCATTTGCCAGTTTCCATCCAGCTTTCAAACGAGTGGTCAGTTCGTTCACATATTGATACGATGAGGTAACAGTCTCTTCCGCCTTCTCATCTGTCCAGGTCCTTAATAAAGCTTCTAAAGGACCTTTTATTGGTCTCCCAAATAGCAGAGTTGCGGGAGCCATCCCGGTTGAACTATGTGGTACCTCCCGGTACGCAAACAATGCGGCGGGCAGGAATTGATCCCACAGATCCGGTTTTTCGTGTGCCAGCTTTCTCAGGATAGAAATGAGAGTCCCGTTGAACCTCTCTACCTGGCCGTTCCCTTGTGGATGGTACGGACTACAATGAAAGTGCCTGGCTTGAAATAGCTTAAAAACTTCTTCCGTTAGTTTCCCCTTGAACTGAGAACCATTATCCGTCAAGATTTGATGCGGGAATCCTAATCGGGTAAATATTGTAAGTAGTGCCTCTGCTACATGTTTTGAATCAATTGATGGCAGGGCTACCGCCTCTCCCCACATAGAACAAGTGTCCACCAGAGTAAGGATGTAACTGTTCCTCCTCTTGGTCCGAGTGAGAGGTCCTACAATATCCACTGCAACCCTCTCAAAAGGTGTTCCCACTATGGGCATTTCCCCTAGAGTTGCAGGAGCAGTCCAGTGCTTTGGAGCTACCCTTTGACATTCTGGGCAGGATTTGACATATCTTTTTATATCCTCCGTTATCCCTGGCCAGAAGTAATGACAAGCTATACGCTGTCCTGTGGCGCTGATCCCCATGTGACCACTGAAGGGAATCGCATGCCCGAGTTCCATCACTTTATCTCTATATGAAGTGGGAAGAACCAGCTGGTTGTGACCATTTGTTCCAGTTCCGGCCTTCCTGTATAAGAGTTTGTTCTTCATGAAATATTCCCCCTTGCTCGGAGGTGTGTGGCATTTGGGCAATTTTTCAAAACAGGGCTTGAGTGTCCTATCCTCAGCCTGCGCCTTCCTCATCTCCTCTGGATGAGCGTTTATAGGTTCACCTTCTTCCTCCTTCTTCTGTGACCTGGTCTGCACTGTCGCCATGATCACAGGTTTCTCGGGATTCCCCAAGAAGACGTATCTACACCCCAATATCAGAGGGTAGATTGGTTCATCTATCACTGCTGCTCTGATTTCTCCTTCCACATAGCGAGTTTTCACCGTTATCCTTGCGATGGGAAGTGTCATGAGTGGTATGTCCTTAGTCGCCCCTTGTATTTCCACTGTTTCTGTGGTATACTGACTTGGGTCCACTAGGCTAGACTTCACAACTGAATCATAATCCAAACCTGTATCATAAAGGCACCTTATGGTGACCCCATTACAAATAACATCCTCACAAACTGGGGGGTGATAAGGTTCCTGTTGTCCCTTAGGATTAACCTTTAATCTTTGCGTCCCCGACTTCATTGCAGCAATGTTTGAAGGTTTCCTTCTACAAAATTCGGTGTTATGGTTATCCTTCTTGCACCATTTACACCATCTTTTCCCTTGGTTCAACGGTTTTCTTTCATTGAACTTTTGGTCATTGAACTGTGAGTTTCTGTCGCGATAGTCATTTCTTGGCCGCTCAAAGTTTGTCCTACCTTTATTTCCCTGCTCTCTATTATCAAATTTATTAAATTGCTGTGGAGCTTTAAAATTGTCTATGTGCTTCTTTTTAGCACCACTTACCTCTGCCTGGGCTGCCTGATACCTCTCAGCAACATTTAAAATTTCCCCCAACTTCTCTGCACCTTGTTCCATGAGAAATTTTCTCATGTCTGGAGCCATGGACTCTCTCAATTGCTCAATCATGATCATTTCTTTAAGATCTTGGGTCTTCCCCAGAGCCGTCCATTTCTCCAAATAGGTTTCTAGTCTAGCAGAGAATTGGTGGTATGTCTCCCCAGACAACAGTTTGGCATTTCTAAATTTCTTACGATAAAAGTCACCATTCTTCTCGTACCTTAATAACAAAGCCTGCTTTAACATGTCATAATTGTCTTGGTCTTCCCTGTTCATTTTGGCAAATACTTCATAAGAAGTACCTCTCAATCCTTGTGATAGCTTTAAGCTCCACCTCTCTCTCTCTCTAACCCATATGTAGTAGCTAATAACTCAAAACGTCCTAGGTACCCCTCTATGTCATCGTCTTTTTCAACAAAATGGTCTAAATGAAACCCCATAGCTGAGTTTGAGGCTCCCAGACTGGGCGTAGCATCTGAGGCAAAAGGGCTGGCACCATTTTCAGGAGCCGGGCCTTGTAATTCCAGCTCCCTTAGTCGTAATTCGTGCTCCCTCTGCAACCTTCTATCTTCTGCCTCCCTTTCGGCAGTCAACCTTTTTTTTCTTCTGCCTCCCTTTGCTGTCGTTTTTCTTCTGCCTCCCTTTGCTGTCGTTTTTCTTCTGCCTCCCTTTGCTGTCGTTTTTCTTCTGCCTCCCTTTGCTGTCGTTTTTCTTCTGCCTCAATCTGCAGCCTCTTTGTCTCAGCCTCAATTTGTAACCTCTTTTCTTCAGCTAACCTTTCAGCCTCTAATTTTCTTTCAGCCTCTTTTTCTAATCTCCTTTCTTCCCGTTCAATATATTTATCACATTCAGCCGTTACGTATTGAATTAAAATTTGACCATCCATTCCCATCTCCTTCGCGGTGAGCACAGCAGCTGATCTAAATTTTGCCAGCTCCGCCATACTTTTTAGACAATATACTAATATACAAGCTAAATCTCTAACCAGTAAATACACTAAGTACTTCTTATGACTATAGTCTAACCAATTCTAACTAACCAGTTAACTAATTAATTATTACTGGCTGTGAAGATTCACCAACTTTTATCTGCAGGGACACTTTTAATGTTAAAGGGAATTTTACAATTTATTTCCCTACTTTTATTTCTCCCACCAGGAGATCCTAATATTACTGTTGGGCTAATTATCCCCGGACAAGACCCCAATATATGTAGTGGTGTTTGATGATATTGTATGATGTTGATATTACTAAATGTAATTGTATGAGGCCAGCTGTGAAGGCTCCTGAGATAAAATGTAGTTGAGAATTGTCAGAAGGCCTTTCTTGCTACCACTACGACCTCACACTTAATTTTTTTTAATGAATGTGGCTACGTAAAGTGTCTAGGGTTATGATATGTAGTGTGGTGTAATAGGTTATAGATATACCCACAGATATTTAACAAGACTAATAATATTAATAAATGTTAAAATACACTGAACTAACTCACGTGTGTAAAATTTTTTGATAGAATTACATTTATTTTGTTCTGGATCAATTTTTTAGGTTGACCAGAACTTAAAAGGATTTAGAGATTATGAAAGAAATGCATGGAATATTATATCATAAATGCAATAGTGTACATATATATGTACTATACCAGTTAGTTTTATTAAAATGTTCTAGTAGTCATCTACTTGGGAGGATAGTTAATGTTTGTGCTGTTGGGGTGGCCTCATCACACCTGTCTATATTGACTACACAGTGTCCAGAAAATGGTGGGAATTTTTATGGGGATATTAGTAACTACCAAGCGTTGGTGAATGTCCAGCAGACCAGAGGCTCACTCATCTTGTAGTTGTAGCTCTGGTGCTGAAATCAGGTGGTCCCACCTCTCCGTGCTGGCGGGCAATAATGGTGGTCTCTGTCACAAGTACTGCACAGATACACTCGAGTAAAGTCACCAACTGAATAGACACTGCTTTGTTGACAACAGAAACTCACAGCTCTGCAATCAAAGTATGGGCCATGTGTCAAAATCTATTCTCTACCCACGTCTGGACACAACACTGACACAACAACCACATCATACAGACAGGTCAGATCTCTCTGACCAAACAGCACATTTACCATGGTGGTTTTACATCAGATAGATCCTCCCAGACCATAGATTCTGAAAAATATTTATTAGTTTTCTGCCCTAAAAGAGGATAGGTAATATGTTTCATTATTCTCAACACTTGATCTGTCTTGCATAATCCTTGCTGGAGTTTATGTACATTGTTGGTCCCTAGACCCTGACTAGGGCGGGGGGTCTAGAGCAAATCCCTACTTGTTTGTAAGGCTAGATTTCGATATGGCAGTATCAAATCACTCGAACATGAAACAATATTCAAAATATATAAGGAAATAATTTCAATCTTACCAGATTATGAATAAATAACACAGAATTGCTAGCAAAACTCAGCTGAGCTGCTGCTGGCTATAGTATGGCGTCCCTAAATTTCTTTCACTTTCTTTCATATGGAAATCACCACACTTTAAAATCTGTGTCTATCACTGAACAACTATTGAAGAATGGCCCCCACTTTCGCGTCTGAGCGCTAATGATATGATTGTCTGTGGCCAATCACTGCCTAGGTTTATTTTAAATTCAAATTTCCTACACTAAAGTCATTTCAGTCATGCTTCAGTCAAGTATGGATGGTTATCTGTTAGTCTGTCCGTCTCTACTTGTGTTTCAACAAAAATGTACTTGATTTTTGAACCAACCTTTCTCTCCCCTCCAAAATTTTGTCGTTAAAAGTTATATTTAGACACAGCTACCACCAATGTCCCTCTCTTCCATACTACGTAGATTTGAACACCTGCGTCTCAAGGTCGTGTTTTTTTTGTGCAATTAGCGACACTTTTAGATTCAATACAGTCTGTCGATGATGTGAACAACACTGTCTTTTGTCATTATCTTCAATATTATCTATCCGTCTGTAAAATTAAGACCATATTAGTTCACTGCTCAGAATGGGCCATCCGGCCAGCTAATTTTTATATTCCTAACATTAATATTAAGAAAAAAGTACTTTTTAAATTTTGTAATATTTCGAACATCTGCGTTTTAGCCGCTGAATTCAAATCAAGGGCTTGGTATCGCGCAAAAGCGTCCAATAAATGACTGTGGCGTAACATATCTATGGTCCCTTCTGTCGAGTTGCTTACTTTTTATGTCAACTTGGGAAACGTGACTTTTCTCCGTTTCCCCCCCAATTGCGTCTCCTTAGCCTTTCTAGTCTCACGCAATCTTTCCAGTCATATTTTTTTCCTTTTTGATCCGCCGTTCCCCTCCTGTCTAGCAAGTCAATTATTATGGAGGATGATGACCCGCGGTCTAGGCGATCATGTACTATTCGCAGCCTACGCATTATGTTTTTATCCTTAAATGTTATCTTTGGAGGTATTTTACCGTTGTATCTCTGTCAATTTCACTACACATCTCCCCACTTGAAAACATGCCTATGGCAAGTTTCAAAACCAGCGATACACATAGGTAAAATTACTCCTCACGTCTGCCACTACTCTAATTTTGATCACAGGGGTGCCGACTGAGGAAATCTGCACCGACATTCAATTTGCCTGGGATATATTGGATACTAAACTGATAAGGTTGAAGCAACAAAGACCACCTCAGCAATCTTGCGTTTTCATGCTTAGCCTGAGACAAGAACACGAGAGGCTGATGGTCCGTCTCCACCACAAAAGTCCTACCATACAGATAGATTTGAAACTTCTTTATTGCCCAGATTAATGCTAAACATTCTTTTTCGCTTGTGGAGTATCCTTGTTCCGCCTTATTCAATTTGCGGCTTGCATAAGCGACTGGTTTAAGTTCCCCATCAGGTGAAGATGATCTTTGCAACAAAGCCCCTCCGAGTCCTACATTACTTGCATCGGTTCTTAAGACAAAGTCCTGTGTCAAATCAGGCAGTTTGAGAATAGGCTTGCTAGTGAGTTTTTTTTCCTTTAACTCTTGGAACGCTAGTTCACATTGTGCAGTCCAAATAATTTTATCTGGAAGTCCCTTGCGAGTCAAATCAGTCAGAGGAGCACATATAGCGTTAAAATTTTTGATGTATTTCTGATAAAATCCGCATAACGACACGAATGATCGCACGTCTTTTTTTTGTTTGTGGCCTAGGTGCTCTCTGCAGTTTTTCCAAGTTCTTAGGATCAGGGGTCATATTACCCTGATATACAGTGTGTCCCAAGAATTCCAACTCTTTGCATCCAATACAACATTT
Source organism: Oreohelix idahoensis (assembly GCA_024509875.1). Taxonomy (NCBI): domain Eukaryota; kingdom Metazoa; phylum Mollusca; class Gastropoda; order Stylommatophora; family Oreohelicidae; genus Oreohelix; species Oreohelix idahoensis. The sequence continues at coordinate 835,194 of JAMPIV010018666.1, forward strand.
TGTTGGCCTAGCAGTTAAGTTCGCCTCCCGAAGTCTATCAAACAACATCTCCAGAGCTTCAATGTGTTCTTCAAATGTCTCGGTGGCGACGAGAATATCATCCATGAAATTTGTGATACATGGGTTATTCAGGGGATCCAACAATTTGCGCATCATCCTTGAAAACACACTCGGAGCATTTTTCAGTCCGAATGGTAGCATATTGAATTCATAATGTCCATCCGAAGTGCTAAAAGCCAAATAAGGTCTCACTTCAGGCTTCACTGGGATCTGGTAATAGCCTTTACTAAGATCCACTTTTGAAAAGTATTTTGCCTTGTTCAGTCTGGCAAATAACTGTTTTGTGTCTGGTAATGGATCCACTTGTCCTTCTGTGACAGCATTCAGTTTCCTGTAATCTATGCACAGTCTGTGTTCCCCAGACGGTTTTCTCAACAAAACGACACTAGAACTAAAAGATGATTCACTGTGCGAAATAATCCCCTCCTTCAACAAATACTCTATTTCTTCCTTCAATGCCTTCTCCTTCGCGAACGGAATAGAATAGGCTCTCATACAGATTGGGTTTGAGTCTACCAGTTTCATGTCATACTGTAGCAAATTTGTATGGCCTGGTTTATCTGTTAATACATCTGTATGTTCCTCCAGAACCTTTTGAACTCTCTCCCTCTGGTTTTTTAGTCAGGTGCTTACTGACTTTTACCTGTGCTGCTGTTTCACAAGGATGTAATGGGTATTCATGTGAGGTGAGTGGTTCTTTTTGCATCTGGGTTGCAATAGCTAAGGTCAATAAGGGGGTGCTTTCCTGGAGTGGTCTGTCCAGATACTTCTTTAACAGGTTTACATGATAAACTTTTTCCTTCCCCTTTTTGTCAATTTTATAGTTTGTTCTAGACACCTTCTCTAGAACCGTATATGGACCTTGCCAACCAATTTGTAATTTATTCTGGCTTCCGGGTAGTAGAAGCAGCACCTTCTCTCCGACTGCCAGTTCCCTGTCCTTTGCCTTCCTATTAAAATATGCTGCATGTTTCTTCCTGGCTTGTTTAAAATTATCATTTGCCAGTTTCCATCCAGCTTTCAAACGAGTGGTCAGTTCGTTCACATATTGATACGATGAGGTAACAGTCTCTTCCGCCTTCTCATCTGTCCAGGTCCTTAATAAAGCTTCTAAAGGACCTTTTATTGGCCTCCCAAATAGCAGAGTTGCGGGAGCCATCCCGGTTGAACTATGTGGTACCTCCCGGTACGCAAACAATGCGGCGGGCAGGAATTGATCCCACAGATCCGGTTTTTCGTGTGCCAGCTTTCTCAGGATAGAAATGAGAGTCCCGTTGAACCTCTCTACCTGGCCGTTCCCTTGTGGATGGTACGGACTACAATGAAAGTGCCTGGCTTGAAATAGCTTAAAAACTTCTTCCGTTAGTTTCCCCTTGAACTGAGAACCATTATCCGTCAAGATTTGATGCGGGAATCCTAATCGGGTAAATATTGTAAGTAGTGCCTCTGCTACATGTTTTGAATCAATTGATGGCAGGGCTACCGCCTCTCCCCACATAGAACAAGTGTCCACCAGAGTAAGGATGTAACTGTTCCTCCTCTTGGTCCGAGTGAGAGGTCCTACAATATCCACTGCAACCCTCTCAAAAGGTGTTCCCACTATGGGCATTTCCCCTAGAGTTGCAGGAGCAGTCCAGTGCTTTGGAGCTACCCTTTGACATTCTGGGCAGGATTTGACATATCTTTTTATATCCTCCGTTATCCCTGGCCAGAAGTAATGACAAGCTATACGCTGTCCTGTGGCGCTGATCCCCATGTGACCACTGAAGGGAATCGCATGCCCGAGTTCCATCACTTTATCTCTATATGAAGTGGGAAGAACCAGCTGGTTGTGACCATTTGTTCCAGTTCCGGCCTTCCTGTATAAGAGTTTGTTCTTCATGAAATATTCCCCCTTGCTCGGAGGTGTGTGGCATTTGGGCAATTTTTCAAAACAGGGCTTGAGTGTCCTATCCTCAGCCTGCGCCTTCCTCATCTCCTCTGGATGAGCGTTTATAGGTTCACCTTCTTCCTCCTTCTTCTGTGACCTGGTCTGCACTGTCGCCATGATCACAGGTTTCTCGGGATTCCCCAAGAAGACGTATCTACACCCCAATATCAGAGGGTAGATTGGTTCATCTATCACTGCTGCTCTGATTTCTCCTTCCACATAGCGAGTTTTCACCGTTATCCTTGCGATGGGAAGTGTCATGAGTGGTATGTCCTTAGTCGCCCCTTGTATTTCCACTGTTTCTGTGGTATACTGACTTGGGTCCACTAGGCTAGACTTCACAACTGAATCATAATCCAAACCTGTATCATAAAGGCACCTTATGGTGACCCCATTACAAATAACATCCTCACAAACTGGGGGGTGATAAGGTTCCTGTTGTCCCTTAGGATTAACCTTTAATCTTTGCGTCCCCGACTTCATTGCAGCAATGTTTGAAGGTTTCCTTCTACAAAATTCGGTGTTATGGTTATCCTTCTTGCACCATTTACACCATCTTTTCCCTTGGTTCAACGGTTTTCTTTCATTGAACTTTTGGTCATTGAACTGTGAGTTTCTGTCGCGATAGTCATTTCTTGGCCGCTCAAAGTTTGTCCTACCTTTATTTCCCTGCTCTCTATTATCAAATTTATTAAATTGCTGTGGAGCTTTAAAATTGTCTATGTGCTTCTTTTTAGCACCACTTACCTCTGCCTGGGCTGCCTGATACCTCTCAGCAACATTTAAAATTTCCCCCAACTTCTCTGCACCTTGTTCCATGAGAAATTTTCTCATGTCTGGAGCCATGGACTCTCTCAATTGCTCAATCATGATCATTTCTTTAAGATCTTGGGTCTTCCCCAGAGCCGTCCATTTCTCCAAATAGGTTTCTAGTCTAGCAGAGAATTGGTGGTATGTCTCCCCAGACAACAGTTTGGCATTTCTAAATTTCTTACGATAAAAGTCACCATTCTTCTCGTACCTTAATAACAAAGCCTGCTTTAACATGTCATAATTGTCTTGGTCTTCCCTGTTCATTTTGGCAAATACTTCATAAGAAGTACCTCTCAATCCTTGTGATAGCTTTAAGCTCCACCTCTCTCTCTCTCTAACCCATATGTAGTAGCTAATAACTCAAAACGTCCTAGGTACCCCTCTATGTCATCGTCTTTTTCAACAAAATGGTCTAAATGAAACCCCATAGCTGAGTTTGAGGCTCCCAGACTGGGCGTAGCATCTGAGGCAAAAGGGCTGGCACCATTTTCAGGAGCCGGGCCTTGTAATTCCAGCTCCCTTAGTCGTAATTCGTGCTCCCTCTGCAACCTTCTATCTTCTGCCTCCCTTTCGGCAGTCAACCTTTTTTCTTCTGCCTCCCTTTGCTGTCGTTTTTTCTTCTGCCTCCCTTTGCTGTCGTTTTTCTTCTGCCTCCCTTTGCTGTCGTTTTTCTTCTGCCTCCCTTTGCTGTCGTTTTTCTTCTGCCTCAATCTGCAGCCTCTTTGTCTCAACCTCAATTTGTAACCTCTTTTCTTCAGCTAACCTTTCAGCCTCTAATTTTCTTTCAGCCTCTTTTTCTAATCTCCTTTCTTCCCGTTCAATATATTTATCACATTCAGCCGTTACGTATTGAATTAAAATTTGACCATCCATTCCCATCTCCTTCGCGGTGAGCACAGCAGCTGATCTAAATTTTGCCAGCTCCGCCATACTTTTTAGACAATATACTAATATACAAGCTAAATCTCTAACCAGTAAATACACTAAGTACTTCTTATGACTATAGTCTAACCAATTCTAACTAACCAGTTAACTAATTAATTATTACTGGCTGTGAAGATTCACCAACTTTTATCTGCAGGGACACTTTTAATGTTAAAGGGAATTTTACAATTTATTTCCCTACTTTTATTTCTCCCACCAGGAGATCCTAATATTACTGTTGGGCTAATTATCCCCGGACAAGACCCCAATATATGTAGTGGTGTTTGATGATATTGTATGATGTTGATATTACTAAATGTAATTGTATGAGGCCAGCTGTGAAGGCTCCTGAGATAAAATGTAGTTGAGAATTGTCAGAAGGCCTTTCTTGCTACCACTACGACCTCACACTTAATTTTTTTTAATGAATGTGGCTACGTAAAGTGTCTAGGGTTATGATATGTAGTGTGGTGTAATAGGTTATAGATATACCCACAGATATTTAACAAGACTAATAATATTAATAAATGTTAAAATACACTGAACTAACTCACGTGTGTAAAATTTTTTGATAGAATTACATTTATTTTGTTCTGGATCAATTTTTTAGGTTGACCAGAACTTAAAAGGATTTAGAGATTATGAAAGAAATGCATGGAATATTATATCATAAATGCAATAGTGTACATATATATGTACTATACCAGTTAGTTTTATTAAAATGTTCTAGTAGTCATCTACTTGGGAGGATAGTTAATGTTTGTGCTGTTGGGGTGGCCTCATCACACCTGTCTATATTGACTACACAGTGTCCAGAAAATGGTGGGAATTTTTATGGGGATATTAGTAACTACCAAGCGTTGGTGAATGTCCAGCAGACCAGAGGCTCACTCATCTTGTAGTTGTAGCTCTGGTGCTGAAATCAGGTGGTCCCACCTCTCCGTGCTGGCGGGCAATAATGGTGGTCTCTGTCACAAGTACTGCACAGATACACTCGAGTAAAGTCACCAACTGAATAGACACTGCTTTGTTGACAACAGAAACTCACAGCTCTGCAATCAAAGTATGGGCCATGTGTCAAAATCTATTCTCTACCCACGTCTGGACACAACACTGACACAACAACCACATCATACAGACAGGTCAGATCTCTCTGACCAAACAGCACATTTACCATGGTGGTTTTACATCAGATAGATCCTCCCAGACCATAGATTCTGAAAAATATTTATTAGTTTTCTGCCCTAAAAGAGGATAGGTAATATGTTTCATTATTCTCAACACTTGATCTGTCTTGCATAATCCTTGCTGGAGTTTATGTACATTGTTGGTCCCTAGACCCTGACTAGGGCGGGGGGTCTAGAGCAAATCCCTACTTGTTTGTAAGGCTAGATTTCGATATGGCAGTATCAAATCACTCGAACATGAAACAATATTCAGTATGGCGTCCCTAAATTTCTTTCACTTTCTTTCATATGGAAATCACCACACTTTAAAATCTGTGTCTATCACTGAACAACTATTGAAGAATGGCCCCACTTTCGCGTCTGAGCGCTAATGATATGATTGTCTGTGGCCAATCACTGCCTAGGTTTATTTTAAATTCAAATTTCCTACACTAAAGTCATTTCAGTCATGCTTCAGTCAAGTATGGATGGTTATCTGTTAGTCTGTCCGTCTCTACTTGTGTTTCAACAAAATGTACTTGATTTTTGAACCAACCTTTCTCTCCCCTCCAAAATTTTGTCGTTAAAAGTTATATTTAGACACAGCTACCACCAATGTCCCTCTCTTCCATACTACGTAGATTTGAACACCTGCGTCTCAAGGTCGTGTTTTTTTGTGCAATTAGCGACACTTTTAGATTCAATACAGTCTGTCGATGATGTGAACAACACTGTCTTTTGTCATTATCTTCAATATTATCTATCCGTCTGTAAAATTAAGACCATATTAGTTCACTGCTCAGAATGGGCCATCCGGCCAGCTAATTTTTATATTCCTAACATTAATATTAAGAAAAAAGTACTTTTTAAATTTTGTAATATTTCGAACATCTGCGTTTAGCCGCTGAATTCAAATCAAGGGCTTGGTATCGCGCAAAAGCGTCCAATAAATGACTGTGGCGTAACATATCTATGGTCCCTTCTGTCGAGTTGCTTACTTTTTATGTCAACTTGGGAAACGTGACTTTTCTCCGTTTCCCCCCCAATTGCGTCTCCTTAGCCTTTCTAGTCTCACGCAATCTTTCCAGTCATATTTTTTTCCTTTTTGATCCGCCGTTCCCCTCCTGTCTAGCAAGTCAATTATTATGGAGGATGATGACCCGCGGTCTAGGCGATCATGTACTATTCGCAGCCTACGCATTATGTTTTTATCCTTAAATGTTATCTTTGGAGGTATTTTACCGTTGTATCTCTGTCAATTTCACTACACTCGGCCTAAGTATTAATAAGCTCTAGTCGGCCAGTATAAACAAACAATATCCGCTGGAGGTATGTTAGTAAATATTGTGGTTTATATTGTGAGTTGGGGAGGATTAGGTGAAAGGACAGCCTACTTTTCTAGATTAAATCTGCCGTTCTGGAGAATTATTGGAGAATATGAATACGCATGATATTTTGAGACCTGCCCACCGAACATGTGATGCTTGGGGGAGGGAATGGGATGACGTGTTAAATATCGGAACCCTACAATGTAAGGCACTATGAAAGAACACAATAAACGCAGCCATTCAGGCTGGAAACACTTCCAAAAGTCAACTATCGTTACTCTGCACACGCGTCTACGTATTTAATTTTATTTGACGTCATTTCAATCTAGCGACGTTCTAGTTGAGCACCGTGATGGTTCAAAATCGTAAGCACATTGCGGTGCGCATAAATAGGCGCAACAGAAGCTTATCTGATGCTGTTTTGCTCTCCCTAAATTCTTTTATTAAAATAATAATAATTGAAAATGCACACCAATGGCACCGCCTTGGACACGTAAAATACCTGAAGTGTACTATTCCCTTGCAGAGACAATAAAATCGTTTTACATTGGCTGAGTAATATATTAAATGGTGTACGTCGTAAACGCAAAGAAAAGAAAAAATAAATAAGTGGAAACGGTGAGGGAATCCGACTACACATATACGAGCCTCTTAGGTGGCATTTTGGGAGAATAATTTTAACAAACGGTGTGTGGAATAGGAAGAGTAATGCAAATCTAAATAGTAGAAACTGAAAAGAACTGTTAATACCTTCACATATAGGAATAGGAGGACAAGAGACTGCAGACAAGGAAGCAAAAAAGGATAAAGAAATAGTTTAAACCAAATCAATGTTATGTTATAAAAAACAGCGTGTTTAACAAAAAATATTATAACAAAGGAATGGACAGAGGGTTAGAAATCAATCCTTAAACTTAAATTTCCCTATCAGATACTGTAAACACTAACTGAGATTTGCAAAATATCCATACAGTCAAAATGCCACGCAATTAAATATCCTCGAAGGTTACAACCAAGCACGTGATACTTTTTTAAGATAGACAATATCCTAGCTCACTATATGTGACAATGTCGTAAATACAAATAACGAAGAACGTGTCTAATGTAATAAATACAAGAATATCGTTCCTCGTTGTGCCTATGTGACAGTGTCGACGTAGTCACACTTTAACAGAAAGACAGTTTAAAATATCGGTAACAAAATAAAACTTTGATAAATAAATAACAAATTAAAAATGTTTCACCCCGCTGCCGATGACAGTCAGAAAATAAAACTAACCAACGTAGCTACAGAAATACCGAAATGAACATATGGAAAACATACAAGCTGGCATATCTAGAAACGGTGCAAAAAGAATGATCTAACAAGGCTACAGAACATTATCATTCATCACTTCCCTTCAGCTACACTAGGAACAAAGGCCTTATGTCGAGTACTCCTGTCACGTACCAATATTTCAAGACTTTCCATAGATCACCTCATCATATTCATTTCTCCCTCCAGCTCTCTTCTGGATTACAGAAGGAACCCTCTATTGGGAAAACCCGAAATCGTCAACGGCTTTTCCCGTTGCGTCTAGAGGTGGCCCTCCTGTTAATGACCCCCACCTGGTGGACAAACATCTCTTTGTCCCCATCATTAGGAAAAGCAGGTTCTTTCCTTCCCCTGACATTCCTCCTAATGCCAACATGTAAGTGCCTGCCACATCTACCTGTGCTCTTTCTATTCGAGTCACAAAGTTCCCCTTCCACAGCCTGACTCCAAGCCACGGAGGGGTCTAGTTTAGTGCCTGTTGTGGGCACTCCCTCTGGTCGTGCCCTAATTTTTTTACACCGAAAGCAGCGGATGGTCCTTGTTGGCTTTCTCTGTCTGCCCTGCATTTCAGCCATCTGGAGCTTCAGCTGTGCGACCTCTGCTCTGAGTCTCTCCTCTTCGATGTTTCCTTCTTGGGACCTGGGTGCCATTTCTTCATCGGACGCTGTGATGGTGGCTACCACAGCTCTTGCTGTTTGATCAATCCCAAGCCATCTCATAGCATCATCTCTTCTGGACATAAATGGTACTGTAGGCTCGCGACTCAAACAGATAAACAAACATCCAGCCAGTGCTCAATTGCTAATGTTTTCCCATGTCTTTGTTCACCTTTCTACCCACACTGGGCACCTTGCGTGTTTCCTCTTTCTAGGCTGCTCTATGCGAATCTAAATCTCTTTCGCTGGCCCACCGCTCTCTTTATATAAAGGCGGCCTGACCACATCACGCACGGCGTAATGAGCGCGTGGGAATTAGGTTACGAAAGAAGTAACTCAAACGTGCCGATAGGTGCTCTTGAAGAAGCGAAAACAGATAAATATTTTAAAGCGTTATTATGACCTCGTCAGACTACGATACCTCTTTCTTGTATGGTAATGTAGATGTATTCATTCTCAAGGAGGTAGTAGTGAGTCTTTTTAACCTTCACTGACAAGAATATATTTTTTCATTACTGAGTAATGAAACTGGCCTAAACTGACTGAAACCTGTAGAACTATGTACTTTTGAGATTTATACACCGTTTGCCTTGTTCCATTCTTTGCTGATGGGCTGTTTTTCCATGCATATTTAAAACATTGGCTGAGTCGTTTCAACACCTCATAACATCTCTTATATGCAAAATATGGGACACCATTATTAGTTGGAGCTAATTTACGTAGTATTTTCTGAACAATGCCTGCTTTTTCGTGCGTCATTGTTAACACTGTGTTGAACTAGTTTCTGGTTTACTAGGTCATATTTGGACTGTTATGTTGTTGACAGATTCGTCGCTGTGACTCTCTGAATAAGCATTTTCCAGATTTGTTTCCAGTTCGTTTATTCAAATACGTAGTGTTCCTGACCCTCGGTTTGTAAACACTTCTTTCGCAAAGCTGAACTGTTCTTTCAAGAATCTCCTCCATATCCTTCCCTCCTTTCCCGCAGAGCCGTTCTGCTCTATTAACTGCTTAACTCTGGGCTTTAAATTGCTCCCACATCAGTAGTCACCCGTGTGTTACCGGGGCCCGAAAGGGGAGCAAAGAATAGTAACACTGTTCCCTGCCATGCATTTCATAGAAAGCGACTAAGGAGGGTTGGGCATGGGGCTGGTTATCCCATCCTGTAAAAAATTTAAACCACAAAAAACTTCAACAAACATGGACAAGTCAATTAAGGAAAATAAAACACGGCCATCCAAGACAGGGGAAGGTCCTCTCACAGGGAGGCGTATGATGCAACACAGAGAAAGCCGAAAGGAGTCTGTGTTACTGACTAACCTTCTGTCTTCTGGGAGAACTTCCAGATTTGGCACCTGGAATGTTCGGACATTAAACGAACAAGGAAAAGTGGCACAAGTAGCAGCAGAAATGAGGGAATATAAAATCGAGGTTCTGGGACTGTGCGAAACAAAGTTGAAGGGGGTAGACGAGAAGAAACTCATTACAGGTGAATTGGTGGTGTCCTCAGGACATGAAGACGAAAGTTCACACCGCAGTGAAGGGGTAGCTCTTATGTTATCTAAAGAAGCACAGAAAGCACTCATTGAATGGGAAGCCGTTAGACCCAGAATAATAACAGCTACTTTTAAAACAGCTAAAAAGAAAATAAATGTAAATGTCATCCAATGTTATGCACCAACTAATGACAAAGAAGAGTCTGTGAAAGAAGCATTTTATACTAGACTACAGGAAATTATGGAAAAAGTAAAAAGAAGAGACATCACAGTTTTGATGGGTGACATGAATGCAAAGATAGGTAGAGTCAACACCGACTTTGAAGAAGTCATGGGAAAACATGGGCAAGGAATAATGAATGAAACTGGGGAACTATTCTCAAACTTCTGTGCTTCAAATCAACTGGCTATAGGAGGAAGCATGTTTCCACGTAAGAGAATACACAAGGCAACATGTATATAACCAGACCATAGAACAGAAAATCAGATTGATCATATATGCATAAACAAGAAGTTTAGATCATCATTGCAGGATGTAAAGGTATATAGAGGAGCAGATGTGGCATCAGATCACCACCTTCTGATAGCCAAAGTACGAGTAAAAATGAAGCTCAAGAGATATGCAACAATGCAAAATTATAGACAACAATTTAATGTAGGACATCTAAGAAATCAAGAAACAAGAGACAAATTTGCGGTTACAATATCCAACAAATTCCAAGATCTCCAACAGATGGAAGATGTAGAGAATACAGAAGACTATTGGCAGCAAAACAAAAAGGTATGGCATGAGATATGTGAAGAAATACTGGGGAAAAGGGAACGACAACAAAAAGCATGAGTAACAAAAAAACCATCAATAAGATAAAAGACAGAAAAAACAAGAAAGCAGATTTAAACATAAGCAAAACCAGAAGTTCCAAAGCCAAGGCTCAAGACGTGTACACAGAAGCAAACAAAGAAGTAAAAATAAGTATCAAAAGAGACAAGAGGAAGTATATTGAGTTGGCAAGAGAGGCAGAAGATGCTGCAGCCAAAGGAAATATGAGGGAACTGTATATTAGCACAAAGAAGCTTACAGGGAAATACAAGCAAACAAGTTGCCTCATAAAAGACAAGAATGGAAAACTGCTCAGCAATATACAAGAGCAAATGAAGAGGTGGACAGAATATTTTGAGGACCTTCTCAATAGACCAGCTCCACATAACCCCCGGACATTCAGCCAGCAGAAGAAGAGCTACAGATTAACGGTGAAAGACTAACGAAGAAAGAAATAAAGAAAGCCATAAAGCTTCTATGAGATGGAAAAGCGGCTGAACCTGATGGCATTCCAGCAGAGGCCATCAAAGCAGATATCGACACGTCCACAGAGATGTTATATAAATTACTTGATAAAGTCTGGGAAAAGGAAGAGATACCAGCAGAATGGAAGAAAGGATATCTGATTAAGTTGCCTAAGAAGGGAAATTTACAAGAGTGCACACATTATAGAGGAATAATGTTACTATCAGTGCCAGAAAAGTATTAAATAGGATTATCCTTGAGATATTAAAAGAGTCCATAGACAAGAAACTGAGAGATGAACAAGCAGGTTTTCGACAAAACAGATCCTTTACAGACCAGATAGCCACTTTGAGAATAATAGTTGAACAAAGTCTGGAATGGAATTCCCCACTATAGGCCTACATCGGATTTGTGGACTACGCAAAGGCATTTGACAGTGTAGACAGAGAATCACTTTGGAAATTGATGAGGCATTATGGAGTTCCCCTGAAGATCATTAATTTAATAAAGAAAACATATGAAGACATGGCATGCTGAGTTCTTCATGAAAGACAGCTTACAGAACCGTTTGGGATAAGAACGGGAGTGCGACATGGAAGCCTCTTGTCTCCATTTCTTTTCTTACTAGCAATAGACTGGGTTATGAGATTATCGACAACACGCAACAGAAATGGAATCCAGTGGACTCTGACTGAGCAATTGGATGATCTGGATTTTCCTGATGACTTGACTCTCTGTCCCATAACCGTAATCAGATGCAGGGCAAATTGAAAACACTCGATGAGAAGTCACAGCAATGGGGTCTGAAAATACACAGGGAAAAGACAAAGATAATGATAATAAATGCAGGTAATGATAACAGGGTTGAACTCGAAGAAGCACCAAAACAAGATGTAGAATCGTACACATGTCTTGGCAGTAATATAAAAAAAATTGGAGGGACAGACAGTGATATCAAAATAAGAATACAAAAAGCAAGAGGAGCTTTCATTGCATTGGGAAATATATGGAGATAAAGAGAAATCGGATCCAACACGAAAATAAGAATCTTCAACTCAAATGTGAAGTCAGTCCTATTGTATGGCTCGGAGACATGGAGAACAACAAAGACAACAACCAAAAAGCTACAGACTTTCATAAATGGGTGCTTGCGTAGAATAGAAGGATTAAAATGGTATGACAAGGTTACCAACGTGGAACTGATGACAAGAACTAGACAAGTGCCAGTGGAACGAGAGATGAGAAGAAGACGATGGCGATGAATAGAACACACACTGAGGAAACCTGTTGATAGCATTACAAGGCAGTCCTTGTTCTTGAACCCCAGGGCAAGAGAGGCAGAGGTAGACCAAGAAGCGCATGGGGAAGAGAGCTGGAAACAGAGATGAAAATGATAAGGAGAACATGGAAGGAACTTGAGATGATGGCACGTGACAGGAGGACTTGGCATGTGTTTTTTGAAGGCCTATGCTCCTTTGGGAGTGGAGGGTTATGAATGATATCAGAAGTAATCCATAATTATCTGCATCCAACGATTTCTTGAACTTCGTTCGGCAAGATTCTTTTTTCTGGTTTTTATCTTTGTCGTCTGCTCTTTAATTTTTATCGTCTTCTTTCTATTTGCTTTACTAATTCCAAATTCTTCACGACATCAAAGGTATACTATGTCGCCTAATGTATTTTCAGCTTTCCAACCCAAGGTTGTTTATTTAATGCTCTTTTCAAATTTCCTGAACAGTTCGTCATTCAGATATTCCCATTTCGTTTTTGCACTGGCAGGTGAAAACTTATTGGCATCTCTTGTCACGTCCAAGAAATGAGTATTTTCACTGTTAGTCACATCACCATGAGTATTTTGTCGTTGCGGGCTAATACCTGATAGACATGTTCCAAGGTCTTACCTGTAGACACAGTGTGCTATTGATTCAGTAATAAATGACTGCCACCCCCTCCCTTTTTTTCATCCCTAAAAAGATAAATGAACCATTCAGTATGAATATTCTTTGTAGTAACTGTTACATACAATTTCTGAATGCTCTAGCGAAACGCTAACAAATAGTACCCACAGGACAAATTTGGACACCTATAGTTTTGTTTTTCTAATGATAAGGGTTAGATGTTTAGAAAAATATCACTAGTATTCTGGTTTTCATCTACATATGTGCGTTGGTGAATTAAATGTTTACAAATTGTCAGTCTAAGTTAGGAACTATTGATGAGTGTAACTGTGGACACTAATAAAATGACTACTGAACAAATTCCCAGTCCGCGGTCATTTCTCCAAAGCTGAGTCGCACTGCGGGGTGTATTTAATAAATAAAACAAATTGCCCTCACTCGTTTCGCTTATCTACCATTTCCTTGGCTATTATCTTTTCTAGTGTTGCACCCCACGACATTTTAATTTACGTTCAATGAAAACCTCCATGTTGCATCGATTGCTGTCTTGCCTAGACATGACAAATTCAACACTATTTATTTATGATCTAGACTATTGATTTAAGTTCATCACAGTGAAATAATTTCGTGGCGTACAAATTATTACTTTTGTCACTGTAATGTCAATACGTTATCTTCAACGTCAGTGTGACGAGCAGAACTTAAATAAAAATGGTGTTTCTCAAAAGTATAATAATGTAAATTTTGTCACCGTGCCTGTCCGAGACACGTATTTAATTGTGTAAAACGAAAAGGGTGATTCGGTACCAATTTAATTTTACCTCAGTTTACAAAGAAGTATTTTTTCTTCACTAACTTTTAGCAATAACATTTTGACATAACGTGGTTAGACGAACCATTACAATTATCTTTTCCCACACAGTATGTCAATGAATGCCATGTATCTCAGAAGTAATGTCTATGTCTTCATAGTTTCGTTTGTTCATTAGCATTTGCAACATACAATCATAGCTAATTACGTGAGCTGTACCTGACGTAAGGGTCGTCTATTAATGGCACACCCTAATGTAGACTTATACATCATACTATAAGTGCATAAGTTTAAAAAAATGGTCATTTTAAATACACGATGATTTCTTTCAGCCTTGGCTAAGACAGTCATAAATAATTCCAGTTGACTGTAGTTAACGTTTATGACCGCCAGTCAAAGGTACAAGAAAACAATAAAAATGAAACATGCAAAACTCGCTCGATGAACGTCAGTTCAAATTAATTTGTTTACATACTTTTTTGTTTACCTGTTCTACCCACATACGCGGTAAAGCTACCACAGATGCACGCATAAATTTTGTTTTTGTGCGAGAAGTGTTCTCTTAGAAAGGTTTACACGCTGTTTCTATAATTGTTCTCTTCTACTGTCTGTTCTTCTACCTCCTGGACATCCATTTCCTCGGAATTCTGTTGGTTTATTTTTTTTTTTTTTTTTTTTGCTGTTGAAGGTGAAAGCTGATGTGGTTGTAATACAACGTGTTGTAACGAATAACATTTATTTATTTATTTTATTATTTTATTTAATTGATTTCCAATAGTCTGTCAAGTACGTCCACTTAACCTGAAGGCTGTACTTCGTTTGTTTATGAATAATGTTTTTCTCTAACTCAGGTGCGCAAGACATAGGTTCGCGTCGCAAATATAGCAACGTAAGACAAAGCACGAGAGTAAGACATTATATAACATAAGTGCAAGAAACTATGACATTGAGTAGTTCCATATTTTAAATGCAAGTAATTAAACCATAGTTTGTCCCGTGTGGCGTGAAAGAAAGAAAATAGCCACAGCTGATGTGCTGCAAATGTACGAGTATATGAGTGATTGACAGGGTATAAGTTTCCTGCAAGCGAACCAACTATATCGGTGGTTCCATGATTTAAAAGCAGCAAATAGGCAAATGAGTGAATAAAGAAAACCTCTAGTTCCATTTTTAAATGCAAAAGAGAAAGTAGCAATCCATATATTAAATTTAAGACGTAGTTTTCTTAAATACACAAGTACGATATATTTTCACGTTTTACATGCAAGAAAGTAAGATATAGTGTTAATTTTTGTTCAACGGATAATAATAATAATAATAATAAATTCTTTAAGCACCAAACACGGCGCATAAGGCAGAAACCAGTGCTCTCCAGGTTGTTCGTTGTGACGCCACTCCTCTTAGCTCTTGCACATTATTTAGGCCCAACGTTCTTCCTTCTCTTATTATTGTTCTTCTGAGTGTTTCTTTTGGTCTTCCTTTTTTCCTCTTACCCTCAGGAACAACGGATGGCAGCACAAAAAGTACAATTTCATCTACCTCAAATTCAGATCATGAGAAACTGTTACCTGTCACAAAAATCATATCTCAAACATACAATAGCACCTATGTGAGAAAAGGAAACACTTCGTAACGAAATTAACACGTACATAATGAATAATAAAGCATATTCCGACACTCCACTGCAAAGCGCTACACATCCATCTTATGAAAGTGTTGACACTTTGGTCAGTGATCACGCCCGGCTGCTCTTCGAATGGATCTGTTCCTCCGTCATCTGCGAGGTCATTGACATATTTGGCACGATAACCAACGTCGTCAACATCATCTGTTTCGTCCAGTTAGGCTTCAAGGATCCGGTCAACGCTAGCTTACTAGGTACAGTATAGATCTACTTTCATAATCCATCGTCGCAAACTGGTACAGGTAAATAGAAATTTAATATTCTTACTTTTAGAGGAAACGTTATGTTGCCTATCCGTCAGTCATCATACGTTGTTTTAATATCTTCTTTACACGGATTTCATTTGAGTAATAAAAGATACTAGTGTGTGTGTGGGAGAGTAAGTGAATGCGTGTGGGAGAATAAATGAGTGCGTGTACGCTTTTCAAGATCAGAATATGTTGTAATTTATGTTTCTTTTGTGCTTAAAATTTTAAGTAATTTATGTTCAAGCTGGGAGACCTCATCAGTGAGTCTGTGGCGACCCTTCCTCCTCTGCCACCTTTTTGCTCCTAGCAGCGGAGCATAGAGCCAACACTGTAGTAAGTTAGAAAGAGTTTACTAACTCATTCGCTCCTTGAGGAGCATGGAGTCAATATGTAAGCATATTTTATCCGGATTTCTTCACTAAGCATATCTCTTTATGCCGTCTACAGTGTGGTTTCTTGGGCAACTGCTTTACCTGACAGGTTTTCAGCCCCTTACTCAAAATCTTATATACAGGCATAAACTGCAACTCATCATCCGAAGGATTATTACTGACGACTAAGTCTCCAAGATTTGGTTCACGATCCTCTGTTTGGGAACTACTGCATCTTGCAGCTTAATTTTTTTCTCCCCCTAACCACAATTTCCAGATAGCATTTTAGACATAAACGTTATATTAAGTGCCAGTGTGGCCGTATGACTTACTACCATAGCATTTATTCGTGCTAGAAACTAATTAAAATAAAATAATAGAAATTATTATTTACTACTATAGAAAATAAACGGTGCAAGTACGACATCTCGTAGTAAATCATAAACCAAAGATACATTGAGTATAGGATGACATAAGATTAAAGTAAACTATGTCAATCTTGGCATAAGCCACGCTAACGATCGGCGGGAGTTACCATAGAGATAATGACGTAAATGGGAATAGCCTTACTCTCAGTAAGATCGCTTGATAGAATGACCAGTAAATAAAATAACAACATAAAAGTTTGTCCAATGAAACAGTGGCTAGAATCGCCCACCACTGAAACCTGCTCAGGAATAATTTTTAGAAAGCAGTTGTACGAATTGAGCTTTGCGGGGATAGTACAAGTATTTGGCGCTTACCCCGGTCTGTCACACAAGTCCGGCTCCTTCGTTGTGATTTACTACCAGAACGTAGCCACGGACTCCATTATTCCTCCTCAGGATATTTGCAGTTAATAAGAAGAAATATCTATTTCATGGAAAATCTGTGGGAACAGATTTTATTTGTGTTTTTCACAAGTACGTTTTGAACGAACATTATTTTGTTTTAGTGTGAGATCAGTTGATAGCCATGTCTAGTCTAGAGAACAAATGAAGCCACTAATTGAGGAAATAATCAAAGTAGAGACTCCTCAAACTATAACACCAATCAACAAATTACCTGCTCCAAGGAAAATATTGAAGAATGAACATGATGGTGAAGCATTTACTCCATGTTGAATATTAATCAAAGGAGGAAAGATTATTATATATGAAAACAACTCTCACATTGAATCTTTGTAAATACTTGAACCATTGTTGCACCGTTTTGCCTGTTGTTGGAAAATTCAACTATTACCAAAATAAACTTCTGATAAACTGACAAGGTGATAACTGAAATTATTGACTGTTGGATAGGTTTCATGTCGTAGATGTACTAGATATGTATATTCCTACCACTACAACTCACAAATACATCATCTCAAGAAGATACGAACCTACCTGGGTCATGATTAAAAACATTACCAAGAAATAAACAACTCTGGCGGGCTTTAAGTCAGTAATACTTAACTTGGAAACATTATTGATATCCTTCTCAATCTATGATTTATGATTAGTGACACTCATATAGGTATCTACTCCAAAAAAGGGTACCTACCCCGTCACACCAGGTTTTGTTGGCGGGTAATCTCGGTAGAGGCGAAGAAATAAAAGGGTTACATGCTTGTAGCCCCCAGGAAACAGATATTCGGTTGTGCCCGGGGCTGACAACCTCATCATATAAGACAACGTGCTACTGAAACTGCCGCTGCAAGAGCGTGGGGATGCGTTGTGCAGGCTTTATGCAAGGTCACTTGCAGTGTCAGCTCCTAGCTCCAGATAGAAACTAAAGGAATATGATGATGCTTGTAAGAATTCTTACAAAACAGCGTTTAAAATTATTTCTATAAGTATCTTTAAGAAACAATAAGTTTCACTTGTACAGAGGTGCCATAAACTTTCATCTCAACATAAAGTAGAGTAATGAACCTGTATCAACGTCACTATATACGTACAAAAACACTATAGTAACGTGGCAGTATTGTGCATAACTTTACACTTGACTCTAATGCCATGGAATTTTCAGACTATCCTTAGCTTTTAAATAATCATATTGTAAAATGAAACTTCTTCTTCTTGGATCATTAGACCTGACTGACAAAGCAGTCAGTGGCCATTACTGTAACTAAATGACCATGCTCTTCATTTGATCGTGATCTACCTGTCTTTTTTGCTGTCCTTTTGCCTTCCACTCATTTCTTTCTTCACCGTATTTTCTCTCACATTGAGACGCTTGACTCAGGTTTCGTGTTGTTTTTTTCGCATGACTTAACTTGGGTAGAGATAACGTTAACAACCCAGCTGTGAGCAAACAGATAAATCTGCCTTAACTGTGAAAACCATACACGTATCTCGCTCACATCAAGCTTGGCACCCATACTTCTTGTATTGAAAGTCCGGAGACACACTGCAAACGTACATTGGATGTGGCGGGTTTGTTAGTTCACATTACTGGGGGTGGAATCATGCTTGTTAGCATTTACAATAACATATTAAACTGACGTGTTTGTTACGATTTACAGACATGAGTCATTCAAAATGGGGTAGTGTCTATACCTTACATGAGAGGAGTTTGAAATTAACTGTTTCAACCAGAATTTCATGAGAAGGGGAGAAGATAAATAATAACTATCACGGGTTGCCTCCTTTGCAATAGTGGTCCAACAGTGGCCAAAACCGAGAGTATCTAATGAGGGTCTTTAAAGGTATCTACCTTAGCTCCAGATTACTTATGGTAAAGATGCAAAATAAAGGGTGATGATCTTCTACTTTGAGGGAGTTTTCTCATGATATTCTGAGTGTGACTTTGCAAAGTTAACTTTGTATCTATCCACTGCTTTTGTGAAGGGATATATTGTATGATTTAGCTTGTTCAAGCCCCCAACTGAATTAACAATAACTTTCTTCTTATTGGCTTTATAGATACAAATATATATATATATATATATATATATATATATATATATATATATATATACATACATATATTTGTATATATATATATATATATATATATATATATATATATATATATATATATATATATATATATATATATATATATATATATATATATATATATATATATTCATACGTGGGCACTTCTCTCGGTGATAATTGAATTAATTATGAATTTGTACAACATATAGCAAATTTAATGATCAATTATTCTTTAACAATTGTAAATAAATCACGGATCGGTGAGTTAATACTTGTTTCTTAACTGCAACTTCGCTGGATTTTTACTAAGTTTTGTGGCCGGGTAGGGTAGTGGGGGTTGCTGTTCACATCGAGAGTATTAGATTTTGATGTCTAGCTAGCCTGCTAGAGGTGATGATTGCTCTCTACAGTCTTACAGGATTTTACCAGGTTCGGGGATAATCCTCTATGATGTTTTATTTTTAGAGCAGATGGTTATTTTTTTATTTTGTGTTGCACCTGTAGCGATTAGCTTTGGTATGATACCTTAATAATTTGTATGATGGCCAACTGCAAGCATATGATTCGTCAACAGCATTTGTGTTCAATGAAACAAATGTTTATTCAATTCTCAACAAGAACTGGGTTAAGTCAAATGGTAACAAAACCAAATTTGCATAATAGCATGTTGACATTAATAAACAAGTATAAAAGGTCAATGTATTATTTCCAGGATGCAACATTCCTTTTTATGTCCTTAAGTCTTTTCAACTTGTTAACTTGCAACAACATGGCGTGGTTCCTCTATCTTTCAAGTGTTCCTTCGTTTTATTAATTTTCTAGGCTTATTGACCTTATTCATTATCTTCAAATTTGTATAATATTGAACCACTCAGCCTTCGTAGGTATTCCTAACTGTTCTCTCAACTTCAGGACCTTCCTCTGTAAGCATATCCGTCAATTATATACCTAGTTTTTTCATTGTTGCACATCTTCGAACATAGCCCTGCTTGGGTTATGACCGTCAGCTCTAACTGTTTTAGTATTTTGTTTGTCTGTACTTACTGAATTTTGGAATTCACAAACACTTCCAACAATTAATTGAATATACACAACTGCATATATTGTCTGAAGTTGATGTCCTCAACTGGAATTTACACTGAGCAGGAAAAACAATGTCTTCACTATAGCGCTCTCAATTCAATACTGCTAAAAAATGGCTTCGTCTCTCGTTCATTCCGGGGAAAGGAAGGACTGAGCCTAACTATTGGTTGGAAATCACGTGACTAACGCAACTCTACAAGCGAAGCTTAGCCTAATTAATGCGTGGCGTTTCGAAGCTAAACTGGCCTAATTAAACATCTGCGTCAAGATTTTTTAATCTTCTGTTTCTATAAAAATTTATTTTATATGTTAATATAGTCTGTATCTGAAGACTCACGGTATACGCGGTTACATACTGTGGTAAAGTGGGATGATATAAATATTTATAGGGACTTAGTGTACTGACTGAGATCAGCTGTGAAGGTATCTGTATCTAATATGTGTAGTGTTTTACAGATAACCTTACTTACTGCCACATATTTATATCTCAGTCAGAATTATTCTGCAATATTGTGTTTGCAACGTTATATGTCTAGGGTTATGCAAATGATGAAGTGTAAGTCACCACAACAACAAACAGATAAACAATTTAATTATTCCACCATACTTGACAATACTGTGACACTCACAAACAGTCAACACTCTAGAAGACTATCTTAAAAGATTCAATGATAAATTTCAGATATATACAGATGTATTGATTTTTTCTACAATAGTGATCCTGATTCCACTACACAGTGAACCAGGCAATATTATAACATGTAATTACAAATATTATGTACACAGATATAAATGTGGTCTTTGCATTGACATACAATATTAGTAATCTATGTGTGTGAGTTGTGATGTGGAAATATGAGGTAATACTGGTTTTGTTCTTCAAGATAGATTCTTATTAGACATCATGACTGCATGTGCTTGTGTATGTTTGGAACTAGTATTGGAGATGGTCTCAGTTCCGAACATTAAAACAATTAATTGCCCCTCTTTAATTAAGTTAGTGTCATTTACGAGGGGTACATAGTGTTGAGCTCTTTTGGCCACAGTGGGCTTAACTTTCGTGATGGCGGCAGGCAAGGACTCCTCTGCTCGACTATTCACTGTTTCTGAAGACACCTCACTGGTTACTATAGGGACCCAAGAGTATGCTGTCAGCCTCTGGATTCAGCAAACGCTCAGACCAGGTGCGGCTTCAATAACTAGGACCACAGTCCCTGAAACAAGAAGGATGTACCTCCTACTTCAGAACCAATTTATACTATCTGGCTAGACTGAGCAAAATACATCACAAACACAGAGTTCAGAGCTTTAGTTTAACTGCTATCTTCTTCTGAAGCAGCTTACTCCAGTATTAACCTCCCTAACGGTTACTACGCCTCTGCACTTTCAGCTATAATTCCTTCCATGTCTAAGGTAGGTGTCAGTGTACTATGTGGTAATTCCATGTAGTTTGACTTTTCTCCGACACCTTCTGTTCAGGTTGGAGCAATATATATATAGATATAGGCCTTGTCTCATGTTCGCTACTGAACTGCACATATATACAGACATAAATTATCAATGTACATTCAATTTTCATTAAAAAGAGATCAAATATTTCAACCTACCAAAATTCAAGGAAATAAACACAGATACGTTGACTAGCACTGAATGTAGGCACAAATACTGGCACAAATTCCCATCTGCTTATGTTCCAGGCTTTTATTTAGCAAAAATATGAGCTGGCTTCAACGCACTGTTGCTTTATCAAGCTTATTTGAACTAGTGGTCTCGAACTAACGCTATCAATTAACTATATTAACAGACCTAACCAATCAGGCCATTTCTACCCCATCGTTTGAAAAAAAGTACTCTTACTTCCGTCTCCCTTGACAACAAAAGATAGCATTTATAGTCCGACTAATCGTGTTTAGCCTTACATATCATTCCATCCAATCAATTCAAATGTAACTTGTGGCCTATTTCCGTACAATGGTGGTTTAAAATTCTGCCACTGAGCGACTCCGAGTTTTTAGGTTGTCTGACACCCTCATTATTTTCTTTTGCCTATAATCTATTAATTCCTGGACTATTTGCGTAACACTTAACATATTCTGTGTCAGCAAGCCCTAAGGAATCCAAATATCTCAATCTAAGGGAGCTAGGTGGCTGCGTTCAAAATGTGCATTTTCTACCACCTCCTGTTCACTTCAATCCCCATGTGGTGTCTGGGTACTGTCATGTTTTCAAACGTAAATCCATCTAATGTCATCTTTCCTAATAAGCGTTTTCCAGGTTTTTTAAAACCTAACTCTGGGAAGGGTAGTGTTTTTATCACTGTCCGTCTGAAAAAAAGTTAGTGCATGTGGCCTTACACGCGTGATAGTAGTAATTGTATATCGCGTTACGCGTGTTGGGGGTGGCATTAATAGCGAGACGCGTGTTTAGTGTTGCATGCGTTCCTGATTTTCAGCCCTCCCTTCTTTCCATCCTACATCCATCTGTCCATTCGTAGTGTAATTAATTTAGGTCATACGCAGTGTGCCTCTCAATGTTTTTTCTTAGAAATGCAATACCCGTTTTAATGTGTTGTGGAAACGCTTGTATTATGCAGTGGCTTATATTTAACGTGGAAACGTTACAATTTGCAGACGAAGCATAAAACAAAGGGGATTTCGAGTACTGTCATTGTGACAGCACTGTTCTTTACCATTCTTCTTCCTTTTATAGAATTTATTTGTTAGGCTTTACATTTACTTTTTAATTTATATATGTGGATTAGAATTTCTCACGACACATACAGATCTCGGGGCCCTGCAAATGTATCCCGTATGGAGACATTTGAGTACTATCATATCTTAAAAAATTTATCCCACAAATTTCTTAAGTTCAAAAAAATGTTCAGAAAAATTTAAAGTTCAAAAAAATTTTCTAAGTCCAAAAATAATTCGGAAAAATTTAAACTAATTCCTAAACCTGGGTTCCTATATCTATGTGAGATCAACTTCTCTATAAAAACTTAGGGATGGACATCAACTTACAAAAAAATTTTAACTATCCAGCATTTTACAACATTTTTCATCACATTTTTAAATTGGCAACCCTGACCAACAAAAATATTCATTAAGTCATCACTCAAAAATATGGGGAGTGGCAACATTGGGAACATGAACAATAATATCCTATTTCATTATCATAATCCACATGCATGTTATTCCAACAATATAGTTGACACACTGTATTGGACATTGTGGGGGAAAACCTAATTCTATCTCTGTGTCCTCCGAGTGGTTCAAAATTTTATGTTATTTTCACTCCTGGTGTTCCAATAAGTTTTGGTCCTAACTTATTTATTGAGTAAGCACTCCATGTATATTGCAGTAGAAAGTATTCCCATTTTTTTTTTCAAAATAACCACATCATCTTTGCAAATGACGATCCAATTGTATAAGTCAGTTAATTTATCCGTGGTGATCCATCATGCTTTCTTTTGTTATTTATTATTGCATATGGGAAACAATTTCAGACATGTACATAATTATTTTCAAACCTCAATGTAACAATTTATTCTGATAAGCAATTACAATGTACCAAATAAAATGATTAAAAATCTCATTACTTGTACTTGTTCATTTATTTTTGAAATAACCTGATATCCTTGACAATATGTATCTGTTATCGCTTGTTTATCCTTGTATACCGTTTAGTATTTCCTTTTTTTTTTTTTTATAAATCCCATATTCTCCATATATATATGTGGTGCTCCAATATTTTATAGGTGTGGATCTTTCCTAGTCCTCTTGTTTATACTGGGAATTCATCAGTATTGACTTTCAATGTATGACATCTAACAATATATTTATCAACAACACATCGACTAATCATTTGTAAACATCAACAAAACTTTCATAATTTTATCGCAATATGAGGTAAAATACTTTTGTACATATTTTCAGGATTTCAACACCAACTCTGCCTTCGCAGGTCGAAGGTTAGTCAGAGTTATGTGGTGCCTGTAACATCCGCTGACTACAGCCAGATGGGTGACTTATGGTACTTATAATTCAAAAATCCCGTCCGTCAGTTATCTTAAGTGTGGGGCGGGGGTCTATTTCATGGTGTCGTTGACAAAGTTTGCTGCATTTCCAATCTAGGTATTCTTTTCTTATGTCATAATATCTCCATGATATATTTATGACATGTCTGTCCTTGGGATAACATTATTTTTTTTTCAATATCCTCGGGGTGAGCAGATCTCAGTACGGCCAATTTCATCAATCATGTATTTATTTTTCTCTCCTGTAATTCTGGGTATGTTATGAGTATAGTAAATTGTCAATTTATTTCAACTATCTTACAACATTCTGTAATTCGTGATAAGGAATAGTCATTTGTTATACAACAATGTACATATTACAAAGGCAATGAGCAAAAAATCAAAGAGATATCTTCTCCGAAAATGCGGATGTATCTCTATTTCCTTTACCTCTGGGCGTAGTAATTATTCAGTCATTATTTTTTTTTCTCCATTATTTAATCTCCATTTTGTGTCGTTAGTACCTGTGGTTCCATGGGATTATCATAATCTATTTGTCCCTTGTCTACTGATAATCCTTCAATAATGACTTCAAATATGGTCCTCATATGTGCAACAATCATCTGCTCTGATTTGTTCCATGTCCATGGTATTCATTGAATATACTATTATATCCTTGTCTTATCTCGTATCCACGAAAGACTAAGATTATTGCTCCTCCAATGTTAATGTGGGGGATTTTGTGCATAAACATTTCAACAAAATCTCCGCTGTGACAACATAAAGTTTCACCTTAATATAAAATGGCATCTCCATCATACATAACCAGTTGCTTCTTCATCTCATGTGTCATTAGTGGTTATCATCCGGTAATGGGGTATTCAATGTGGGTTCAGCATATACAAATGCTGTAAAGGGGTATTTCATTTGCTAGGTCAGCATGTGCAAATGCTATTTCTTTAACATGGGCAAAGGCATCATCAACAAATAGGTGCAATTTGTTCAATCTGGGGTTAGCATATACTAATGCTCTCAAGGGATTCTTCATTTGCAGAAAATCAGCATGCGCAAATATCATTGGGGTACTTGTGATAGGCAGTGTCAACAAAATACTGCTGGAGTATCAGAGATCAAGCTGGTGGGGGTATGACTGGTAATGGGCAGTAGGAGTAAAAGCTAATTTCTCACTCTGAAATGGTGATTTATTTTCTCTTTTTCTTTTCTTTTATGTCGGCTGCTAACCTCAGGGCAGTCAATGTTTTACAATATTGGCTTATCATCATCAAAATGTGTGAGGGTGGCATATAAACATAATATATCTTCTAAAAAAAAAATTCCAATTGTTTTTCTCTTCTCATTTTTCTGTTATGTTTTGTCTCTTTTCATTTTTTTTTCTTTTTCATTTCTTTTTTCCATTTCTCTTTTCCATTTCTTTTCTGTTTTCTTGTGATTTCTTTTCTTTTCTTGTGATTTCTTTTCTTTTCTTGTGATTTCTTTTCTTTTCTTGTGATTTCTTTTCTGTTTGTATCACAAGTACTAAAGAATGATAAAAATCAATTCACTAAACACTAGATATACTATCAATATTCCTAATAGTAAATCCTAACCAATAGGGCTGCAAGTAATAGTTTAGGTTAGAATAGAATGAATGTTGTAGCAGTATCTGTTGTCAATAAGTGGCGAGGAAAGGGTACATCAAGGATCTCCTGATTACAACATGATTGTAATTCCAAGGAATGAATATGATTGGGATTGAAAAAATCACAAGTCTAGAATGTCGTCTCAATATAGTGGAAAGGAAAAATAGTAAGTCAAAGATGATGTAACAGTGGAGTGAAGAAAATCTTATTATAGAGAGTCAAGGTTGGGATATGGAATCTCTTTAGGAGAATGTTTAAAATCTTGACAGTACTAATATACATCTGGGTCTAAAATAATAATATACATAGGAAAAATAAATAATCCTGTGGAGAAAAATAGCATAACATGCAATACTAGTTTTGGGTATGAATTAATATGCTGTTAAGAGATGTCATAGTAGGAACAGTATGATTGATCAAGGTGATAGATATAAAGGAGTTTAGCATAATTTAGATCAAAGAAATATTAGTATGGGGTAAGAAAAACTACTGGTGTAAAGTGCCTGCATGAAAATGCACTAAGATGCGAAAGTACAGGACTCTGGATCTGCAAGGACAAGAAGTCTGGTGAATGAAGCGTGGAATATGATCAGTTTCAAAAGTAGAGATCAATGTTACAACAGAATAGTGTGACACATGTGTTATAGGTAAGGTTGTGTAACATTCTAAATATTAAGAAAATGTCTGTAACTAAATAATGTCTGTAAACTCGTAACACCGTGTGTTATCAATTGTTTTGTCATTTTTATTTCACAAAACTATACTATCTAAAGAAAATCCTCCGTGGGCTGGTCTTGATTTTTCTCTGGGCATCAGTAGTGGTATGGCTGGGAAAAACTTTCTGGCATAAAGTCATCTATAACTGTCAATCTGAACATAGTCTGAAACGAAAGTACATGTGAAAGTTAGTACATTGTTAAAAAGTAAGTTCACATTCGCGGTGACCGTACATGGGATGGCATGTACATTGAAGACTTGAGGGGCGTGTTTTCAGAATAGCTTTGCGAGGTCTTTGACTTTTTCCATCGCCTCGAGCATTGCAATTTCCCGACTGCTTAGGCGAGCATCATATTGGGTAGCAGTGGTGATTGCCGTGGGCGATACAACGTTGGGTGAGTGTTGGGGCACTGAGGACATTGAAGAATGCGGTGATGGCGTAACATCTTTTGATTGCGGTGATGGTTTCACAGTGGTAGGGGTTTGTATGGCTGGAACATCTGTTAGTTTTGAGGCAGGTCTTTGTTTCGCCTTGATTTTTCTTCTGACTTGGGTCTGTGGTACGTTAACGTCTTTTACAGTGGGCGCAGTAATTTGCACACTGTTGTTTTTGACTAGTTGAGATGAGGCTATTGCTTCTCGGCTTGGTTTTGGAACATGATAGCGTTTCTTCAGAATCTTTCGTCTGATATAGTTGTGCTGTATACGCGGAATTTTGTTGCTAGGGATTGAGTCATCTGATTCTGTTTTATAGGCGCGTTTGACGCTGGAGCTGACTGGTACAAATAATGTACTATCCGCATCACTGGTTTCAATAGAACTAGCTGTATCAATGTCTGTTTCTTGTTCGTATAATTCTACCATTTCTCTGTCATTTTGTTCGTTGGGGTCTGACAAAGCTGTGCCGGGGTTGACACTGTAGTTTCTCATTTCTTGTTGCGTTTCGTCTTCATAAAGATTGCTGGTATATGGTTCAACAATCTGCTTGGGTATAGTTTCTTCAGGATCTGATTGTTTTGAACGACCAATCTTGTTCTTGTGGTATAGCAGTGTTTGGTTTTCACTAGTGTTAAAATTGGAGCTGCCTGAATTTGGGGTGTGATAGGTATCAGCTGACGATTTATCACAGCGGGAGTAAGTTTGAGTGTGAATATAGGTTGTTTTGTTGTTGTCATCGTGTGACGTCTGAGGCATTATTTCTTCATTTCTAATGCGCAGGTCTCTGTCTTGGAGTCGATTACGCAATTCAAGTGGTGGGATATCTTCTTCGCTTTCGGACGAGTCTCGTTGTTGTCTTGCTCGATGTAGTGCATCGGTGGGTGGTCTGGGTATGCGGTCGTCTTGGTAAAATTCAGAGTCTGTCGTCTCTGATTCTGATATGTCAGACGGATCTGTACTGGATGGATTATAATTTAGGGTGGCCTTTCTGACTGGTCTTGTATTTGTCGTCAGAGGCGGAATGGGCCGGTGATTATCAATTTTGATTTGTTTTACGTGAGCTTTTGTTTGGTGTTGTTTCTCTATCTGATTTGCTTGCTGCCATCTTCTATCTCTCTCTCTAAATCTTTCTTCCACTTCTTTTCTGTACTTCTCCATCATCTCGCACCTCTCCGTGCATTCCAACTTATCTTCTTCTTCAGATGTCATCTTTTCTGTATTATCGACCATTTCAACACTGCACAAATCAGGTAAGTCATCTGTAACTTGTCTTGATTTTATCCTGACTGGAATTAGACTCTTCTTAAACCTGTCATCCGTTTGTACTGCGACATTGTCTGTCTGAGGCTCTTTTCTAGTGACTGCAGGCTCAGTTCGTTGTTTCAAGTTTAATTTTGGTCTCCCTTCTTTGACTTTCAATGGTTGTAGCTTGATTTCAACAATCTCTTTTATTTCAATCTTATAAACTTTTGCAACCAATCCGTCTACTATTCTTATGCAAGAGAAATCGACTGCGTAGCTTCTACAACGTTTTAATTCTGAAGCGAAGTCTCTCATTGCTATTCTCTTCTTTCTGTTCTGTATGGTTGTCGAACACTTCTCCATGTTTAAATAGTTGTTGTTGTAGTTGCTGCTATGTGTCTTCTAGAAGTGGTGTAGCCGTTGTCGCTGTAGGAGAGGTGTTCACGGCGGCTAATTTTCCATTAATTGGTCCATCATCCTTCTGCTCTTTTATAGAGGACTGGTCATACGGCATCAAATTGAGATGTGTGGCCGGGTAGGGTAGAGGGGGTTGCTGTTCAAATCGAGAGTATTAGATTTTGATGACTAGCTAGCCTGCTAGAGGTGATGATTGCTCTCTACAGTCTTACAGGATTTAACCAGGTTCGGGGATAATCCTCTATGATGTTTTATTTTTAGAGCAGATGGTTATTTTTTTTTCTTTTGTGTTGCACCTGTAGCGATTAGCTTTGGTATGATACCTTAATAATTTGTATGATGGCCAACTGCAAGCATATGATTCGTCAACAGCATTTGTGTTCAATGAAACAAATGTTTATTCAATTCTCAACAAGAACTGGGTTAAGTCAAATGGTAACAAAACCAAATTTGCATAATAGCATGTTGATATTAATAAACAAGTATAAAAGGTCAATGTATTATTTCCAGGATGCAACATTCCTTTTTATGTCCTTAAGTCTTTTCAACTTGTTAACTTGCAACAACATGGCGTGGTTCCTCTATCTTTCAAGTGTTCCTTCGTTTTATTAATTTTCTAGGCTTATTGACCTTATTCATTATCTTCAAATTTGTCATATATTGAACCACTCAGCCTTCGTAGGTATTCCTAACTGTTCTCTCAACTTCAGGACCTTCCTCTGTAAGCATATCCGTCAATTATATACCTAGTTTTTTCATTGTTGCACATCTTCGAACATAGCCCTGCTTGGGTTATGACCGTCAGCTCTAACTGTTTTAGTATTTTGTTTGTCTGTACTTACTGAATTTTGGAATTCACAAACACTTCCAACAATTAATTGAATATACACAACTGCATATATTGTCTGAAGTTGATGTCCTCAACTGGAATTTACACTGAGCAGGAAAAACAATGTCTTCACTATAGCGCTCTCAATTCAATACTGCTAAAAAATGGCTTCGTCTCTCGTTCATTCCGGGGAAAGGAAGGACTGAGCCTAACCATTGATTGGAAATCACGTGACCAACGCAACTCTACAAGCGAAGCTTAGCCTAATTAATGCGTGGCGTTTCGAAGCTAAACTGGCCTAATTAAACATCTGCGTCAAGATTTTTTAATCTTCTGTTTCTGTAAAAATTTATTTTATATGTTAATATAGTCTGTATCTGAAGACTCACGGTATACGCGGTTACAGTTTGAAACAGCTAAAAGTGTTCATTTGGTTCTGGACTGATAAGCTTTGACTTAACTGTCAGATTAATGAAGTGTTGTTGTTGCGATTTCTGTGGAGAGAGCACGTCCCAAAACGCGAGTGCACTGGGTAAGTTCTCCTGGTCAGTGGGAGTATCTTCACAGGCCGTTAAAAGACTACAAGCTCTGAACCGCAGGTCCTTTTTCCAAACTGGTATCGTAGACTGGTGTCACAATTGGTCTTGTAGACACGTACCACAAACATTAGATGAAAATAAAAGCCTGTGAAAAGTTTTATATTCTCTGATACTAATCAGGCGTCTTCCCGCTCTCTCTTCCAATGACTCTTTTTCTCAGCAACTGTATTCCCTCTAAGTATACATTACAGCTCAGTGAATATGATAAAAATTCACCATTACCTTCAGTTAGTCTAAGCGAAAAGTATGTCCTCCCAGAGGACTCTTGGTCGTCCTGGGGGTCTGGATCCCTGGCTCTTTGTTTCCGACGCTTGTCGTGGAAGCCGATCTTCTCCTATTCTGCAGACATGGCCAAACAATCTTAGTTGGGACTGTTCTACTTGGGTCTGCAGGGGGTGGGATTTTAGGCCTTGACGTATCGTCTGGTTGCGGACCATATCTCTTCTTGTAACTTCAACAACCTTCCTCAGATACCTCATTTCTGAGGTTTGGATCTGGCTTTTGTGGGCTGTAGTCATTGCCCATGACTCGCATCCATATGTCAAGACTGGGGCAAAGGTGGAGCGGTATACAGCCATCTTCGTTTTCTTACCAACCTCTCTCTTGCTGAGGAATCCATGATTTATGGCCTGAAAAAGTGTCCCAGCTGCTGCTTTTCGAGTGGCCAACTCTTCTTTGATGCCTCCCTTTCGGTCTATAATAGCTCCGAGGTATTGAATGTGGTCGACCTGCTCCAGGACCTATTCTCCCAGTTTAATCTGATGTCTTCTTTCTTCTCGTGTTATCTTCTCGTGATATCTTCTCGTTTCTATGGCACGCACCTCAAATAGCTTTTGACAACCAAGTCCAGTCTCCCTGCCTTCATATGTGACTCAATTTGAGCCCAGCGGAACTGTTTCTACTGATGGGTAAAGGGGCGAAAGCGAGTCACTGGTGCTTAAAACCAGTAGCTTCGAGCAGATAGAGCTCGTAATCCTTTGGTGGTAGCCTATCTAAGAGAAGGTAAAACTGAATTCAAACCACCGCTGCCTAGCGGGAATATCCATTTATAGGACAGGCTTCGGGAGTGAACCCTGAGGAAAAATCCGGTGTCCCTAAGGCAGTCTAATGTTGATTCGACATTATTATGGCAACTCCTGCTTCGTGGATGGTACCAAACTGTATCGGCTACTGCTGTTCCTTCAGGTCTACCGGCTGCGTGGAGAGGAGGAACATGCTGCATGGGCAACAGCTTGATCTCCATATAACTGTGCCAACATGCTGCATGGGCAACAGCTTGATCTCCATATAACTGTGCCAAAGCTCGCGCCCTGAAGACTCCAGCTTCACCCTATAGATGTCGGCACAACACAGAAAGTTGCAGTGACCGGTTTTAAGCATTTTACCCAATTGGCGTAGGGCATGGCGCCAGGGACTACTTGCGACAGTGGGAGAGGTTCTTGGATCTCACTGGACTGCTACAACCCGCTTCAAGCTGGGCAGCTCCCAGTCAATTAGGTGTTGTTCCGCCACTGTCTGCTTTCCGCATTGGGTACAAGGAAAATGTTGCACCATGCAATTATAAAACAACAAGAAGTAATAGAAATAAATAACCTATCAGATCGGGATGCTGGGACGTCCGGACTATATTGACTGGATTATCCGAAAACCTACAGGACATAAACGATGTCAGGAAGACAGCCGCAATCAATGACAAACTTAAACGACTTCAGGTGGATATAGCTGCACTTCAGGAAACGCACCTGGTAGGCTCAGGAATGTTGAGCGAGAAGGACTGCACATTTCATTGGCAAGGGAAAGACCTTAACAAAACTAGAGAACACGGAGTAGGTTTTGTGGTTTAAAAATCGCTAACTAAAATGGTTGAACCAGACGAGAATGGATCAGAACGCCTGTCAATGATCCTCCTGCAAACTAGTTCTTGTCCCCCAAAAAGTTAGACAACGCCGCTAAAAACCATCAGCGGAGAGAAGCTAACCGATAAGGGTAAGCCGATGGAGAGGTGGGTCGAGCACTACTATGAGCTTTACGCTAGAGAATATATCGTCACGCCTGCAGCCCATGATGCTGTATAATGTCTGCCAACTATGGAGGAGCTGGATGCTGAACCAAAATTAGAAGAACTCAGCAAGTCCATTGATAGCTTGGCCTCTGGCAAAGCACCAGGCAGTGATGGAATTCCTCCCGATTTAATCAAATGCTGTAAGAGCATTCTATTACATCTCCTGTATAGGATGCTGCGCCAGTGCTGGGAAGACACAACTATTCCTCAAGACATGCGAGATGCCAAGATTGTAACACTGTACGAAAATAAAGGCGATAGAACTGATTGCAATGACTACAGAGCCATCTGTCTTCTTAGTATTTTTGGTAAGATTTTTGGCAGAGTCATCTTAATGCGACTACACAAGTTAGCTGAGCTCATATAGCTAGAGTCACAGTGTGGATTCCGAGGTGGTAGATCAACAACAGACATGATCTTTTCTCTCCGCCAGCATCAGGAAAAATCAAGAGAGCAGAAAAGACCTTTATATATCGCCTTTATAGACCTCACAAAAGCATTTGACCTGGTTAGTAGGGATGGGCTCTTCAAAATCATCCTGAAAATAGGCTGCCCTGCTAAATTGCTAGAAATTATAAAGTCATTCCATGACGACATGTAGAGAACAGCGATATATGCTGGAAGCCATTTGACATACGCAGTGGCGTGAAACAAAGCTCCGTTCTGGCTCCAACAATCGTCAGGATCTTCTTTGCCTTACTCTTGAAACATGCATTCAGAGATGCAACTGAAGGAATATGCCTTCACACTAGGTCAGATGGGCGACATGTTTAATCTCGCAAGGCTGAAGGCAAAAACAACATTCAGAATGGTCACTATAAGAGACTTAGTATTCGCTTATGATGCTGCAGTCGTCACTCAAAGCCAGCAACCAAGCATGTAAGGACTTCGGCATCACAATAAGTCTAAATATAACAAATGCGCTGCGTCAGGAGGTGGGTGCTGTACCAGTTATCACTATCGATAACTATGAGTTGGCAGTGGTGAACCACTTCACATACCTGGGGTCTACCATCAATGACAAACTCTCTCTGGACACAGAAATTGACAGCCACATTGGAAAAGCTGCAGCTACCTTTGCCCGCCTCACATCGCGAGCTTGGGGAAACTCCAAACTCACAATGAATACCAAAGCTGCTGTATATAACGCCTGCGTAACCATCAGACTTCGATATGGTAGCGAGACATGGACAACCTATGCTAAGCAAGAAAGAAGGCTCAATACCTTCCATTTACGGTGACTACGCCACATCCTCTGCATTTCATAGAAAGATAAAGTGACACATATCGAGGTGTTGTCACGTTCTAGCCGTCAAAGCATGTATGCATTGCTTAGACAGCGCAGACTCCGCTGGCTTGGCCATGTTCGCCGCATGGAAGATGGTCGCTTCCTGAAAGATATCTTCTACTGACAACTGGCACATGGCAAAAGAAGAGTTTTGCGACCGCAGCTGAGATTCAAAGATGTGTGTAAGAGAGACATGAGGGCACGGGACATAAATCCAACAACTTGGAAGGATGAAGCTGCCGATCGCATCCAGTGGCGGCGCTATCTGCGGCGCCACGTCGGTTTGGGCGAAAAGAAGCTCACACAACAGGTAGAAGAGAGGAGAAAACATCGAAAGAAATACAAGGACAATAGGCAGCTGAGTGTTGTCACTTCAGAGGCGCATTCCGATAGTCAGTTATGACTGAAAGGGCAATTATGTTTATTATTTATCATACCAAGCTCGCTCGTTTAATGAGGAAACATAGTCTGTTTAATTATTTCCCTTACCATAAAGCTACCTTGTCCCTAGAGTTACTTCCAATATTTTTTTAAGTGTTTTCATTATTATATAAAATCGGCTAAGCCAACGCCAATCAAAACTCTACACAATAAAATGTACTATAAAAGGAAGTTATGTGTAAAGTTTCAGCTGTCTACGACGAAGTGAATATGAGCGTCAAAGATTTGAAAAATCCGAACAACGGGCATGTCAAGTTCATACAAGTTGTTTCTGCTTCTTCTTCTTCATACCCTCTCAAACGTCCAGTTGAATGTTTTCAGAGAAAGCAGTAGTCAGTTTGAGGCTGTTTGAATCTCCGTAGAGCTTTAACACGAATGGTACTGAATAAAATGTGTTTAAAACCAAAAACATTTTAACTTCAGATGATGTAGGTGTCGTGAGTTGGTCCATTTCACAACACAGCTTCTGTATAATCCTGAGTAACTCTGACGAGAACCGCGCGCCATACATTGTAGAAATTGTATGATACACTAACCAATGGAAAGACTTCCTTATTCGTGTGTTTAATACAGCCTTGGACAGGCACAATGGCCAGTCCTCATTTTGTGCAATCGAGTGAAGGATGCAGATTAATTACATAAGTAGGACAGAGGTACCAATTGGAAGAGGTCTCTAATTCTACAACAGGAATGTTACTTTAGAGGTAGGTGTAAAGACTTCCACGAAAAGTAGTTTATTAAGAGAGATATATTGAGTGGAAAGGCCTCGACACATCGGGTTAGTCCCTAATTTAGCTATTTAAAGTATGCATAGAATAAAATGCACTTAGGAGACTAAAAGATTATTAGTTAGGAAGATAAAGATAAATTCAGGGTATAATTTAAGCCTTAGATGAATAAAATCGCTCCAGAAAAAAGAAAGATAATGGGGATAATAGTTTTTCATAATTGAACAGAGAAACAAAATGTGCCTCATTTTGAGATTTGTAATACCCCGTTGTCCCCTGCTTTCCGATACGCAGGATGTGCTATTATAAATAAACATTGCCCTTTCTAAATTGAGGCCATAAGATTTGAAAAAAACACAGCGAGCAGAAAGAAGCGGTAACTTGTAAATGAAGACTGCCTTTGCCAGTTGTACTTGAGAGCAGATCAAGTTTGCTATTAACAGCTCGTCTGTGTGTGCCTGATGGTAAGAAAGATATATATATATATATATATATATATATATATATATATATATATATATATATATATATATATATATATATATATATATATATATATATATATATATATATGATTTGCTATTGATTCTCTACAGTGTGTTGGTAAGTGTGTAGACGTGTTTCTGCAACCATTGTGTAATTTCTGAAGGACTTACCCGCCTGTGTACATTCAAATTAAATTGAGAATGATAGCAGAATTGAGTCTGTAGGTTTGGAAAAGCATTTTAAGAAATATTTCTTGAGGAAATGGGACACATGCCTGGAATATAAGGATGAATGGCAGAAATTGTTTTAATGTATGGATCAAGGGATTACTTAGTATTTTATCCTAGACCAAATCATTGAATGGAGGCGAATCATGGACAGATTAATCTAACTAAGGTTTTAAAAGGAAAGTGTAGTCACGGTGAACTTAACTCTTTCCGTACGTAATTATTTTCAGCTCTGGACGGAATTATTTTTAAGCCCCAAAAATTTACACATACATAATTTACGTTTACTGACAATGTGTGTCTAATCATGAGTTAAGTATAACATATTATATATCAAATTAAAGTACATTGGATGAACAATATTAATCCATATGCCTTTCTAGCTAATTTTATGTTATGTTTATGTTATAACAGATAACATGTACACGGAAAAAAGATAACTTGAAATTTAGAACAAAAATTTTGGACTTACGTAAGGCTTGTAACATAAATTGTTATCACAATACAGTTTCACTGCTCTCTTTGTGCAGGTAATCCATTTAGAAACACAGAAAAAGTAAGAAAGTTATGGTTGATCACACAGTTTGTTCACTGTTCACATATTAGTAACATATCCTGTGTGTTTTTCGGCCATTATGGCGATACGACAAAACACGATTAAAGATGAAGATAAATGAGAAAAAATCCCTTCAAACGCAAATAAAAGACGTTGAAGCTTGTTGAAATTTGCCCAGTTTTGTGTTTACTTCCGTTCGAGATAAATTCCGGGCAGTATAAAATATCAGAATAGAAAGAAACAACAAAATAAATCAGCGTCTTTTAAAAGATCTTGCGGTCCCAGCGGTCGGCCATTGCGTCTTTTAAAAGATCTTGCGTACGGAATCAGTTAATGTGGGTAGTGCTGGTATATTGTCGTAGATTTTTGATAGGGGAATTAAGACTTGGGTTGGTCCCTTCTGAATAGATTAGAATAAGTGATAGCTACAGTGAGAGATAATAATAGAAATAGGTTTCCACGAGTGAGATGGTAGAAATTAATAGAGGCTGTCCCTGAAATCGAGAATCTTCTCTCTTTCAGGCTATCTTCTACAACAGATCTAGAGGAGTCAGACAGTCTATAAAATATATATTGAATACATACACATATATATATATATATATATATATATATATATATATATATATATATATATATATATATATATGTGTGTGTATATACCACTCCCGTGCACACACATACAAGTGACGACAGTTAGACGCACAGACGTGGAAAAACTATATCAATGATTATATAGATATTTTGGAACGAGCTGACCGACACGCTGATTAAGTTTAAGTGAATTTTTAATTATCATCAGAAAATTCCATCACAACACATAAAAATTACATCAAGCATATACAAATAGTCATAAAGTCAATGAATTGCTACAAGAATGATAGACCCAGTGGTATGATCTTTTCCCTCGATGTATAGCCCACCGTCCTGTTAGAAGAAAAGTGATAGCCCCAAAGACTAACGGATACATATGCTTTAGTCTAAGATTTCCCTTTAAAGGTATGAACAGACTTTGATACTCTAATCTATTCTAAGGAAAATATTGTTAGCAACAAAAAAACTTGCATAAAGAAATTTAAGCCAGCAAAATGGGTGCCAAAATACAACAATAAAGGAATCACTCAGTCCTGCATTCACTCTATTCAGTCAGCCGTGATCACTAGCTTGCATTCGTACTTACAGCTTTGGTAGCAACTTCTGGAAAACAATTTTTAGGACATTCACATACAGAATCTCCAGTGGTACTCTTGGCCAAGGGAACCCCAGTCCCGCAAAGATAGGTTGAATCCACTACTTCAGTGAACGTTTCCTTGGTTATTCTTATTTAAGGATATCTGTTACTGTCACGTTAAAATTGTCCAGGCACGAACGTTAACAGCGAGCAAAGTGTCAATAGCTCAGATTTCCAGTAACTAGGAATGTCAGGTCGGTGCCTTCTCTCAGTATAGGACTTTATTTGGTCATACCAAAACTAGTCAGAACTCCGTCGGAATGTAACTGATAGTAATATTTTACTTGCCACAAGGGCTGAAATGTACTTGAGGTTTTCTCAGGAAGAATTAAATCTGGCTCGATGGGCCCGTTACTTCATTTAATCTTAAAGTTCATGTAATGGGTACTCAGTCGTTCTGGATGGCAGCGCAATGCCAGACAGGTTTTACTTTATACACCCAAGTCTTTAAGAAAAATGTTTTTGTTCTTCACAGATGTTTCTCAGTACTAAAACCGTTGGTAAAGTTGGGCTACTCCAGTTTCACTGAATAAAGAAAAAACAACATATAAAATACTTATACATACTATTCCTCGGTGATAACTTATATTATAAACTGCAAGCGGAGAGCTTGACTTATCGTTTAAACTTCCCGTGAAATAAGTTGGATTCATAAAATCAGTCATCATGAATTAGAAATACATACGTATTTTGTCAATACTCAATGATGAATCAGTGCATTTATAAGTTAGTTTTAAATATTCTCGACTAATTACTAGCATTTTAATAAAATTTATTTATAGCTGCATGAGTTTAAGCTAAGAATTATAATTTATCTGCTCTCCACTGAAACACGTCAACTAGAGAATATAACAGACTTATAAATTTAATTTCTTCTGCACAGAAATCTAACTAGTAAAATGAAATAAGCGATTATCCTTGAAATCACTTAACACTACTAGATAGATATATTATATTTACCTCCAATCAGAACTACAGACTAACACCATGAACTAGAATCATTCAATATAAGGGTATTCCAGAACTAGGACTTCGCAATACACAAGAGATTTCCTAGCACTAGCGATCTGTCTACTGGAACTGGAGAATGACTGAATGAAATCAAGTCCAAACTGCGGGGTAGATATATGAAACAGACAAAGGATCCCACGCTATTACGAAAACCCGAAATAGCACCGGTCTCTCTCTCTCTCTCTCTCTCTCTCTCTTAACGCTTCCCATTAACTTAGACGCTGGCCATAAATGCCAAAAGTGCGTCTTCACACCTACTACGACATGTCTCATTTCTGAGCTATGCAGATTGGCGCCTTCCACACCTCCCGCCGAGAAACTAGCCGAAGAAAAACTCGTGTCAGATGAAAATGTAGACAAATGTCTGCTCTCTATGTCTGACTAGACGAATTCTCACACTATTTCGTTCACATCCAGGGACTGACATATTACGCAATAAAATGCGTTACTAGTATGAGAAAAGAAACGGCAAAAGTCAGAATGGGAAAGTAATATTTTGTCGCAAACGAACGAATGCGAAAAACAGGAAAAGGATAAAAGAGCGATAATAAAGTAGAGGACACGGGTAGAAAAAGAAAGAATATAGAAAATTTATTAATCATAAATCTCTCTGCGACATATATATTGTCCTGTGCATTTGCTAGCACATTATCTGACACTGTCTATCGTCCCCATCTTATGTGATAAGGGAATAGTGATTGACCATATAGGGGTTACGTTTTATTTTGTTTCAGGTTCTATACTGACAACTACAAAATCTTTATAAAGTCATACACCTCTGCTGGACTCTGTGGTGCAAGTGCGCTTGTAGTCAACAGGGCCAGATACCCAGCTTCCTCTGCCTGGAGAGATTCAAGATACTTGTTCGTCCATGGCAGGATGTGACCGATCTCTAAACACAAGATAAGTGGTAAAACAAAGCCACTGATCAGCGTATCCAGAGTATAAACCCCATATTAAAAGACAAGATAATAATACAGATTCAAGTGAATGATGAAAGTGTGGACATATCTTTACCCAGTACTAGCTTCACAGTCAAGTAATAGTGACATAATTTAGTGGTATCAGATAATTGTTCTTCAAAAGGAGAAACTCAACCCAAGTGATATCCTTCAACAAATAGAATGACTTTTGAGATTATTTATTATTTTTCAAGGTTTATTGATTTCATGGTGTAAATACATTTGATTTCATTTAAAACTTTCCTAACCGAAAAGAGAAACGGTATAGGTTAAAAAAATTGTAAATATTTACCAGCAGTCTTACTTACTTATTAAAGTTGAGTATATGTTCTTGTTGGTAAATCATTTTGTTAATTCCCCTAGCAGAGTCAACAACAACTACAATAATAATAATACAATCATAGGAGAATCTGGAGAGAAAGCATATAGGGACTTAGAGTAATACATTACCATCTTCTCTAAGAACATATATAGCTTTATCCTACCTTTAATTGTCTGTACACCCTTACTCTTTTCAGAGAAGGGAGTATTTCTTATAAGACCAGACTCTTAGCTGGCACTATCCTGGTATCAACTGATACAACTTTTTGTCCAGGATACTTATTAATTTTAATACCATCTGAACCTCTCGCGACAGTAGGAAGTAACGGGACAGCACAGAGGTGTGCGTTTTCCTCGTCATCTCCATTTCTCCCTTGTTCAGTTGCTTCTTCTATTTTAAACTTGACTCCATGCTCTACTGAAAACCCAATTAATATCATTTATTTCCCAGCTGAGTTCTTGGATCAGCAATGTGCATTTGGAATGCACCCACGCTTACTGGAGCTTAAAATCTATACTTGCATCGTGCTGAGCAGAATAAAAAATGTGGATAAAAATAGAGATCTCTAGAGCGCCACTTGATTGGTTGTAAATGCTCTTCAAGACAACTTCTTTGATGCCAAAATCATTAAAGGTAGTAATTAAGATGGACAAGTTTCATTCCACGCATCTTTTTAGAGTCAAGTGATGCAAGCCTTCCTATAATCTTGAAACTTTGTCAGTTTCCTGTGGTATTAATTTATGCTTGGACGAGATTTACTAAATTTTTTTTTTTTTTTTTTTTGGTTAAACTGAAGTAGATTTGTGTCAAGCTACCGCTGTGGCATTATGCTCAACGATATTATAGATGCTGGTGATTATGTTATTATTGTTGTTGTTGATGGCGAAATAAACTTATTTTCTGACTTTTCTTTGTCCATTCCTCAGGGCTGGCAATCTCATATCTAGGCTGTCTGACAACTCTACTTTGGACAAACATTTGTCTGAACCCAGCAGTTCGTGCAGCGGATTTACCTTTTGAACCAGTTGGATTGCAGTATCTGTTAACCGGGTGGCCACATGTCACTTTCACCCGGGTAACTGCCTGGGTTACTGCGTTTATCACACTAGAAAGATGTGTGTGCATAATAGCGCCCCTAAAGGTTGGACTTTTGAATATTTTTGAGTTTTGTCGTTGTCGCATTTGGAACTGTTTTTATTCATAAATTGAGCATTTTTCTTATGACTTTGGAATCTCACACATCGTCTTCTTTGATCCTTAGCCACCGACCGTCAAAGCAGTCAGTGGCCATCACGCCCGGTGGCGTCTTGTAGGGCAACAACAAATTGATTCCAGTTTGCTCGGTCGGTCGCCATCCTTCGTACAGTGCCCCAACTCTGGTTCATTCTTTGCATCTCAGCCTCCACAATCCTCCGCCAAGTTGTTTTTTTTTTTCGGCCTCTCTCGTTTTCCTTCAGGGGACCATAGCATAGCTGTTCTTGTGATGGTATCGGGGTCTCTTCTGAGGACATGCCTAACTCAGCTCCAGCGTCTTCCAGCTATGATGGTGTGCATGTCCTCTTGCTTGCTCCGAGTAAGCAGATCTTGGTTGGTGATGGTATTCGGCCAAAAGATTCGGAGAATTTTTCTTAGGCATGTTTTGTAAAAAGAGGACAATTTCGACATATCCTTCTCTGTAACTCTCCAGCATTCCGCACCATAGAGAAGCACAGAAAGCACACAGCTCTGATATTATCTTAATTTTGTGTTTGTGCTGTACTGAGAGGACTTCCAGATGTTGTTTAGACTGAAAAAGGCTGTTTTTGCTTTGTTCATTCTGATGTTGTTGTCTTTGCTTGCTTCGCCGTCTCATGTTACTATGCATCCTAGGTATGTGAAGGTGTCTGTCTGTTCCAGTTGCTGATTCCTTACTGATAAGGGCTCAGGGTTGTTCACATTGAGCGTCATGACCTAAGACTTCTTTATATTGATGTTCAAGCCCACCTGCTGGCTATACTTATTAAGTCTATCCGTTTTTTCCTGGATGTGTTGATGTGAATGGGCTAGTAGTGCAATGTCATCTGCATATTCCAGATCTTCCAATGTAGAAAATGTAGTCCATCCTATTCCTCTTCGACTGCCTTCTGTTGTCTGGTGCATCACCCAGTCTATGACTGTTAAATGTAGAGTGGTTGATAAGGGACATCCCTGTCGTACTCCTGTTTTCACCTCAAAGGTTAGGTTGCTCTGCCCAACGCTGCACGTAAAGTTGGCATAGAGGCTTTTTATGATTGACGCTATGCAGCATGGAATTCCAAAAGCCCTCAGTTTTTTCCATAAACTGTCCCTATGTATACTGTCAAAAGCCTTTTCAAAATCAACGAAATTAATGTACAGCTGTCTTTGCCATTCTGAGCACTGCTCTATAATGTTCCTGAGAATAAATATATGATCTACACATCTTCTGTTCTTTCTAAATCCTGCTTGCTTTTTCCTCAGTTTGTGATCTACTGCTTTTGAAATTCTCTGTATAATTATCCTGCCTAGTATTTTGCTGGGAACTGAGAGAATAGTTATTCCTCTCCAATTATTGCAGTCTGCAAGATCTCCCTTCTTGGGCAATTTGACAATTATTTCTTTGTTCCTTTCCGTTGGTGTTGTCCCTGTTTTCCAGACTTGTGCAAATAGTGGTTCTAAAAGTTCTGCTGCTAGCTCAGGGTCTGTCTTAAATAGCTCTGTATTTAAGTTATTGTGGCCAGGAGCTTTTCCATTCTTTAACCCTTTGATTGCTGTGATGATTTCCTCTTTTAGTGGAATGTCTGTATTAACATCTAGATCATTTTCAGCCTCAGAAATATTCAATTGTGTCTCTGGTGGTTCTTTGTTCAGAGTTTCTCTGAAATGCTCTGCCCATCTTGTTTCCTGTCCCTCTGCTGTCGTGATGAGATGTCCTTGCTTATCTCTTACAAATGTAATATTGTTTGCACCTCGTTTTTTTGCTGATGATTTTAGTTATTTTATATACTGTGCATTGTTCGTTTCTCAGTGCTGCCTCTTCTGCCTGTCTTGCAAGATCGTCTAGGAAATTCTTTTTGTTGGCTCGGGTTTGGCGTTTAACTTCCTTGTCCAGGTGACTGTACTGTTTGCTATATAATTGCTTTAACCCGGGAGACTTTTCTGCCATCACCGTTATCAATACCTTGTCGAGGTATGGCGGATTGCGTACCCTGATTACCCCCAGAGCTATGCCAGCTAGAGTTTTTACTCCTGGAAGGTTCTACCAAGCTGGACAGGTTTGCGCGGGCATGGGTCAGATTAACATGGACACTTTGGTCCTCCAGCTTGGGGGTTTTAGCATAGGGCTTACACCCCTGTCTATGTAAACAGAAATGAAGTTACGGAAACAACAACAAATGAACAAACTTTGCTGCGGGACGGACATCCGGAGTCTGAGGCTCGTATGACTGCCAGTGGGGAAAGCCGAAAGGAAGCCACTGACACGAAAACGGAAGTCCTGACCGGAAAATGTGAAACAAGAATAGGATTTTGGAATGTCAGGACAATGAACGAGACGGGTAAATTAAAACAGGTCATATCAGAAATGAGAAACTAAAGATTACACATTCTAGGGATAAACGAGAGCAGATGGACATGGGCAGGAAAAGTTAAAACAGCAACAGGAGAAACAGTACTTTACTCTGGAAGAGAGAATGGACAGCCCAATGAATGTGTAGCCATTACTCTACAGAAAGGAATAGAAAGGACATTACTGGAATGGAAACCCATCAACAACAGACTAATAAGAATAAGATTGAGAGGGAGATTCACCAACACTACAATAATACAATGCTACGCACCAACGAATGACAGCGATGATGAGGTCAAGGATGAATTCTATCAACGACTGCAGAAAGAAATGGAAGACACACCTAGATATGATCTTATCGTAGTAATGGGACACATCAATGCGAAAGTTGGAACACACAATACATATAATGAAAGAGTAATGGGGAAATGCGGACGCGGAACAACAGACAAAAATGTGGATAAATTAATAAGTTTCTGTAGCATTAACAATCTGGTCATTGGAGGAAAACTTTTCCTACACAAAGAAATTCACTAATTAACATGGGAATCACCAAATGATCGGGACAGAAACGAGATAGACCACATTATGATTAACGGTAGATGGAGACACGCATTACAAGATGTGAAGGTAAGAAGAGGTGCGGATGTGGGAAGTGATCACCATTTAGTAGTAGCAAAACTGAAAGTGAAACTCAGAACGGCTGGACCAACTGTAACTACACAGAAAAGGTTTGACATCAGCAAATTGAAGGACCCCCGACCAGAAAATCTTTTGCGGCTGATATAAAGAAGGGATATCCATTTGCCAAAAGTCAGGAAAATACATTGGCTGATGATACAGACCAGAAATTCAACACCATTTCAACAATATATAAGGAAAGCAGCAAATCATGCTTGGGATTCCAGGAAAGGAAGAAGCAAGACTGGATAACACCAGAAACATTAAACACAATAACGATGAGAAAGGAAATGAAAAGAAAGAAAGCAGAAGCGAAGTCCCCCAGGTTAAAGCAACTATATAGCGAACAGTACATTCAGCTGGACAAGGAAGTTAAGCGTCAAACCCGAATCTCACACATGCATATCCCCATATTACTCGATCTAAGTGAACTGTTATGTAACGAACTATGAAAATAATCCCGTCAGCTGTTAGGGAAGATTCGGAAAAGGTTGGCATATCACAGTGAAAGCTGAATTAAACACCCATTAAAATAGCATGCAGGCCTTTAGCCTTTACCTTTTTTTTTCTTGGTGAATTGACCATTTACTACAAGTCATGGTAAGTTTGACTATAAAGATCCAATGAAGATGACAAGAAACGGAAATGACGAAATGATTACATGAAAATCAGTGTCGTCATCAGGATATTCGGTAGAAAGAGCACAACCTAATTATTTAACCCATGATGTTTTGAAGGCATATTTATTCATATTAAAACTAAGGTTCCTGT
Organism: Oreohelix idahoensis; assembly: GCA_024509875.1. NCBI lineage: Eukaryota > Metazoa > Mollusca > Gastropoda > Stylommatophora > Oreohelicidae > Oreohelix > Oreohelix idahoensis. Next base: position 879,393 of record JAMPIV010018666.1, read on the forward strand.
GAAGTATCAACATATATATTATTTCATGCATCAATAACTATTCCTTTAAATGTTCTCATAGATGTATGCTTCATTGTCAACGTCTGCGTGTCAAAGTTTCCTTACTTTTTGCATAATGATTTTTTTTTCATATTTTAATTATTCATCATCATCATCATCATTCAGCTTTCTGGGGAGCTTAGGCCTTCAACAAACGTATGCCAAGTTGTCCTGTCCTGTGCTATTAACTTAAGTTCTTCCCACGTCTCCTTTTTCCCTTTCATGATTGTCACCATCTCTCTTCTCCATGTGTTCTTTGGCCTCACTCTACCTATTTTACCTGGGAATTTCAGAAGACGACCTGCCCTGTATTGCTATCAACAAGTTTCTTCATTGTGTGTCTTATCTATCGCTAGCGTCTTCTAAGATTAATGATTACACGGGAGAAAATACTGACAGAATACGCATAATTGGTATGCCAGTAATGAATGTAACATGACGTTGAGCACTTAATTGCTGCACACATAAGAATATACAATGTTGACAAACAACTAAGTTGGAGAGAAAAATGTTTGTCAACAAAATAGGGTAACAGGAAGCAATATACCTAGCCAGATGAACAAACACTGCACTTCATATTATCCAGGGGACCTCAAGACGCAGCAATAGAGACCGCAGTCAGCGACTCATAACTTGACTGCCTGCGTCAGGACCAGCGAACCAGAGCTGGTCAAGACCGCACTCCACCTCCACGTGGTGGTCCTGGAAACAGTCTGCAGCTGTGCAGTCTGGCTGAGCGAATGTGGATCGAAATGGGAAGGCAAACCCGGTCCTAAAAAATGCCGTGCAGAAGTCGGATGTGTCGACCGAAAGGTGCAGATATCACAGCTTAGGCGTAAACAGACACAACGCAACCACCGTCCTTTTCAGGACGAACAAGGAAGAAGAAGAAGAAGATATTATCCAGACGGACAGTGGTAATCTGTTGTAACCTATGAAACAATCACATGAGTTTTTTGTGGGAAATATGTAAATGGCGCACATTGCACTGTGAAAACTAAATTGAACATTCATTAAAATAACACACATGTCTGACAATATTTTCATCAGGCATTGTTCAGTGTATTAGGAATATTCATACGAACTCGGCTGGGAAATTTATGGATTGTTTTTCACTCATACTGCAAAAGACATACATTTGAATATGCTGAGAGTACACGCACCAAGGCTAGTTTCTCTTGGAATAGGGGATAAATCATCCTCAGATGTTCCGCATTTTACAAGGTTTCTGGTAAATCGGACGGTTCAGCTTCATTATCAGATGACATTACGATCTGTAGCTGCCGATTGGTTACGGGGTTAGAGTTACCGGGTTCCGGTATTTAAACATGGTGGCCTCACGCTCCAGTCTAATCAACTGTAACAATGTACCTGATTCTGCTCTTGAGTTACGGAAGGCAAAGGCATCGAAGAAGGGAAATTGTCACCCAATCTTCTAAAGCTGAACTTTGTGTTATTAAGTTTCTAACACTTGATCCCCTACGGACATTTCTGCTGTTAGGCTACCTTTACCATTGCCATTCTAATGAAGCTGAGTCTTAGATATGCCAGATTTTTCGTTGTTCCTAATTAGCGTTGGCAGTTTCCCTAGAGAATTTTCAACGCCTCTAAAGCTGTCGAATTGATAAGTCATGATTTTTTTTCAGGTAAAACATCTGATTACTTCTAAGCGAGTATCAATGGTCGTAATAATGGTCTTCGTAATCCTGTTGTCCAGTGCGGCACCAGTTTATACGGTCAACAAACTGGGCATGATACATTTTCCTGCCAGGAACAAGACTATTATAGGACTTGTCCACACTGAAGATCGAGAGAGTGTTGAGAAAACAGCTTTTTCCATCAACAATATTTTCATTCCTTTCAGTGCCTTTGCAGTCATTATAACTTGTACTGCGATGTTAGTAAGAAAACTGAGAAAGAATTCGAAATGGAGGAAAATGGCAATAAATTCTGCACAATGTAACAATGTTTCAGTTCGAGACACGAAGATTGCCAAAATGGTTGTGGCGATTTCAGGTCTCTTCATCGCCTGTTTCATCCCCGTCTGTATAAACTTCATTGCTATGGCACTGGAAAGTGAGTTTAGAATTGACGGGAAGTATAAAAATATTAATTTACTTACAATGGAAATCGGTTTTCTTCTGGAATCGATAAATTCGTCTGCAAATATCTTTATATATTATCACATGAGCAGTAAGTACAAAGCTGTTTTTCGTCAAATTTTCCACATAAAAGATGATAAGCAAAATACAATGTGAACATTCGATTATCACCACAAAAAGTTATCCAAATCTCGCTGTGAACTGAGCGTCCATTTGGTTGAGTGGTTGGAGCGCTGGCCTCTCCGATGCAAAGTTGCAGGTTTCATGTATCGACACCTTGTGGTGTCACACCCCAGTCTACCCAGCTGTAAATGGGTATCCGACTGTCTCTTGAGTTAATGAAAGCAAAGGCAGCGAGGAAGAGATGTGGGCACCCCACCTCATAAAGGTAGATCTAGGATGTTGACGTCACTAACTCTTCACTTCACTACGGCAATATCTCCGTATGGAGTACCTGTACCTTATTTAATTAGCTGCGAACTGATCGAAAAAATGAATCTAATGTGCAGAATTCCTGTCACTAAAAAAAATCGGAAAAGCTTCGTCACAAAATACACTACTACTTGAAAGGTCACCAGAGTAAGGGTGAAACATTGTAAAACATGAGTTACATCTCTACAGTATCTCTCCTCCAAGATAATATCATTTATCCCATCTTTTGTTTGATGTACTTTGTAACAGAATTATGTAACATATCAATCAGAGTTTACACAGCGACAAAGCTTTTCATCGGCGAATCTTACATTCATCATAAATGTTTCGTAAACAATGTTACTGTTAAACATTTCGATTTATTTTTATTTATTTGGATTGACTTCATTGTCTATTCCAATGTTTGTTTATTATTGTATATTGTCAACGACTATTTTTGTTCTCATGGTCGTGCAACAAAGGATTAATGTCAATGTTAATGTAAATGTTAATCAGAATCGAAGTCATTGCACTCCGGGAAAACCCATAAGTTCTCAATCTCCCTCAGCAAGTGTCGAAGTGAATGAAAACAAAGGATTAAAAAGAAGTAAACAAATATTCTAACCCGGTACCTAAATGTTACAACATACAACTTGATATTTCTGAACTGACACATACAAACCATTGCATTAACATGAAGGATCATATTCAATTACACCTAATTTGCTGAAATAATCTTTTTGCCAACGCAGTGTTATTGTATGTTCGTGTCCCGTTCTTAAAATACAGTGCTTGAACTGCGTAATATATACTGTGATTATTTCAGTACCATAAAGCATCAGCTTAATTCCAGAGACCAAATCTGTTGTCGCCATGTCAGTACAGTTCCCAATATCCCTTGACAGTAAATACAGAAATACTCTAGTGACAGTCGCAGGTCTTTGCCTTATTCTGATATCTACCCATTCCTTGGTTACTATTTTCGTTTATTATCACGTGAGCAGCAAATGCAAAGCCGTGTTTTGTCATTTAGACAATGACGAGACAAGAACATCTGCGCAGCCTAGTTGAACTTCCGGATTCAGGGCGTATATGGGAGCAGGCTTAGTACATAGTCTTCCAAAGAAAAAAGATCGTGTTAACTGGCGTCCATGGTATTTGTTAAGGGCAAAGAAAATATGCACTTTGTAGGACCTTCGCTTGGTCTGTCAGCGTTAGTCATATATGATTTAAGCGTAGAGCACTGATAGTGAATTTAAATGATAGGGTATGAGAAGATGAGGAGGGTGGCTGTGACGAAACGTGGCGACCTCTATCGATCTTTGGTTCTCTCCGGCAGTATCGGTACATATGTGGTACTGATTTGTATTAGGTGCTATCAATTATCGCACGTTTCTTTCTTTCTTTGTCTAATAGTAGCATATATGTGATTTTATCAAATCACCCTGTAGGTGATAACTATCACAAATGTGACACTTCTTGCAAAGATTTCACCGGTTTGTTACCTGGTCATCCCAGCCTACGAAGAGCTGAGATAAGATAGTTGCCGGCGCGTTTAGATTGAACCGCTGATAAGACGACATTACCGTCTGTGTGACACTGGTGGGCCGACAAATGTGATGTAATTGCTTCCGGTCCTTGGTTAAAAAGTAATCATGGATTTATTACATTTTAGACAATATGAGTCTACAGATGTGTTTGTAAGAGTGTATACAAGGCATCAGATGTCCATATATGGTAATACGTGACCTTTGCAGGCACGCACCTTATTTTACGTGGAACTATTTTGAAATATCACAGCCTATCCTGCATGATTTGAAATGATTGGATCTTTCTGATTAGATTCATAACATCACTGGAGGGAATATAGGCTGACAATTTTACAGTTCTATTTCTCTGTGATTTGCACGCTCGCCAAGACATCAGACCTTCGCCAGAGGAAGAACTAGATTCATAATTCCTAATTGTTATCCGGACCTTTTATTGGAGAACCAGATAAGACTTATAAAGCACAGGAAATCTCTTGATGATAGGAAACTCTTTACAGAGCGATACAACAGGAAGCAATCTGATCATCAGATAAAGAACAACCGGGACTAGAAAATTGAAGAAACACGGAGTCAGAAGGGGCAATCTATGTTAAAATTAAAAGAAATCCCAGACACGTGTTGTAAGAGAACGATTCGTCTCTTTTATTCATCTGTGCGACAAGTCTGTAGCCAGGATTGGCTTATTGGTGGTACCAGCAGAACGTACTATTTCTGGAACAAGACGGGATCAGTGGCCTACGCTTTAAGACACAGGACACACTGTGTAAAGTGTCCTTGAAGATTCTGGGAGACGAGCTACACCCGACAACCTTGACCAGAGACGAGTGATCAGTGTGAAAAGACAGAACCGTCATTGGCAGCTAAGTTCAAATATATGCTGCCATCTGAACTTTCTTACCCTTTTTGTAATCCCCAAATACGAGGATGATAGTTTTTCTTCATCCATATCTATTCAAATTATTCTCAAACTGTTAAAACTTATAGTGATTATTAAATTTTTTTATTTGTAATGTTACAAGTTTAACTTCGATTTGATAATTTTAAAGTTACTGCATGTTTGTCTCAATCAATTACTACACACACTCTAAACAGAGATATATTATAATAATAATTCGACTGAGTAAATCATGGGAGGGGGCTTAACGAGCTGAAAAATAAGTGCTTAAATTCTTCACAAAAGTGGTCGGCAGATTACAGAATTAACGTGCTGAGCGACAGCCAGCATTGTTTTCGCTTACCTGAATTTCTTGTGAAGACTCCCATGTGATAGAAGCTTTACTACTCTTCTATCTACATTTCTGGCAAGAGTAATCTTGTGTACAAACAGACTCCATTGACGCCTATAATAGATACTCTTGAGTTTTGGCCATTGTTGGACCACTACTGCAAAGCAGGGGAGGCAATACCGTCACAGTGGCATTAAGGTGTGGTGGAGGGTAAGTTTTAAAAAAAAAAAAAAACAGTAATACTTCTTACTAGGAAAAAAGGCGAAGAAAATTAATAACTTTCCAGCAACAAGACCTTCGTCAGGGAAAGGAAAAAAAGCGTGGTCAAAGTGAGAAACTTGAGAAACAAAATGAGAACGACCCATAAAGGCTGCGACCGCTTATCAGTCTGATCTTGTCTTTTATCCGCCATCATTGAGAGTTAGTTCTTAGTGAGTTTGATGTCATAATGTGAAACAGTGCGGTTCTGATTTGTTGTTCAGGTCTGCTATATAGGGTGTTTTTAATGACCGCTTATCAGTGATCAAGCTTTATGCCTTGTTTTTTTAAATCTTGGTACGTTTGGCAGTGTTGTGTAATAATGGCAGATGTGACAGTATTTTTATCCTTAGCGCATTTAAAGGTGTATTTAATAATTAAAGTTCTAATATGTTACAATTATAGAACATCTAACGATTATATGTTTTAGCAAGAACACTTGAAAGTTTTGATTTTACTTTTTATAATGTAAAATTTGACTGTACATTTTTAATTCAACAATAAATAAAATGAATTGTAAATAACTCTACAATGTAGATCAGGGATGGGCAATACGTCAATAACGTTGGACAGCTGATCGAATTCAGGTGGACCGCGTGATATGTAACAGATTTAAATGTTTCCCCTACTTCGTTAATTAAATATACTGTTTTCAAAATTATAATGTTTTTCGTATCAAACTTAAGACACAAAACTGAGTCGATGTAGTGCAGAACCTCACCATATTTAGTCTGGGTTATTACATCTTTTGTAATACTATTAGTTACGTAGATATGTTTGTTTAAATTGGTTCCTATTATTGTAATATTTTTTCTCGTTGCACCAGTACACATTTTGTATCTTCAATTAATAAACATATTTGTTTAACGTAAATGCTTTCATTATTTCACTCGTATGCGGAGTTATTTTATGATTTTTAATTGAAAAACTGTAAAGTAGCTACAATGACACATTTCTGTTTGGTAGACTGAAACCTTATTTTTTAATAGTAGAAATAGATCTTGGCATGCTAGAGTGTGCCCAGGTCTGGTGTAAATGACACACAAAAAAAGAAAAACAGAGCTGCATTGAACACCCTAATGGCCATCAACAGTACCATTCCTGAATAAAAGACTCTACGGAGATAGCAACAGCCTGACTACTGCTTTCATTGAACATATTCAAGCTGACGTCTGAGAGTGAACGAAGAAGAAGAAGATTACTTCCTTACTTACTTAGTCATCCATCTTCTACCGTAAGGTGTAGAGGTTTGAAGGAGGGAGCGCCAAACTATCCTATCAGCTATATTCCGTCTGGCCTAGTTCCAGTCTAGTCCTCGGTCCTTCAGAGATTGTTAAGAAGAATACCCTAACCAAAATTAGGTTAAATGGGTAGACACTCTGCTGAACTGGTAGATGGGCAAAGATAAATGAAGCTTATCTGATGTTATTTTCGCTCTCCCTCAATTTCTTTTATTTAAAAACATAATAATAGAAAATGCACACCAATGACACCGCCATGGAAACTTAGAAGACTAAAATTAGACTATCACATACAACCGTTGTAAATTGGCTGAATATTATTTTTAAGTGTTCTAAGTCTTACATGCAAAAAAATAAATAAATAAGTGGAGACGTGAGGAAATCTGTTTACAGCTAAATGGGAATACTAGGCGGCATTTGGTGAGAATAATCCATACCATAATTCCCATCGTAAGGTAAGAAAAAAATGATGAGTTAAATTCGTTTCCCGAATGAAACTGGACAGAAGACTATATTGATTGTCTGTTGATTTAATGCACACCGTCACAATTTTCTATTTTCGCGAGAGTACATATAAGGGGAAACAATTCAATTATTGTCTAACTTTCAACCACAGTTGCACCCCCTTAGCTGTGGTCGAAAGTTAATGTACTCTCTCGAAAATAGAAAAAAAGTGCGCAAATGATGGTGTGCAAAATGTGACTGACCGACCAATCGACCGACCGACTGAAGTACCTTACGGTTGGAATTATGGTATTTGATGATTAGCAACAACCCGCCAAAATTGGCAGGTTGTTAATTATAGTGTTTTTTCTGCTACATGTACAAGGGAATCGACATAAGTCTTGGGCCTGACCACGAAGGAGTCATAGGAGGTAGATGAAACTTGGCACATTTAAAGTTCATCATATTTGCACTGAATGTAAAAAGTACGCGTTTGTTTCTTCAGTGGGTTTTCCCGCTACGGTGCACGGCGCAATGTACCCTATTGACCGGATCCGCTGCTCCACAGATTTGACAAAACAATGGAAAAGAAGGAGGCCAGAGCTGTGATAAAATTTCTGATGTTTCAGGGAAAAACACCTACATAAATACACAGGGAGATGGAACCAGTGTTTCGTGATTCTTGTCCTTCATATACTTCGTTAAAAAAAACTGGTGTCAACAGTTTAAGTGCGGCCGCTCAAATGTTGCTGATCTGCCAAGATCTGGTAGACCAGCCTCAGAGTGCAACGATGAAAATGCAACAAGAGTGTAGAATATCATTGACCAGGATCGAAAAATGACAATTGTAGAGATAGCTAGTAGAGTAAAACTAAATGAAAGAACAGTTTATAGAATTTTACACAACAGACTGAACATGAGAAAAGTGTGTGCACGCTGGGTTCCGCGACTGTTGACACGTAAACAAAAGCAAACGAGGGTAAATTGCTGTCAACACTTGCTCAAAAAGTGTCAGTCAAAAAAAATTTTTGGAGACCATGGTGACAGTAGATGAGACTTGGGTACACCATTATGACCCCGAATCAAAAATTGCCAGCATGCAATGGAAAACCCCGGGCTCCCCAACACCTGTCAAGCCGAGATCGCAGAAATCTGCAGGAAAAGTGATGCTGACTGTTTTTTGGGACGGCAAAGGTGTCCTTTTAAAAGATTATCTGCCTCGTGGCAACACAGTTAATGGACAGTACTATTCAGATCTTCTCACCAAACTAAGAATAGTTGTGACCAGGAAACGAGGGATAACGCGCACTCAAAATCTTCCTTTGCTTCAAGACAACGCGCCCTCTCACAAAGCACGGCTTGTGCAGCTAGCAGCCAACGATTTGAATATTGAAATTCTTCCACACCCACCATATTCTCCAGATTTGGCTCCATCAGACTTTTTTCTGTTCCCAAATCTTAAAAAAACAGCTAAAAGGAAATCATTTTGACAGCGATGAAGAGGTGATACTGGCATGTGATGACTGGTTTAGTTTGAAAAATAGGGTGTTCTACTCCCAAGGTCTTTTCAAGATCAAGCAGAGATGGCAAAAGTGTGTTAATTCAGCCGGTGGCTATATTGAAAAGGAATAAACACTATACAAAATTTCAGCTCTCTGTGACATGTCCTTCATGGTCTGGCTCAAGACTTATGTCAATCCCCTTGTATTAAAGGCGGTACTATCACTACTACTGTCATTTCATTGCAGACGACCGTCTTTAGATATTTGTAGTGAAAATTATATAGATATATTAAATATGAAGACATGAGTAACCCAACCTAAACGACATGTAGAGCAGTGATAATGGTCTAATTGACGGTAAATTGACTAAATAACTAACATTTCTTTTATGACAGCATGTCTCGTAATTGTTTGTCCATCTTTTAAAATCTTGCCCTGGTCGACTTACCACCTCTGAGAAGCCTAGGTCGATTTACTGCCTCTGAGAACAACGTTTGAAGTTTGACGAAACTCTAGTCCATGTACCGTTTATCAATCGTGTTGTTGGCTTCTTTCCATAATCAAACTGTTCATGCACACCTTCATTCGCGCACTTTTTTCTATTTTCGCGAGAGTACATATAAGGGGAAACAATACAATTATTGTTTAACTTTCAACCACAGTTGCACCCCCTTAGCTGTGGTTGAAAGTTAATGCACTCCCTCAAAAATAGAAAAAAGTGCGCAAATGACGGTGTGCAAAAATGTGACTGACCGACCGACCGTCCGACCGACCGACCAAGTACGTACGGCGGTAATTATGTATTTTGATGATTGTATTGTATCCCATTATATGTACTCTCGCAAAAATAGCAAAGTTTGACGGTGAGCATTAAATCAACAGACAATCAAGATACTCTTCTGTACAGTTTCATTCGGGAAACGGATTTAACTCGTCATTTTTCTTAAAAATAAAAATGAAATTTTTAAATTGTTTCTTCAATACATAATTTTAATTTAAAGTATTATTATGGATCCGAAATGATAAGATGGCTAAAAGGAAGAGACGATGGCGTCATTCACAGCGAGCAAGCGAGACTATGGAAGAAACAGCAATGTAATACGTGAACCAGAAACAACACATTGTAATTAAAAACCTGCCAATGTTGGCGGGTTGTTGCTAGTTTTAACATGTTGCGACGCACCATGTGGTTTGTGGAGTAGGAAGAGTAATGCAAATCTGAATAGTAGAAACTTGGAAAAACTGTTAATATTGGAACCTTCACACATAGGAATAGGAGGACAGGAGACAGCATACAAGGGAGCTAAAAATGGATACAGAAATTGTTTAAATCAAATTAATATAATGTTACGAAAAACAGTGTGTTTTAATAAAAAATATTATAACAAAGGAATGGATAGAAATCAATCCTTAAACTTACATTAGCCCATCAGATACTGAAAACACTAACTGAGATTTGCAAAATATCAATACAGCCAAAATACCACGCAATTAAAAAACCACGAAGATTACAACCAAGCACATTATAGACAATATCCTAGCTCACTATATGTGACAATGTCGTAAATACAAATAACAAAGAACGTGTCTAATGTAATAAATACAAGAATAACGTGTCTCTTAATCTCTATGTGACAGTGTAGACGTAGTCACACTTTAAAAGAAAGACAGTTTAATGTTTAGCTAGCAAAAAATAACTTTGATAAATAGATAACTGAAATTTAAAATGTTTCATCACGCAGCAGATGACTTTAACAAAATAAAGCTAACAAACGTAGCTACAGAAATACAGAAATGAACATATGGAAAACATACTCGCTGGCATAGCTAGAAACGGTGCAAAAATAATGACCCACCAAGGGCTACAGAACATAATCAATCAGCACTTCCATTCAGCTACACTAGGAACAAAGGCCTTATGTCGAGTATTCCCGTCACGTACCAACAGTTCAAGGCTTTCCATAGCTCACCTCATCATATTAATTTCTCTCTCCAGCTCTCTTCTGGATTAATGAAGGAACCCTCTATCGGGAAAACAAGACATCTTCAATGAACGTGCGCAGCTCTTAACAGTCAAGTACTCCTGTCACATACCAACAGTTCATGGTTCTCCATAGCTCATTCATCATATTCTTGTCTCTCTCCGGCTCTCTTCTGGATTAATGAAGGAACCCTCTATCGGGAAAACAAGACATCTTCAATGATCGTGCGCAGCTATTAACAGTCAAGTAATCCTGTCACGTACCAACAGTTCAAGACTTTCTATAGCTCACCTCGTCATATCAATTTCTCTCTGCAGCTGTCTTCTATATTATCGAACAACCCTCTATCGGAAAAACCCGACATCTTCAATGATCGTGCGCAGCTCTTAACAGTCAAGTACTCCTGTCACGTGCCAACAGTTCAAGGTTTTCCATAGCTCACTTCATCATATTAATTTCTTTCTCCAGCTCCTATCTGGATTTTTGAAGGAACCCTCTATCGGGAAAACCCGAAATCTTCAATGATCGTGCGCAGCACGAGGAGGAGCTACACTGAAATGCTATTTTCGTTATTAATTTCTGGATTTCAATGAAAATATACAGACATAACCTATATCAATAATAGATACGCAAAACGAAGAGTTTGATGGCACTGCACCACTGGTTGCCATAGAAACGTCGGCCATATTGGGTTCTATTGTTCTATTTCAATTTGCTAAGGTTTTTTTAATTTATTAAGCTATGAATACTAAATTTGAACACAACGTTTATCATTATATTTTAAAACTTTTTTTTTTAATGGATTTTTGATAACTTTAATACAAAAACAGTTGTTGGACTCTGAATATAGTGTCTTTAAATAGTAACAAATTTTGCTAAATTTTACATTACTTTTTGCAATAAATCAACAGTTTGATCAGATACTAAAAATCCATCACACAAAAAGTTTTAAAATATTATGGGCAACATACGTGCCAATTCCCATGTCAATTAATACATACGTGTAGAAGTTTTAAGAAAATTAGGATGAGAAAAATAGATTTTGAGAAAATCGTATTTTTCTCCATAAATAGATTACAATTAAATAAGTATGTAATATTACCCCTGAAAAATTGCTTACTTGTCATTTAGAACACACTGGCAGAATTGCTAGCTTCCTATCTGGCTTTCTGTTGAGATTTGTGCCTAATTTCCTTCCTTATATTAGTGCAGTTTTCTGCCGTTTTAGAGCTGAGCAATATTGGATTCTTTGTTCTATTTCAATTTGCTACGGCTTTTTTATTTATTAAGCTATGAATACCAAACGTAAACACAACGTTTATCATTACATATTAAAACTTTTTATTGTGATGGATTGTTGATAACTTTAATACAAAAAAAAGTTGTAGGACTTTGAATATAGTGTCTTAAAATAGTAACTAAATTTTACATTACTTTTTGCAATTAATCAAAAGTTTAATCAGATACTAAAAATTCATCAAACATCAAGTTTTAAAAGATTATGGGCAATATATGTTCCAATTCTCATGTCAATTAATACATAAGTGTGGAAGTTATAAGAAAATTAGGATGAGAAAAATAGATTTTGAGAAAATCCCATTTTTCTCCATAAGTACACAACAATTAAATAAGTATGTAATACTACAGCAAAAAAAAAATAACTTACTTGTCATTCAGAACATACCGACCATATATCCAGCTTCCTCTGCAGCTTCTTGTCTGGCTTTCTGTTGAGATTTGTACTTAATTTCCTTCCTTTTCTTAGTGCAGTTTTCTGCCGTTTTAGAGCTGATCACGAGACGTTTACGCTTTCTTGCTCCTGCAAGTCGACAAGCCTCTTTTCCACTGTTCAGCCCCAGGACTTTCTTGAAAAATATAGCAGCCTCAGGTCCTTCATTAAATTCAGCAACTGCACTTAGAAGGCAGAATTTCACGCGCTTTCGTGAACGGAAGATATGCTTTGGCACTTTACTCCAAATAACTGAATGAAGGCTCTCATTGGAGTTTTGGGTAGCCTTTCTTTCACAGCGACTCAACAGTTTCAGATTTGTCAGCCTGGTGTCAAATGTCTGTTCAACAGCTTAAAGTCCAGGGGCGTATGTATACGTTTTTGATGACCAAAAGCATACTCATTCCTATATAAGGCTGCTTTATAGAAACACCAAGAGTCTTGGCCAGTAGGACAAAACTGATGCTTGGGATAATCATCAGTTGAATAGCAATGATGTAGGCTAGCCATAATAGCATTCTTCATATCAGCTGCAATAGCATGTTGCCTGATAGCCCTGGAATAAAAAATGCAAAGCTTTCTCATCGCTGCATCTGTCAGACGGCCACGGCCACGTCCTCCAAGCGTAACTTTTTTGCTTGCGGCAATCAGCAACTAAATTACGAAGAGCTGTATGCATTCTTTTTCCTACATGATTGATACACTCTTCTTTGATGATTTCAACATTAGGGCCAAATGGTTTAATTTCCATGATCTTATTGAATGCTTTGCTATTACCATCACTTAACATGGTGGTGTAGCGAAATTTGTGTCGTGTCACAGACCGGCTCCATAAAACACTAGCTGCCTCAGCCTCCATCACACCTGAACTTCCTAGAAAGAAGAAAAGGTATGAATTAGTAACACTTAAAATAATGATGTAAGCAAACATTGAACACTTTCCTTTACAGTGTAGAAGCAAATGTAGTACAATGGAAGCAAAGCAAACACATGTAAGTAATAAATTATGTTACTAAAACTGATACTTATGAAGAAATAAAAATTACATCAATTTAAATTTTTAGACAAGGAGAAGGAGAAACCAAAAATAAGATTCAGAAGTAAATACCTTCAAAATTAATATCACATCCTTGCTTCACATGATCCTCTTTCCATTTGCTGAAGTTTCTCGGGGCTTCCTTCTGGTGCCAAGAACCAGTTATAGCACATGTCTGACAGTATTTTGAAAGCACATGGGCATCTATAACAAGACCTGTCAAGATCTCCACAACACAACCAATACCAATTTTTGAACTGTGGCCCCTTGTGAGCTAGCTGCAATCAAAAGTGACTCCAATATCCATAATATATTCATGATATGGTTGATTGCTCTGAGCACAGTTTACGCTGCGTGCTAGCTTAGCAGCGTGATCAAACATTAATTTTGCGAGTTATGGTGTTTGAAAAATAAAAAATTTTTGCAATTGTGATGAAAGTTTTTTATGCAGGCCAGGCATATCCATGTTCTGTGCAAAGTAGTTAAATTTATAGGGTCCCATTCCTGATAACAATGATGATAGAACTGCAACTTTGTTCACATTGAATGAATTATGTTCATCAACCGATGATGTACGTTGATGCAACGGTTTTGTTGCAAACGCAACAATTCACTTTAATGTGTTGAACAAGACCTCTCTTGGCCCGATTATTAATTTCTGCAGACAGCTTCCCATAACATTCGGGACATGCAAGCTGACTAACAAGGTTGCATATCTCAGACCTATCAACTATAGTTCTGGAGAGCATATTGTTAGGCGTTGAAGATTTTTGCACCGATGAGGCACTTAGTTCCAGCCTTTTACAGACCCGTGGCGTGCTGTGGGATAAAGAGGTAGAAGTTGTAGAGGAGCTTGTGCTGGATCCTTCATTTACAGCTGAAGCTGACAGTATAACCTCAGGCAGACTAGGCTCATTAGGTGGACCACATGGTTCTGAAAAAAGTACATAAGAAATAATCACAGCTCAAGAAACATATGTCACATGCTTATAAATACCATGATAATTTATCGTATAATGTGGAATCATGTTATTTTGTCAAACCAGAAAAATGAGATCACTCTTTACTGCCAACGCGTTTACTAATAGCTTGCAAATATATAAATTTTAAAAAATAATAGCTTATTCACATGTTACTTTTTTTTAAAGTATATCATTGAACCCTTTATGGGTTATAATTAGGACATATTGTGTATTAATTCAAGAAAATTAAGTCAGATTTCCAATATCCAAATATAGTACATTCTCCCCCCCCCCCCCCCCCCCCCCCCCCCCTTTCCACTCAGACCTAACAGAGTAAATCAAAACTAAATGTGTGTAGCCTAAATGTTTTTGTGCATGGCCTCACCACTGGCTTTCTACAGTAATTCATTTTGTACCATTAACATAACAAAATTAGCGACTTTTACCTGCACTATCTTGGTTCCATCGCTTCGCCCTGGCCGTTTCCAGTTTTAGATGACGAAAGCTATTCTTTTTTCGAGGCATTTTCACACAAAAAGTTCTGAAAAATTAGACTAACTAAGTGTGTATACAGAATTTATGAATTCGATGACAGAATGTCAACACTGCCGTTACAAGTCACGTGGATTCACGCAGCCAATGAACAGTTTAGAATAATGTACGGAAAAGGCCGATGTCAACGAACGCCCGACGATTTCCATATATGGAAGTAATCGGTAAAAAATGCGACCTATAAATTCTCGATCTTGGCGGGTATAATTTTGTTACCGAAATAAATGAACTACATCACAGGATTCCCCAGATCTAGGTGAATCCAATGATGTATAATACGTAATGGTGTAAGCTTGGTTGCTATGGAGGAAACTAGGTCTAATTCGACATATTTTCTCGAGTTTGAGAAAATCTCTCCATACCATACCTTTTTCAAAGTCAAAATACATATTGTTAGAATGCATTTTGACATTTAATTCTGTTATATTTAGATTCAGGAGATGCTAAAGTATCAGAAAATGGACTAATCCCAAAATCCATCATTTTTGTATTTTGACGTAAATTTAATGCCCGCTCCTCCCCTGTCAATTACTCCTGTCATGTACCAACAGTTCAAGGCTTTCTATAGCTCACCTCATCATATTAATTTCTCTCTCCAGCTCTCTTCTGGATTTTTGAAGGAACCCTCTATCGGGAAAACCCGACATCTTCAATGATCGTGTGACCGTATGACCACCACCAGCATTCATTCATGCTAGGGCTCAAGTACAACATAAAGTAAACTACCATTTTGTTTGAAACAGATAATAGATTTGTAACTAAAGCTCAATTATAACAAAATGATACCACCACTTGGTTTGAAACAGACAATAAATCATAACTAAAATAAAAAGGCATTAAGGCAGGAAATGATACGGTATAGCGTAATAAAGAAATGCAGGCCAATTACCATCAGTTGCCATAGTAAACTATTAGAATGCAGGTTATGCTTGGAGGGGTCACGTGATGTTTTTATCCAATGATTAGGCTGATTTGAGCTCGAGCGAAGCCAAGCTTACCGGCAGAAATATTTTAGTCTAGCAGTTAGGATAATGGTCTGAAGTAAAACAGACGTGTTTTATGATAGGGTCCTGAAGAATATGACCACGAAGATAGTCGTGAGAAAGCCGTCTGAGTTTCCATTCATATCCTCAACATTTATATAAAAAGTTTTATTCTATGACATGATGGAGATTCATGTGGGAATGTGTAGATACATTCTTTACCACCAGTAATTAGAGTCTTTTTGTTCGCCTCGCCATTTTCATGTACTTTTCAGACAATTTTGCATATAACTTACTCAGGGATGGTAAAATGGAGAATATGAAAAGAAAACTCGAGCTTACCCTAAGTGATCAGACCAAATGGAATAATCTAGAAAAATCATTGAGGACCATGAAATTAACAAAATAAGGTGGATAAACCTTCGCTTGTATGAAAACAGTAATTATGAAGAATACTGAAGAAGAAACAAATGAACAACATTGAAACTTTGCCTTGGCTTGTACATATTGCTGAATTATTTTGTTTGAGGATGCATTTTGAATACATTTTGTTTCACATAAATAAAGTTCATAAAATCATACCAATCTTGAGGATTTTATAAGCTTGTTTGAACTTTGGAGACATTGCACTGTTTACTCTTTTAATATTTAACCACTAAAGAAGCTCTCAAATAAACAACTTGAGAAGGATGTGGATCGAACCTGCACTCTCCAAGTAGAGGTGAGATAATTTCAATCTCTGGCGAGCTTCAAGCCAGTAAACATCTAACTCTCACGAGACAAGTAATACAAATACTAACTTCAATAAAATGAAATAACCCTGTGCGGTTACATATACTATAAATGGTGCCGAGTTCTAGTCTCAACAAAGAAGGCACACCGGTTACAATCGTGCGCAGCTCTTAACAGTCTAGTACTCTTGTCACGTACCAACAGTTCAAGGCTTTCAATAGCTCACCTCACCATATTAATTTCTCTCTCCGGCTCTCTTCTAAATTGGCACTTTGTTCTACACCTGTTTCTTATATCGCGGGCATTGTAGAACTAAGGCTGCCTAATATTGTTATCAAACGGTTTTTGTTTTTCAGTGTATGTTGTTTTCATTGCCAGCGTCTTCTTCTCATCTCTTGCTCGACCACCACTTGTCTGTTTACGGCCATCAGTTCCACATTGGTGACCTGGCCATACCATTTCAATCCTTCTGTTCTTAGCAAGCACCCATATGTGAAAGTCTGTAACATCTTGGTTGTTTATTTTTGTTGTTCTCCATGTTCCACAGCCATTCAATTGGGCTGACGATATTAGAGTTGAAGGTTGTCGTAGATTTTTGATAGGAGAATTAAGACTTGGGTTGGTTCCTTCTGAATAGCTTGGAATGAGTGATAGTCACAGTGTGAGATAGATATTCAGAATAGATTTCCACGAGTGAAGTGGTAGAATAGTGATAGAGGCTGTCTCTGAGAGCGGGAAATCTTCTCTCTCTCTCTCACCTATCTTCTACGACAGATCTAAAGTAGTCAGACAGTCTAACACATATACATTAAATATATATATATCCAATCACGTGCACGCACATTCAAGTGACGACAGGTAGACACACAGACGTGGGAGCTATAACAAATGATTATATAGATAATTAGAACGAGCTGACCAACATGCTGATTAATTTATTGTTAAGTTTATTTATCATTGTAAACTTACGTCACAACATGTAAAATTACTTCAAAAAGGCATATACACAAAGTCATAAACAAATCAAGGAATGCTACAAGAACTGGTAGACCCACAGTTATGATCTTCCCTCGATGGATAGCCCACAGTCCCGTTAGGAGAAAGATGATAGCACAAAGAGTCCCAGATACATATGATTGAGTCTAAGAGTTTTCCCCGTTTAAGGTATGAACAGACCTGATACTATAATCTAGTTTAAGGGAAAATATTGTTAGCAAAAACAAACTTGCATGAAGAAAGTTATGACAGCAAATAGGTGCCAAAATACAACGGTAAAAATAACACTCAGACCTGCGTTCACTCTATTCATTCAGCCGTGGCCACGTGCGCACATTTATACTTACAGCTTTGATCGCTGCCTCTGGGAACATAATTTTGTTTTATGACCTTCACACAGACCCGTAAATGCAGTCTAGACCAAGAAATCCCCAGTTCCAACAAGACGTACTGAATTATATGTCTCAGGGAACGATTCCTTGGGTGTTCTTATTTTTCTGATGTCTGTTTAAGTCACATAAAATTTGTCCAGGCACGAAAGTTAGCAGAGCACAGTGTCACTAGCGTAGGTTTAAAAAAAATGAGGAATGTCAGGTCGGGTGCCTTATCTCAGTATATGACTATATTTGGTCACCACACTACTAGTCAATACTCTGTCGGATGTTACTGATATTTTGCTTGCCACAGCGGGCTGATCTGTACTTAAGTGTTATTCTGGAAGAATTAATTCTGGCGCGATAGGCCTTTTACTTCATTTAACTGTTACAGTTCATGTAATGAAAGTGCTTAATTTCTTCCCAGATAATGTTCACGTACTAGAACGCTGGCAAAGTTTGGGTACCACAGTATTCACTGAATAAAGAAAAATACATATGAAATATTTTACATATTATGTACTCAATATAACTTACATTTTTAAACTGCAAGCGTATAGCTTGTCTTATAGTTTCCCTTTCCGTGGACTAAGTTATTTTTTTTTTAAATCATCAATCCTCATGAATTAGGAACACGTGCGTATTCCGTCAACACGCATAAGGCTTCTAGCATTTATAAGTTAGTATTAAAAAATATGATCTTGTCTGATTATTTAGCAGTAAAATTAAATTCATTATAGCTACATTGTTGTTTAAGCTAGAAATTATAATTTATTCTGCTTTCCACTGAAACACGTCACTAGAAAATAATTTTCTATATTACTTATTAAGCGCTCAGCACCAAATCTAACTAGTGAAATAAAATAAGCGATTATCACTTTAAACACTTCACGAAATACTAGATAATATATATTTTTTACCTCACACAGAACTACAGGTAGTCGCACAACTTAGAATCATACGCTGAATAATTATGGAAGTCTAGAAGTTCGACAAATTGTCGAAACAAACTGAGAAACTTCGCTATACAGCTTATTCTGTTCCGAGCAACCTGTCTACTGCGAATTTAGGAGCGAGAATGAAAGTCTAGTTACAAACTCTGGTTATATCTATTACCAGACAAAGAGGTAAACGTTTATTTCGCCAAACCGAAATAATCCCCCTTTCCGTCTATAACACTACGTAACTAGAAGAGGCTGTCGTAAACTGCCACTTACTGACCGAGAGGGCGCGTGTCAGTTGCCAATCTCAGACAACCCGTCTCCAGTGCAGAAACAGTTATTCACACCTCCCCGAGAAACTCATCCTGAGAACCATAACTGACACTTTGCTTTCTCGCACCTTACGCCAAAACTGGCCGTGCAGCGTGAGTGTCATATCACCTGACACTGAGAATCTACCTTGGCAACTTCATGTCAGTTGCAAACTACCAGACAAATGTCTCCTCGTCATGTCTGACAGAGTGAATTCTCACACTTCAGAACACTGTCCCAGGGGAAACTGTAGACAGCTGTCTGCTCCTAGGTCTGGCCAGACGAATACATTCACAGTTTCGTAAAACTGACACCTAATGCCATAGAATGCATTCACACGCAAATCGACTGGTGAGGGACTGAACGTTACGTCAAAACTGCGTTCTCAGTTTTGAGACAAGAAACAGGTAAAGTGAGAATGCGAAGAAAATATTTTTCGCAAACGAATGGATGGGAAAATAGTAATGTGCATAGTCGCAAACGTACGAATGCGAAAAACACAGGGAAAAGGAAAAGAGAGATAATAAAATAGAAGATGTGGGTGAAAGAAAAAGAAGAGGATATAGGCAATTCAATGATCATAAAACTTATGTGACAAAGGTCTACACAATATACTCAAATATAATATTACAAAATCAAGACTCAGCAATCACACAGGTACATGAGTTGATGAGGACAATTAGGGATAGACAAATACATGAACAAAATAACTCTATTCAACACTCAAATTCAGCGCAAAAGCTTTTTTGCGCAAATAAAACTAAAAGAAACCAACAAAAACCTATGTATTAAAAATAAGTTTAATTACAAGCAGTTCAAAAGAGAAACATACAAAAACACAAATTAAAGCAGGTAACTAAAGTTTACAAGTCCCTGGATCACTATAAGTGTTCAGACACAGATACAGTATTAAAGATAACGGAAATAGAGTACTCTTTAAACACTAGAGGACCTGTGATACACCATGACAACACATATCGAACGTTTGAGTAACCCATATAGAGTTGAATAGGGTTTCCAGTCATGAAAGAGATATACCAGTTTACTCACCTCATTTACTCTGTTTAACTGTGCAACTATTTTTTGCTAGAATTATGTGGATGGAAGTTTCAATAATTTTCAAATGAGTAATTTAAGTCAGTCCTATTGTATGGCCCTGAGACATGGAGAACAACAAAGAGAACAACCAAAAAACTGCAGACTTTCATAAATGGGTGCTTGCGTAGAATAGAGGGATTAAAATGGTATGACAAGGTTACCAACGTGGAACTGATGACAAGAACTAGACAAGTGCCAGTGGAACAAGAGATGAGAAGAAGACGATGGCAATGGATAAGACACACACTGAGGAAACCTGTTGATAGCATTACAAGGCAGTCCTTGTTCTGGAACCCACAGGGCAAGAGAGGCAGAGGTAGACCAAGAAACACATGGAGAAGAGAGCTTGAAACAGAGGTGAAAATGATGAGGAGAACGTGGAAAGAACTTGAGATGATGGCACGTGACAGGAAGACTTGGCAGGTGTTTGTTGAAGGCCTATGCTCCTTTGGGAGTGGAGGGTTATTAATGAATGAATGTAATTTTGTGTTTACCTGTTCATGTCTTTCAGAATTGTTATCTATCACCTAAAATTATTATTATCATAATGTTTGTATGAGCAAGCTTTCATACAAGCTTCCACGTGTTGTGGTTAGTTCTGAAAAAAGTCTTTTACCGCAAAATTTGTTGTCTCTTTTCTTGTGCGCATCTGTAAAGCTAAAATGGTGTCTTCAAATGCATGCTTCTATCAACAAGTGTGGTTCCATCGATCTATGTTTTACCTAATGAGTATTGATTTGTCATATTTTCTATATTACGTACAAGCCAATAGGCCATCTGGTCCATCTTAATTTAATGGGCCCGGGTATTCGTTGCTTTTAGCAGGGGTGCAAGGGAAAGGGAATAACATATTTAACTTTTTCCCTTTTATTTATAACTGTTAATCATTGTAGGAATATGAATGTTTTGTTCTTTCACGAGATGTGCTGCATTTTACTGTATCAGACTTCAAGATTTCCTTAATATCCATAGATGAGATAAGGTTTGATTTGGTGTCAAGAGGCCGCTACAGTAACCACTATGGACAACTGGATCAGTCTGAAAACGCACGATTAAATGAAACAAAGGTTGTTGTTTTTTTTAATTCTTTAAAAAAAAAGAGAAAGAAAGAATCAAAACAAAACAAAAGCTAATTAAGCAATTTGTGCAGAACAGTCCTTGTGTTCTCAATTTTTCCGTGATGTAGTTGTTATATCACTGGATACTCTTTGTACAACGTTTTCTTAATACAATTCTTAAACTTCGTAGTATTTGTTTGTATCACATATTCTCTGTTAGTCCAAATGACTGTAGTGGTTTTTGATGTTATTGCGTGGTTGCTATGTTACCTAGTGTACTGGATGAGGTCAGCTGTGAAGGCTCCTGAAGATAACAGTTTATGTGAGTTACAGAATGCCTTTCTGCTACCACTTATGACCTCAAACAGATTATTCTGCTATTATGTATGTTAGCTACGTTTAATGTCTAGGGTAATGAAATATGGTGTGTAGGTAATTAAATACACAGACACACACATGTAAACACTAAGTCTAATAATAATAAGTTCTATGATCAACTCGACCAACACTGGCTTTAGAATTTAAATTTTACAATTTTTTAGAATTTATTTAGTCCTGAACCAAATTTTCTTCTGGTCAGGACGTATGAAACAATATGTATTTATCAATAAAAGTGCATATATATTAAATAATCAAAATGAAAATTGTGTACATAGATATATGGGTTACATTGGTTAATATTAACACTAACTACAGAGTTTTTGGAAAACTAGCACTGGATGTCTGGTCGTGGTGGTGTCATCACGCCCGATCTCTGTGTACAATAGTCATTGTCCCGTTAATTATGGAACTGAGGTATAGTTTCTATACACAAGGATTTTTGTTGATTTTAGTGTGGAAAAATTTGATGAATCAACAGCAGGCCAGGTTTTCAACTTATCTGGCCTGTGACGCTGTAGTAAAGAATTCAAGTGGAACACTCCTCACAGTTGCTGAGGTAAAATGGTAGGCTTCTAAGTCATCCACTCTTGGATCTCTTCAAAAGCATCTGGCACTAGTGCAGTGCCAGACCAGAAACTCTAAAACCAAAATTTTTGCCATGTGTCAGCACACTGCCTACTTCACCATTTTTACAAACAACAAAGCAAAAAATTTACAAAGACCGGGTCAGATCTCTCTAACCGACCCAGCACATCTCACCCAGGCGGTATCAAATAGCACTAGTTTCCCATTCCTTTATGAACTGCACTGCATCTGAAATATTTTCATTAATCTCTTTTCTTCTATAGAATAAGGTGGGTGATATGTTCCCACTGATTTCCTGAAATAAAGAGCTGTCTTTTACATTCTTGGTTATGTTTTTTTTTTTCATTTGGTTCATTGCCTCTAGGCCCTGGACTGTCGCTGGGGACCTAGAATAAGTACTCACTTGTCGTAATCATTTTTCATTATATGGCAGTATCAATCACTCAGAATTGTTAAATAAAAGATTAATGAATTTTTCTCCTTACCACAATTCAAAATTGAAAACACAGTTACGTTGTACTAGCAAAACTCAGCTGAGCTGCTGGCTAGATTATGGCGTCCCACTGGTAATATATAATATTTCCTGGAAGTCACTTCTAGCATTAACGAACTGTGTATATGGACAGTCTTTTAAAAATGGCACTTGCCGGCTACTTTTTTTCTATAATATGAACTCTTTTGTCCAATCAGCGGACTTCCCCTCTACCGTTCAAATATTTAAACTACTATGTCCAATTTCGGTCCAGTCTCAGTCTAGTGTGTAGTATTTTTCTGTCAGTCTGTCCGTCCGAACTTGGTTTTTCCCCAAATTACACTTGTTTTTGGACTAACTACAACAAAAAACTACACAAATTTTTCCCCACTTACGTATACGATTTCGAGGCAAAGTTATTTTTAGCTACTATCCTCCTAGCCTGCCCCTTGTCCGCATGTAATGTTTTTCTGCAGTTTTTAGTCTCAAGGACGTGCCAAAAGTAACTTTAGTGAAAGTATGCACAAAAAACTGTCTGCTCGTCTGTATTGAACAATACAGTCTTTCGTCAATATCTTCCGTGTTATTTGTCCGTCTTTATAATTAAAAGTATATTATTTCTCAGGTTAAGATAGCCTATCGAACTAGCTAACTTTTATTCTCCTAAACTTATTATTAAGAAAAAACATACTTTTTTCAAGGTTAGTTCTGAAAATTGTTTTCACAATTCGTTCACGGCGTTTGCCGCTATATTCAAACTAAAACGACTAATTACCGTAAAACGTTAAAGATACGTCTGTTTCTGATAAGAGCTAAGGTCGTTTTCGTATCCAATTCCTACATTGTGTCACTAGTGTTGTAATTTTATTTAAAAAAAACTACAAATTGCGTCTGCTAAGCTTTTAGATTCAAGCACGTGTGCAGACCGCATCATTTTTTTCTTTTCTTTCCTCTCCGTTCTTGCCCCATCTAAACTAATATGCCGTTTTTTGTGGCTTCATGTTATAACTAGTTGGTTTTAAATGGCGCTAGAAAACGCTGGCGTGGGCGAGAATATATCATCGTATCTTACCTATATTTTTATCCCTACATGTTAGTTTACCTGTTATCTTTATAAATGGAGGAATTTTAACGTTGCATCACTGTAATCTCACCACAATGACAAACTTGCACAGAATAATATTAAGGAGATAATATATGAAAGAGTAGTATCAAAGAGTAGTATCAAAGAGTAGTATCAAAGAGTAGTATCAAAGATAATATATCAAAGAGTAGTATCAAAGAGTAGTATCAAAGAGTAGTATCAAATAATAGTATAAAAGAGTAGTATCAAAGATAATATATCAAAGAGTAGTATCAAAGAGTAGTATCAAAGAGTAGTATCAAAGATAATATATCAAGAGTAGTATCAAAGAGTAGTATCAAAGACTAGTATCAAAGAGTAGTATCAAACAGTGGCGTATTCTCTATTTGTGCTGTGCGTGCTGCGCACACCTATGCCCGAAGAAAAATAAAATTTAATTTATTATTCTATAAAATATTTCTCTTCTAATGTTCTGCTTTCGGACCGCACGCACCAGGATAACGGATTTTCCCGCATAGAATCTACGAGTATAATCTAGTTTCAGTTTCCCCAGACGCTTTTTATAGTACTGTTTTTAATTGGTTAGTAGCAATCGCCCGAAGTTTCTCGGGTAATTCCGTCACAATGCGTGCGGCACCTTTCGGGTTCACGTCTGAACACTGGTTTGATTGGATCGGAGTCATGGCCAGATACGTCAATACAATACGAACATGCGTGCGGTGGTCCTGCAGCTCTCGAGTTGTAAAAATCGGTTGTGTCCGTCCAGTGTTTTTTGTGATTAATTTTTGTTAGTTGCCGGGAGTGCAGATTATTACAGTGACAGTGAGTTTCAAGTTGTAAGTTAATTAGTATTTCGGAGATAATTAACATCTACCCCTAATAACTATCGTTGCGTAATTGAATATAGTTGGTTTTTAAATTAAGAGGGGAAGAAGTTAAATAGTAGGCGTACATATTCATTTTAAGTAGCAGCACGCCTAGCTCGCATTACAAGGATACGCCACTGGTATCAAAGATAATATATCAAAGAGTCCAGAGTAGCTTTTCTCAACCTTTTTATCCTGGAGGAACGTTTGAAATAATTTCGGGTCTCAGGGAACCCTTACATAAAATTATTATATCTACAGTTCGTGTACCTTAGTTTTCAATCAGTAAGATGTAAATATAATAATCCAATAATAATTTTCAATGCCCTTTTGAGTATAGAATAATTTTGTTTGTGCGTCTGTTTATTTTGGCCAACTTATTATTCTACTCTTTTCGTGTGGTCCCCCCCCCCCCCTTTTTTTCCCAGAAAGGATATAAACTCTAATGCCAGCTTGTAGTGCAGATAGAAGAAACTTCAGTTTTCCTTTTTTTTCAATTTCCTTCTTTATGTTTGTAAACGTATCCAAGTAGGCCTAAAAGTCTTATCACAAACTTCAACTCTACAAGATGCTAATGAAATATGGTATGTGCAAGAGTCAACAGAGTCCTATTACAAGCTGTCATACGGGGCTGCTCGGTCACTGCTCACTACTGCGCGCGCTGACAACGCCCAGCGCGTAAAGTAAACAAAAACGACGTTTATCTTTTATCTTTCTCAATCACGATCTCTCCCGGAACCCCTTGCCCATCTCTCGTGGAACTCTAGGGTTCCGTGGAACCCCGGAGGAGAGACCATGGTCCAGAGTAAAGTGGGTTCTAAACGAAGTAAAGAAGAAACATTGCTGTCCAGATACGTGAGCATGATGGGAACACAGGCAAACAGTAAAACTTGATCTCCAACACTATAGGTGCGATAGGATTACATAAAGGGACATTACTGGGAATAGGTAAACGTGGAAAGTAAATGTTGAGTTAAGAGACTTGAGTAAGGGTCATGTGGCTTCCGTTGGTCCAGTGCCAATTTAAGGCGGACACGAGAAGTTCGGATCTCTTTCGTCCCAGGCATTTGCCTCACTAGCAAGTTCGCTATGGAGACCGCCATTTATATGTGAGAACCGTCCAGACGTTTTTGACGAGCCAGGACTTAGAATGTGTGTGTAAGATTGTAAGACTGCAGTTGGCAGTAACGACAGAAGAAGTCGGAAGGCTGTTGTCTACACAAGTCGGATCTGGTATGTAACATTTTAAGACTAGTACGTGCAACGCAGATAGAAGTCAATGACATGACAGTAGAAACTCGTGGCCCACGTGACTTAAGAGAATGGGCGAGTAGCATTTTCAAGATAATGATTACTGCAACTATAGTGGCCTAAGGATAAAGTTATCAGTCCCTGGTTGTTCGTCCAGTTATCATAATCCTAGCTAACATAAGCTGTGTAAAGATATTCACGAGAAAAGACTTAGAAGAATAGAATCTGATACATCATTCTTCCTGACCGGTGAATTATACTACTCGTCAAAAGTCAAGGGCCACCCTATTATTTTCATTACACTTTTATATAAGCGCATAGAATGATTAAATGAAGGAAGTTTTTAGTAAAAGTGGGTGCAATATCTTCCTCTTACAGTCCTCTATGCACGTTAAGCATAAAAACAACTCACCGACAACCATGGTGATCACGTGCAATTTGGTTTGCTGACCATAAATTCACATTTTTCATATATTTTTTCAAACTTCCGTAGAACCAAACAGGTGAAGTAATCGTGCTGATTGACATTCCACGTGCAATGGCGACTTTTCGTGAACAGAGTTCACTCTTGATTTGTTTTACAATCAGCAGACTTAGGGTAGTTTCATCACTTGCAAAAACCATGCCACCGAGAAGAAGTCTTGACACCTTACAAAGAATGAGGGCTATAGCGTGGGTTGAAAGTGGTTTATCTGTCCTGTCCGTGAGGTTGCTAGACGGCTTGCAGTGTCACACTCTACTATCCAAAGAATTCTGGAGAGATTTCAGGCCACAGGAAGTGTGGAGGATCGCCACCGGTCAGGTCGCCCTAGATGCACCAATAGACATGATGACCGGTACCTCTTGTTCTCAGCCCAGCGCCATCGAACAGTGACTTGTTCCACTCTAAGATGTCAGCTGAGACAAACTGTAAACTTTAATGTCAGTCAAAGCACCATTCGCAGACGTTTACATGAATTTGGACTGGCTGCTCGACGTCCTGCAGTCAGAATTTCTCTTACTCCTGCTCATCGC
The DNA here is from genome assembly GCA_024509875.1 of Oreohelix idahoensis. Classification (NCBI taxonomy): domain Eukaryota; kingdom Metazoa; phylum Mollusca; class Gastropoda; order Stylommatophora; family Oreohelicidae; genus Oreohelix; species Oreohelix idahoensis. Next base: position 906,574 of record JAMPIV010018666.1, read on the forward strand.
AGAGCCCGTGTTGCTTGGTGTCGCGAGCACATCCGATGGACAAGGCAACAATGGAGTCAAGTTCTCTTCACTGATGAATCTCGCTTCACTGTGCCATTTAATGATGGCAGGATTCGAGTTTGGAGACGACCAGGAGAGCGATTTACTGATGACACAATTCGAGAGGTGGAGCGTTATGGTAGGGGTTCTGTCATGGTTCTGGGGAGGTTTCTACAGACACGGCAGGACCCCACTCTACATCATCCAAGGCAACTTGACTGGTCCAAGATACCAAAACGAAATCTTGAGACCAATTGTTCAGCCTGCTCTGGAGCCCATAGGTGGTAATGCCATCCTCCAAGATGATAACGCTCGACTGAGTTTATTCAGCAACATGGGATCATCAGGATGGCGTGGCCAGCTCATTCACCTGACCTTTCTCCGATTGAGCACCTCTGGGATGTCCTTGGCCGAAGATTGTCAACAAATCACCCCCTGCCAATGGATGTTGCACAGCTGACTGCATTTCTGCTTCAGGAATGGCAAGCTGTTCCTCAGGATACTCTTCGGACCCTTGAGGACTCGATGCGTCTTCTCTGTCTTGAATGCCTTACTGCAAACGGTGGTCATACCCGATTTTGAAATGTCTATTTGTCCAATATTTATTGTGTGACTTTTGAAAAGGTGGGTGACACACTTCACAGCTTCATTGCGTTTGAATGTGTGTTTCCATTTCTTTACGTGACATGTCAATTTGGTATTCAATAAATGCCGTTTTGACTGATACCAATTACGTTTATATCAGATTTGTTTTATGGTTTCAACCAAGGTTTTTCTAAGTTGCCCTTGACTTTTGACGAGTAGTATATTTCATGAACTCGCATGACTCCAGAAAGATACGAAACCCATGTAGGGTAAAGAAATAGCGAAGTCCTGCTACATTACAGAGAACATTTTTCGTCTTCATGCTGTACATATATTCGTCGTGAGTTGTGGGTAAACGTAACAAACGTTACCACCATCGTTGTTTACTAGATGTCAATCGTCCTCGCAGTTATGCCTGTCACTGAGATAAATAAAGTAAACTCACAATCAAACAATAACGAGTTAGAGCTACTACGACTCATCAGTAGTTCGATCACCACAAGATAAGAACCCTGGGTGACACTATACTTAATTATATCGTGATATTCAAGATCACTGCCACATATGCTCCGCGAGTGAAGCCGGTTGCCTTCATTGCCTACGCTAACCCTTTTATAGAGAAACAATAAAGAAGTAAGAGAAGCCTGAGATCAACCGCCCACTTTGTGAGAGACAAAGAAGTGGTTATTCCTGAACATATGAAGAAAAAGATGAACAAGGTTCACAATTAATTAATGTTCCTTATAAACTGGTGATCACAATTCTCAAGTTATAAGTTCATTCACGTCTAGACTTTGTTGTTATTGTTGTTATTGTTGCACTCCATGGAAACCATAGGTGCTCAGTCTCCTTCAGAAAATGTCGACGAGTATGAATGCTAACTGTTCCTGTAGCACGCTGGTTGTACATACGACGCATGAATCCTCTTTCACGTCCATCTCTGCTAGTCCCACGTTTGATGCCAAACTCCAACAGTCTCAGCCTTGTTGATTCATCCATCGCTGTGTCATTATCTAGCAGGCGATCATTAATTGCCCTTAGTATCTCTCCCTTATCCATATCCAGTGTCCCCACTATGGGTGCTCTCGAGGCCAGTCTGTCAGCTCTCTCACTGCCACGTACCTCCGCATGACAAGAACAGTAAATCACACCAGTTCCTGAAGACCTCGGGATTCTATTGATGTTTTCCGTTCCTGCCGCAGCCATCCGTTCTGAACTTTCCGAAACATGGCTTGAGAGTCTGACAATATAACTGCCCTGGTTGATGAAGTTTCAGACAGCCACCTCAGTGCTGCAGTAACTGCCTCTACCTCCATTCTCATGCTGGAGGTTGTTGTCATGTAGGCTCCGCTCTGTTCAGCAACGACTCTGCCCTTTATTCTCGCAGAGAAGCCCCATCCTGATATCTCACCACGCACTACAGACACATCAGTGCTACTTCCTCATTCCTTGTGATCAGATTACCAAAGTAGCCTACTTTGAGATTCACATACAGACAACAGAAAATATTTTAAAAGTTTAATTTAAACATTTTGATGAATTCTATTCAGTGTCACTCGAGTGCCTGGTTTGTCTTCCACCTTGTGGCAGACAGAAAAGCTGCCGGAAGACAGCCCTATATCTACTGCTCATGCTATAATATATAAAAATATTCACTGCGGAGTTTGTGGACTCCAGTACAAACCCAAGCCCAAAAATAACTATAAATGTATTTTTATATTTCCCATCTATTGCAATCTCTGGTTCCATTGTCATGGCCATAAAACAGACACAAGCAGGAATAAAACAGATAATGAAAACCGTTGAAACCATTACAATCATTTTAGTTATTTTCTGGTCACGGTTTAGAAAGTTGTCAGCATTAGCAGACACGGTTGCCAGGCGCCATTTTGTTTTGCTTCGTAATTTTAAAACCAGTGTTACTGTGCATATGATGACAGTCATGAAGGCGCCAAAAGGAATGATGACGTTGTTGATGGTTAGCGAAACTTTTTCGACACTCGCTCTATCTGCGGTGTGTGTGAGGCCTAGAATTGTTTTGTTTCTTTCTGGGACGAATTTTATGGTGTATCTGTTGACGTAGTACATGGGAGAAACGCTGGCGATAAGGATAACGAATGTGCAGATGATGATGATTGAGACTCTCTTGGATGTAACGATTCTCTTTACCTGAAAACATGAACTTAAATTTAGATTATGCTTCCGACAAAGATTTAAATTCAATTATACGGCTTACATAATTTTAACGTTAGTTTATAATGCCAACGTACATTTAACGTTAGATTATACTGCCAACATAAATGTAACGTTAAGTTACACTGCCAACATGAATTTAAATTAGATTATACTGCCAACAAAACATCAAGGATAGATCATATTGCCAACATAATCGTAATGTAAGGCTATGCTGGCCAACATACAGATAATGTGGATATACTGTCAACTTAAACTCAACGATAGATCAAACTGCCAACATAAACATAACGATAGATCATACTCCCAACATACTCTTAACGATATATCATACTACCAACATAAAATAAACGATAGATCATACTATTAACATAAACGTAACGATAGATCATGCTGCCAACATAAACTTAACGATAGATTATACTGCCAACATAAACTTAACGATAGATCAAACTGCCAACATAAACTTAACGATAGATCAAACTGCCAACATAAACGTAACGATAGATCGTACTGCCAACATAAACTTAACGATAGATCATACAATAGATCAAACTACCAACATAAACTTAACGATAGATTATACTGCCAACATAAACGTAACGATAGATTATACTGCCAACATAAACTTAACGATAGATCGTACTGCCAACATAAAGTTAACGATAGATTATACTGCCAACATAAACGTAACGATAGATCGTACTGCCAATATAAACTTAACGATAGATCAAACTGCCAACATAAACTTAACGATAGATCATACAATAGATCAAACTACCAACATAAACTTAACGATAGATTATAATGCCAACATAAACTTAACGATAGATTATACTGCCAACATAAACTTAACGATAGATCACACTGCCAACATAAACTTAACGATAGATCAAACTGCCAACATAAACTTAACGATAGATCATACAATAGATCAAACTACCAACATAAACTTAACGATAGATTATACTGCCAACATAAACTTAACGATAGATTATACTGCCAACATAAACTTAACGATAGATCGTACTGCCAACATAAACTTAACGATAGATTATACTGCCAACATAAACGTAACGATAGATCGTACTGCCAACATAAACTTAACGATAGATCATACAATAGATAAAACTACCAACATAAACATAACGATAGATTATACTGCCAACATAAACTTAACGATAGATTATACTGCCAACATAAACTTAACGATAGATCAAACTGCTAACATAAACTTAACGATAGATCAAACTGCCGACATAAACTTAACGATAGATCATACAATAGATCAAACTACCAACATAAACTTAACGATAGATTATACTGCCAACATAAACTCAACGAAAGATTATACTGCCAACATAAACTTAACGATAGATCATACAATAGATCAAACTACCAACATAAACTTAACGATAGATTATACTGCCAACATAAACTCAACGAAAGATTATACTGCCAACATAAACTTAACGATAGATCAAACTGCCAACATAAACGTAACGATAGATCAAACTGCCAACATAAACTTAACGATAGATCATACAATAGATCAAACTACCAACATAAACTTAACGATAGATTATACTGCCAACATAAACTTAACGATAGATCATACTGCCAACATAAACGTAACGATAGATCAAACTGCCAACATAAACGTAACGATAGATCAAACTGCCAACATAAACGTAACGATAGATCATACAATAGATCAAACTACCAACATAAACTTAACGATAGATTATACTGCCAGCATAAACTCAACGAAAGATTATACTGCCAACATAAACTTAAAAGATAAATCATACTGCCAACATAAACGTAACGTTACATTTTACTGCTGTACATAAACCTAACATTGAATTATACTTTATCGTTTGGAACAGCATGCAATAGAAAACATGGCTGCAGGAATAGTGGAACGTTTTCTGTACCGGCTTTTTGCAAGGGGACCAGTTGCAGTTGTGGTTCAATGCTCCATAATGAGGAAAACAGGAATGTTTATGGTGAACCGTGGCAGTTTGGGTTCTGACACCTCATTTTTCAAATTCATTTCCTCCCACCACGATAAGGTACATTACTCATGTGTTTCTTTACAAGACAGGTCAAATATGTTATTATTTCCCTTTAACACGTTGTAATTCAACATCAATAACTGGTTGCCTCTGCACGTTTTGCACGCATTGCTTGTGCTGAATTCCAGCAATTTGATCAAACTAGCTAGTTACCAGAGACTTGAAGTAAACATCTGCTGCTACTCAACAATCGTTTGTGATATTTTTTGTCAGAGCTGCCTAATTTTTCTTTACAGGAATTGTACGTAGTGGAATGCAAAGTAAGAAAAAATTCTCAATACCTCCCATCTACAGTGCCTACGCCACATCATTAGTATTTCGAAGAAGGACAAAGTGACAAAATGTCGAGGTGTTGTTAAGCGCTGGCCTTCATAACATGTATACACTGCTCAGACAACGCAGTTTACACTAGCTTTGCCATGTCCGCCACATGAAAGATGGTCGTATCCCATTAGATATTTTCTACGGCAGATGGCAAAAGAACAGCTTGGTGACTGCAGCTGAGGTTCAAAGAAGCACAGAACATAAATCCAGCAACATGGGAGGATGAATCTGCCTATCGCACCAAGTGCTGATGCTCCCTTCTGCACCACCCCAGATGGAGCAAACAGAAGCTTTCACACAAAAATAGAAGAGAAAAGAACATGCCGAAAGAACACTAAGCAGAAAACAAAGCAGCTGAGAGCTATCGACTCAAGGGCTCATCGTTCCAATAGCAGGCTATAACTGAAGGAAGCTTTTGCTATGGGGAGGAACTGCAATGGTTTTTATGTTGAAATGGGCATAAAATGTAAATTTTATGAATTAGAAATATTTTTGACTATCTGATATTCCCGAATGCCAAATACATGAAAACCACATGCCAGAACACAATCTAAAAAAAGAAATAGTACATGGATTTTGAAAATGTCATTTCGTTATGACGTTGTAAATTGTATATGAGGACAAATGTCTTTATTTCAGAATCGTATATGCCGTTATAAATTTTCAAGTAACTTTTTTTTAAAAATTAAATTTGTCAATTACCTTGAGGTTATCAGAGCATCCAAGCTACCAAAAAAAAAAAAAAATAAAATAAAAATGATGCAAATTATCAGCTCAGCAGAAGAAAACAAGTGGTAATCTTCAGACCGAACACTTGCTTCACAGATGCCCAGCATACGAGCAACAGAGAAATCACATATGGCTGTCACCAGAACCACTTCTGGAAAAGCTCTATGGAGATAGAAATAACCTACAACTGGTCAGTGATTTCTGTGAACATATTTGTCGCGAGAGGTTTGGATGTTATTAAAATTACAGATATCCTGGACAAATAGGTGTATCAGAGGATACCAGGATAGTGCCAGATAAGAGACTGGTCTTATAAGAAATACCCCCTTCTCTGAAAAGAGTAAGGGTGTATCGACATCAAAGTGGGGTCAAGCTATGTAAATCTTCAGGTATGATGATAGTGTTTGGTCCTGAAGATCTATCTGCTACCTCTCATGATCCCAAAATGATTAATAGATATATATTTGTTTGTGTGGCTAATTATCTAGGGGTAAATTAAATTAGTTATAGGTAATAACTATCAAACAGAACATTAACTTAGTTACAATAATTAAGTAAGACTGAATGAAAGTATTTACAATTTAATTGTTCCTAAACCCGGTTTCTTTTGGTTAGGAAAACTCAAAATTTGTTCATAATGTATTTACAAAATGAAATAAATAAGATGGAATGTTATCCCTAACAAGGCAAAATTATGCTTGTATATTTAGTTATATAAGTAATTAAAGTTCATACATTAGTTCACACTCTTGATATCAATGTCCCTGGCTGGTAACATAATAGGATTCGATTATGGTCCTCTGTGAGTCATCATGAATAATGTTGACTTCTATAATAAGTCTGTATTATAATAGTGTTACTTTTAGTCTTTACTGCTTTTTATTTTCTTTATTCTGATTCTTTGTAGGGGTGCTACTGGATAATCTGTCAAGTGGATCTGTTTCCACTTAACTGGCATGAAGTCTGAGACACCTCCAATCCTGGTTTGGTTCGCACAGAATATGAACTCCAGGCTGGGATATGTGGCTTTCGCTCTATCAAACTGGAGAACAATACACCACCATAGCTCCTCTCACATGTGTGTCTCTTGAACTTGAAAGATACCAGGACAAAACCCTCAGGCAATAATACACAAGCTGCGACAGGCCTCAATGGGAATCTAGTTCTGCGTCAGGTCAGAATGGCAAAAAACTTTGCATATACCGTGTGCTAGATTCATTCAGCTCGGTATCTCTTTCAAATAATAGTGGCGGACTTCCTAAGTCCCCGTTTCTATATATAGAGCTGCATCCGACCAATCGGAGCAGGGTCAAAAAAAAAAATTTTAAGAATCTTACTCTAAAGAATTTCCAGCCTGCCCGTACAATGTGACTAATTTTTAATATTTTATATTTCAATTATTATTGGACCGATTTTAATTATTTAAACTGATAATTAAACGGCCAATTTATCTCTATCGTTCTATATGTATATTCTTTAAGTATTTCCTGGTATTTCAATCTAGGTAATTTTTAAGTAATTAAATCGGGTGCTACCCTGATGGAAAAATATCACTAAAACCAATTTTTCTCTTTAAATGACTTACTTTTATGAGGCCAGCTTGGTATCTATTTCTTAAGTGATATATCAGGTGTTATAATAGCTATGTATTTATTTTTATTTATCGCTATGCTTTAAGAAATAAAATAACTCCTTAACACCAAAAACACAGAATAGGCCCTTTCTGCTAAATATAAAAGGTATCTTTATAGACACTAGAAAAGGAGCATTCTGATTGGCCATTATATTTGGACCTTTTATCCTAGATTGAGCGCGGAAAATATGACCTTCGTTATTCGAATGCGTGATGTGAAACAGACGTCATTTAACGACAATATTCACGTTGACGTCTGAGAGTGTATCAAGAAGAAAATAACCTTGAGATTTGACAAAGAACAATAACGCACGCTTTATTTTTATGTTCATAAAACAACAATGTAATACATTTTCTATGTCTCTGGGAGTGTAGCAGATATTTTAACAATGATATATGGAACTTGTTGCCACCGTTTTGTTGAGTTCTGTTTTTGATCCTTTAAACATTTTATTGAAGAATGGTTTTTCATATATTATTATTCTGTGTACTTTTACTTGATCTTCAATCTGTCCTTATTGGAGCCATTGTGCTGATTTTGATGGTGTTCGCGAATGATGAGTAATATGATTAAGTCCATTGTATTGAATCAACAAAGATGCGATTTCTTTGAGTCCACAAAAAGAATACATATTTATTTCACATACAATATATAGTTGAATTCATTTGCATCAAATAGTTATATCAGATTCTTCTGCGCAGTCCATTACCGTCTCATATATATTACTTGCTCTGTCGTCAAAAGGTCTGACTGTTTACACGCGATGTCGTATGTCGATCATCCGGTAGCGAACAGCCGTCGTTTTGGCGAAGATAAAGATTCTATAATCATAAATTTATACTCCCTTTTGTTCCTAGTTCAGGAAACCTTAATCATCGATAAGAATACTTCAATATTGTATTCAAAGCACAAGATAGCTGACCCTGTAGCCTATCTTCAAAAGGACTTCAGCGCAATTCAATCCATACTGGGAGTAATCAAAAATACGTCCGACTTGGATCAAGTTCGGAGTCTGAAGGGTACAATTATAACGTTGTCATGTGTTAGCATACCAACGTAACACGTCATCATAATCCTAGACAACTATACAAATTCGCGTTCAATACCGTGAAGCGCGAAACATAATATATATTTATAGCATTTCAACCCCTTAACACGTAACTTTAAAAGTGCTCACAATAATAGTGGCTAACATCATAACACATTCCCCTGGCCGACGGGGGTTAAAAAAATCTATTCTATGGATTTTTTTTTTATTTTATCTCATAACTCGCTTAATTATTTAAAAAAATTAAAGATAAGCGACACACGGCCCACGATGTTTTGAGCAAAACATAGTCGAAGGTCGTAGTCATTATACTACATGTCATAAAATAGATTAAAATATATTAAGTTAACTAAAGAAACGTCAACTGTCAGAAAGGATAGTAACTAATTATATACCTAACTAAAATTATGTCTTAACTAATGAATGTGTGTTGTATTAATCCACATCATAAGATATAACTAATTAAATATATAATTAAATAAATAATTAATATAATGTGTGTAGGATGTTATAGAATTAAATCGAATTAAGTAAACTAAAGTATTGTATCATTGTTATAGAAAGTAAAGAAAAGGAAAATTAAGAATACATGAGAAGTAAGTAGTAAGAAATTAATAGATTAAATTAAAATATATGTGTGCAGAAACTTACATGTAAAATAATTATCTAATTAAATGTAAACTAAATTAATCTATCAACTAATAAGAAATAATACATATCATTTTATATCATTAGTATGTTAACATGAGTTATTAAAATACATATAATAGTTACTAATTATATAACTATAGTACTTATATCAATTAATTGTGTAAAAATGTTTGTTTTCAAACTCTCTTTTCTCTTCTTTTTATTTTAATCTCATTAAAGTATCGGAATCAATAGTGTCAATCCTGATGAATAATCTGTCATTAGTTCCTTCATGTCCGTAATGTACGGTTTATATTGATTGTTGACTGTATCAAATTGATTGATAGACGTATGCACACTAACCAAAGTCCATTGAAATTTGAACGAACTCGATAACTTCTTGCGGATATTTGAGAAATAATAGAGTGCATTGTTCGTATCAAGAATGTTTTGTTTTCATGCACCTGGTTCATGATCACGTATGTCCTTTGAATACGAAATGTAGTAAGGAAATGTTCAAACGTCTGTAAACAACATAATTTCATTGCCCATTATGAGTTGCAAGTCCGTCTGATAATGAATACGGATGAATAAATTCTAGCATATAAGTCTTTTTAGTTCATTGAGTTGTTAATTCTCTTCATTTGACGATGAAGGATGACGTGACAGGGAATCTTCCTACATTCTCGTAACCCAGAATTGATTCAATTGTAAAATGGAATAGTTGGAGCAAGATGGAAAATCGGGCTAACTTAGCGTTCTTGTGATTGGCTCGTCTGAGCGAAGCTACTGCCTTCTGATCTGTCTGAATGACAAAAGAAGCACCGAGTAAAAAATTTTCAAGCTTCTGAATGGCCCACACCACTGCCAAAAGTTCCTTATCTATAACCGAGTATTTGAGTTCTGCATCAGTGAGTTTTCTCGATATGAAGAGAGTTGGGTGAAGTATTCCTTCATGTTCTTGTAGCAGACTATCTCCTAATCCGTAACTGCTGGCATCTGTACGGAGAATGAACATTTTTTTAGTATCTGGCAACCTTAAAATAGGTGGCCTAGAAAAAATTGACAAAATTTGATTAAAAGTTTTGTCGCAGTCTGCAGTCCATGTGATTTTCGTAGGCATGTCTTTCCTCAATAAGGAAGACAAGACAGCCGTGATGGACGACAAATTAGGTATAAATCTACTATAATACTGGACAAGACCTAGTAAGCTCCTAACTTGTTTTTTTTTTGTTTGTTTGAGGAATTGATAATTTTAAAATTTTAGATACATTATGGGGAATGGTTTGGATACGCCCAGCCCCAATGATATGTCCAAGAAAAGTTATTTCATGGAAAGCTATTTGAATTTTACTTGGTCTAGCAGTTAATTTTTTAGATCTTAAGATTTCCAATACGGAACCTAGTCCTGAAAAATATTCCTCAAATGACGAACTGAATGAACAAATATCGTCAATAAATGTGATAATGTCTGGTCTGCAAGATAAAATTTTTCGCATCATGCGAATAAACGTTGCAGGTGCGTTCATGAGCCCGAAAGGCATGACATTCCACTGGTAAAGACCTTGTGGAGTCGAAAACGCGGTAAAATACTTGGCTTGTTCTGTTAAGGGAATCTGCCAATATCCCTTAGTTAAATCTTTTTTCGGGAAAAAGTTTACTGTCGATAGACGAGTAAGTAAATCGTCAATAAGTGGATGAGGTTCCCTGTCAGCTACTGTCTGAGCATTCCGTTTTCTGTAATCGACACATAAACGTATATTATTGTCCTTCTTTCTGACAATAACTAAAGGTGAGGAAAATGGAGAGTTACTGATCTCTATGATCCCTAAAGCTAACATTTGATTAAGTTCCTGTGATGTCTTATCTTGATAATGTATAGGAACTGAATAAGGACGAAATTTTATTGGTGTGTTGTCCTTAAGTATAATGTCGTGAGAAATAACTGATGTACGTCCCGGTATATCAGTTAAAACATCAGAATAAGTCTCTAAGAGTTTACAGATTTTATTATTTTCTTGAGATGTTAATGAAGTAGAAATAGTTACATCTCGCCAAGACTCGGTAGATTGTAGTGTAGGTATAGGAAAGGACATATGGATTTCAGGAAAGGATGATTCCTCTCCTGAATTACCGAAAGACTAGAATATTGGTAAGAACCAATTGATTTATCATCTAAGTCATGAAAGATAGACTGCAGATGTTCAGGACGAGTAAAGAACTCTTTTAGCATGTTAATGTGATAAATTTGTTTGTGACCTTTAATGTCTAGTATATAGTCGACGTCAGAAGTTCTGTCCAAATCTTTAAATGGACCGTTCCATGCAATTAATAGTTTATTATCCTTTCGTGGGAGTAGCACGAAAGCTTCATCACCAGGAAATAACTGGCGTAATCGTCTATTTTTATTTTGGAATAGTCTTGCTTTGTATTTTGCAGCCTCTGACGTAACTGTTGCCATCTGCCAAGTCTCTATGATTTTTTTAAGTACGTTAATGACATATTCATAAGATGATTGGGTTTCCTGAGTCATCTCAGAGTCGAGTAGCAGATCTTTTATTTCCTATGTTAAGAGTCTTCATTACTTCATTCATGGTGTCAGAAACAAATTGGGGACCATGATCTGAAAGTAATTTTCTTGGAAATCAAAGTCTAGAAAATATTAGTAGAAGAGCATCAGCTATGTCTGATGTAGTTATGTTCTTTAAAAGTATGGCCTCTGGCCATCGTGTACATAAGTCAACACATGTTAATATATACCTATGACCTCTTGCAGAAGGCAAAAGAGGACCAATAATGTATATTGCCATTTTATCGAAAGGACGAACCGATATGTCGCAGGCCTGGATGGGAGCATTATGGAACGCTGCACGAGACTTGACTTCCTGGCAAGTTACACAGGAACGTACATACAATGATACGTCTCGTGATATCCCTGGCCAGAAAAAAAACGACAACACTCGAGAACGTGTGCGAGTGTAGCCCATATGACCCGCGCATTGGGAGTCATGTGCATGTCGTTGTATATATGTCCTTAATGATACTGGTACTATGACCTGTTGTTTTACCTTAGTCTGGTCCATACAATTCCTAAGTAGAATACCGTTCTTGATTGTAAACCAATGCTTACTTTTGTTATTAAAAGCAATATTATCATACTTGTTGACCAAGGCAAAAAATTTCTTTAGAGAATTATCTTCTCTTTGCTTAATAGCAAATGACTCTCTGTCTATAACAGACTGAGGATCGTTGTCATCACAAAAATTTGTCTCAGTAACTGTAGTATCCTCTTTTTTCCAATTCCTGAGCTTGAGATCGTGTTGTCACAGCATTGGCTGTAGACAAGTTTTGTTTTTCCCATTCTGTGATTTCCTCAGGTGTGCAATCCTTGCTGCCATGGATGCGCCCGACTGTTAAATCAGCAATTGGATTCTGAAGGAGACACACTTTTATTTTACCTGAAAAAATGGGGTATTTATGTCTATTATAGCAGTGGGATAGTATTCAATGGTCCCACCGAAAGTGATACACCTAACACACTCATCAGTAGCATAACGAGGATGTACTAATGATTGACGGATGCCGATAGTGGTTGATCCGGAATCCCTCAACCCTGAAACTATGTTTCCGTCGACTAGTCCTCTGTTAAAAATCAACGTGCCTGTTCCATCATTTGCAGTGAGACTGATTGCAGAAATAGACTGTGTAATCTTCATCGACGTATGGTTGGGTTTATGAAAAATACTATTACATTGTGGACAACTATTTGCCACATTATAATCAACAACACAACATGAAGAAGATGAATGTATTGGATTATCATTGTTATGACCAACTGGAGGTGCATTGGTAGTCAACTCTGCCCCTGCATTATGGTCAAACCTCTGTGGTTTTCTTGAGTTGGAACGTTGTCGATGGTGAGCAACTGAATTATTATTACCTCAACCATTGTAACTCTTATTTCTGGATCTGTAATTATTATTACCATTATTCCAGTTGTTGTTACTATTATTATGTGAAGTAACATTGTATGGTTGATTCCATGTTGAATTTTGTTGGAAGTTGTTATTCCTGAAATGGGGTGATTGGTTTCTGGATTGTGGTCTACCTCTGGATGAATTGTTATTCATATTGAAATTATTATTTTTATAATAATTATTGTTATCATTTCTGCGATGCACAAAATTCCTATCAAGGCTTTGAGCCCGTGATCTATGATTAACATTCCAGGTTGTAGCAGAAGCAACAGGTAATGCTTCTCTCACTTGATTGTTTGCTATACAAACTCCTGGATGTGCTTTACAGTATTGAATAGCTATTTTCTCTAAGTCAGCTAGTGTAGGTGGGTTACGTTCCTGTAAGAACGATAAGCAAGGTTTGCTAACCGATGACAAAACCTTATCTCTCAGCATTAAATCAACAATCTGATCATATGTTTTATTGATACCAGATAATTCCACTCATCTGTTAAATGTTGTACGTATTGTCGCAATATATTCAGAAAAATCCTCATTTGAATCAGGTAGTAATGACTTAAATTTCATTCTATATCCTTCCTCGTTTAGTTGAAATCGCTTTAGCAGTAAAGTTTTTACAGCATCATAATTATTTATGACTGCTTGATCCATAGTATTTAATGCCTTCAATGGTTCACCATCCAAAAATTCACTGAGTTTTAAAGCCCATAAAGATTTATCAACGTGATTTCCATTACAGACTTGTTCAAATCTAAGGAGATATGACGACAAATGGTCAAAATTTTGTTTGAACACTGGCAATTTAAACCTATAATTACTATTAATAACCAAGTAAACGAGCAGGAGAAATGAGCATTAGGACCTACAAGCTGAGAGAGCCAGAAATTAAGACCAGATCAGGGGCTTATTGCTGCAGCGGTGAGCAACACAGAAGAACAACCTGATGACTTGGAAACCCTCTGGATTAAATTCAAGGATATCATAAAGACAGCTGCTGCAGAAGCATGTGGTGAAGTCCGACTTGGGAACCAGAGAAAGAGGACACCTTGGTGGACAGAGGAAGTCAAAGAGAAAATAAGAGAGAAGAAAATGGCATGGAAACAATACTTAGGAGCTAAAAACACAACAGGACAAATGGAAAAATATAGAGAATATGTGACACTCAGAACAGAAGTAAAGAACAAAGTGCTAGCAGCAAAACAGAAGTCCTGGGAAGAATTTGGAGAAAAGCTAGAAAAAGATGCACAAGAAAACCAGAAATTGTTCTATAAGACCCTAAAGAACATGAGGAAGGAAAAACAATGTCCTCTCAAATTTATAAAGGACAAGCAAGGCAAATTGCTTACTGCCCCGAAGGAAGTAATGGAAAGATGGAAAGAATATTTCTCAGAACACCTTGATGGTGAGCAAGGTCAAACATCAGAAATGATAACCACTAGCACAGAAGAGGAAACCAACGGTGATGAAGATGACATAAAGATGGAAGAACTGAAGGCAGCACTGGAGAAAATCAAGATGGGCAAAGCAGCAGGGCATGATGGTATAACACCAGAAATGGTTAAGTACATGGGAGCAGCAGGCGACCTGTTACTCTTAAGGGTCCTACAGGCAGCATGGTGCAACAAGACCATACCAAAGGATTGGGAGATCGCCATCATAACACTAATTTTCAAAAAGGGTGACAATCGACAGTGAGGAAACCATAGAGGCATATCCCTTCTCAGTGTCCCTGGAAAAATCTACTCTAGAATCCTAGAGCAGAGACTCAGACGCCTAGCTGAGCCACAATTGGATGAGGTCCAGTGCGGATTCCGAGCAAACCGAAGTACTCAAGACCTAATCTTCACACTCAGACAGCTGAGTGAAAAGGCCCTTGAGTATAAGAGTGAGATCCATCTTTGTTTCATAGATCTGGAAAAGGCGTTTGACAGGGTCCCTTGGAGCAAACTTGGGGACTGTTTGGCAAGGAAGAATATTCCAGCACCTCTGATTCATGCTATACAGAGCTTCTACAAGTCTTGCAGAAATTATGTGAGGACAGCAAACCATAAGTCAGAAGAGTTCAGGACCACCACTGGTGTAAGACAAGGTGATATCCTATCACCTTACCTCTTCATACTCCTTATGGACGATGTCATCAAGGCATGTAAGGAGAGAACAAGAAAGTATTCAGTGGGGTACTGGAAGATGAGACAGGTCTATATTTCAGAGCTGGCATTTGCTGATGATGTTGCCCTGATTGCTAAATCAGAGGCACATCTCCAATCCAACCTGCAAGTCTGGAAGGAAGAGCTGGAGAAGAGAGGGATGGTCATAAGCAGCTCTAAAACAAAATACATGGTGATATCACGAGAAGAAAGAAGACATCAGATTAAGCTGGGAGAACAGGTCCTGGAGCAGGTCGACCACTTTAAATACCTCGGAGCTATTATAGACCGAAAGGGAGGCATCAAAGAAGAGTTGGCCACTCGAAAAGCAGCAGCTGGGAGACTTTTTCAGGCCATAAATCGAGGATTCCTCAGCAAGATAGAGGTTGGTAAGAAAACGAAGATGGCTGTATACCGCTCCACCTATGTCCCAGTCTTGACATATGGATGCGAGTCATGGGCAATGACTACAACCCATAAAAGCCAGATCCAAACCTCAGAAATGAGGTATCTGAGGAAAGTGGTTGAAGTAACAAGAAGAGACATGGTACGCAACCAGACGATACGTCAAGGCCTAAAATGCCACCCCCTACAGACCCAAGTAGAACAGTCCCAACTAAGATGGTTTGGCCATGTCTGCAGAATGGGAGAAGATTGGCTACCACGACAAGCATGGGAAACAAAGAGCCAAGGATCCAGACCCCGAGGACGACCCAGAGTTCGCTGGGAGGACAACATTAGACAATCTTTGAAGGACCGAGGACTAGAATGGAACCAGGCCAGGAGGAAGACAGCCGATAGAATAGTCTGGCGCTCTCTCTTCCAAACCTCTACACCTCACGGTAGAAGGGGAACGACTAAGTAAAGTAAAGTATTACTATTAATATGGGTTGATGAAGGAGTATTATGTGAATCAACATTATTGCTATTAGACGCAACTTGTGCTCTCATTTTTAATTCTTCTAGACGAAGAAGTGTTAATTCTTTTTAATTTTTCCTTTTATTTTCTTCTTCAATACGCATCATTTCATCTCTTGCCCTTTGTCTTTCTTCCTTAGCTTCTCTCTCAATCTCTTGTTGTTTCCTAACAGCTTCCTCTCGTTTTAATTTAGTGTCACGAGGAGCGAATGAGTTTGTATTTCGACTTTCTATACTCATTGTCTGCACAGACATCGTTTGTCAACAGTCAGGGGACATCCACCAATTTTACAGAGAATGTTTACATAACAATAGACAGCGCTCGGCGCGAGCCCTTTAAACGCAACAACATTCACCTGAAATGTTTTCACAAACACGCGGACATTACACCTACAGACTATTAGGAGTAACGCAACGGACGTCGCGGGTGTGTTTACACAAGGCCAGTACTACCCAAGTATTATTTTGGCTAGTAATAGAACATAATGTGCAGTCGGTGACAGAAGGCCAAGTAATTTTACAATGAGTAGTGTGGTCAGTCGTTCAGACAAAGTAATATTGGATTAAGGGAGACACAAAGTCGGGGCGAAAGTAAATAGGAAAGAATAAATAACAACATGAAAGGAGCGTGAATACGAAATTATAACGAGACGATAACAACACTGCACATGCCCCCAAAAGACGTACGCAGACAGATTGTCTGGTAGAGGAAAAACAAGAAAACGATAATAGCAAAATATTACAGGACATTTTACACGGTAATGAAGACTGAATGTCTGACTAAAGGAAAACAAACGAAGTTTCACATGACACAAGAAGCGACCCGAAAACTAGCCATAGGCGATTCAGACGATATATAACTCAACTATATTCATTGCTTGGCATTGCAAGAGAAGCAGTCCGCCAACCAAAACTTGGGTTCTCGATTTCACGAGAAAGAATCAAGACGTGAGTCAGTGAAATTCTTGATAGGGACACCAAGGTTAGTGTAATATAGTTTGTACATTATTATTATACATCTATCTTAACTTCAGTCAGATAATATATACATATTCTCCATAAATATAACACTGTAAATACCAGTCACGTTTATTATAATATTATATTTTATACTCATAAGTACAGGTTGCAATAAACACTATAAGATAATTATGATATTTATAAAATTACACAGTTTCCAGTAACTATAACGAAGTAAATACAAGACACTTTTATTTTGCCTCTTACATTACATGTTAAACGTGCAGTAAACACCGCGCAGCCGTTCATTATAGTGATAAGATTTCACATACAAGAACACACTACAGGCGTAGCATAGTTTACGGGATACTTACAAAGGGTTCATTATTTTATCCATCACAATGGTAGAGACAAGGACCATTTGAGATACTCATCCTTCGTCTACTACGTGGTTGGCGTTAATCACGGGATAAAAGCTTTTGAGTAGGGCCAAACAGAAATACTGCGACGACACACATCTCACAGATATTTAACGGCAACAAACCTACCAACAAACAACGGGGATTTTAGAAAAGAACTTGCCAGGCGGCGAAGGGACTTTCTACTAAACAATCACCCACACAGAAAAGTAATCCGCAATTACCTAGAATAAGGGATGCATTACTAAAGAGCTGTCCACATGAATTTAATGATCAGAAGTTGCAGTAGCAAACGGACGATTTTACAACAAGTGCCTTTGAGAAATCTTGACCAGAAGTGGCAAGAGCAGACGGACGATTTTGTAAACCCAGTGCCTACAAAATGTATCGAGATCCTAAATTACATGCAGTAATGAACAGATTCTCCCCGTAAAACTGATGCGCAAACAAATTCAATTATATACCAGATTTTACCATCATCACCACCTGAGGAAAATATCTTCACCACACATGGACATCTGCATATCAGACGAAGTCCCCACCGCATAACATTGTTTCAACACAACCTCGGAACAAGCCATCTCAGACGCGCGTGGCAATGTCAACACTCGCTTTGTGAATAACAAAAGAACAGGCCATCGACACCTGACGACATTAAGTGGACCGTCCAACATTATTGAATGCAGACAAAGACTTGTCCAGTGTATACAAATACCCAGTGTTTATTGACAGTCAGTCAGAGACCCGAAACAAGATATCCTTTTTGGTAGTAGTTAAGATAACTTAAATTCATCATCATCACATAGTGTAGACTTTAGATTCATTTGTGTATTTTGCATTAACTAATATCTTTCTTCACAGGGATAGTTAATGTCATTCCTAGTTGCATTTGTATTAGTGTAATTGAATGTTGTTATATTTCAATAATTTAATAAATGTTGTAGTTGTGTTTACTTTACCAACACACGTTATTACATATATAGAGAAGGAAAGAAAGTGTGCGAAAGAGACATACTGTTCTTCCTTTCTTCCTCTTCTGTTCACTCAGTGTAATAGGGGAGTGGGGGCTCGTTAGCATTATAATATAGAGAGGGGGATAGAGTGGTAGGAGTTATAGTGTCACGAGATCCAGAATCACTGGGACTGTCTGCGGGGAATTTATCCCAGAGTCTTACATTCGCCTTCTTCTCTCCTGCTGCCTATTTCCAACCGGTTGCCAGGCAAATCTGAGCCATTAACAAAGCCGGCACCACACAGATAACTCTCTGTGGTTACCCTTCGGGATAACCTTGTGACATTTGGCCTCACGTTCTTCTTCTTCTCGCTTTTATTCAGCTTTCTTCTTTTCTTCTTTTGGCCTCTTGTTCCTCTAATTCTCGTTTTCTATCAGCTTCCTCTCGTTTTAATTTGGCCTCACGTTCTTCTTCTTCTCGCTTTAATTCAGCTTTCTTCTTTTCTTCATTGGCCTCTTGTTCCTCTAATTCTCGTTTTCTATCAGCTTCCTCTTGCTTTAATTCAGCTTTCTTCCTTTCTCCTTTGGCCTCACGTTCTTCTTCTTCTCGCTTTAATTCAGCTTTTTTACCGTCATATTTTGCTAGTTCCGCCACTGCAAATTCTCGAAGAATTTCTCCTTTGTAACCAAAATCTTTTCCAATCTTTACAAAAGTATCTAAAGTAGCCATATTAATTCACTAATATACTTACTTAGTCAATTATTTATTTATATATATATACAAGTTTAATAAGCAATAAGGTATGGTTACTCAATATAATCAATCAAATACCTATCATATTCCTTTACAACTAATTGTAAGTTCAAGAATTATTTTCATCCAATATTTTATATCTATATTCCTTATTCATGACAAACAACTAGTGGTCACATGACCTACTAGTGTATGATGCTAACATTACTTCAAGCATCCATTATTTATATCTTCAATGATATATGCCCCAATGGCTAATATAGTACTTTGACTCACTTAGTCCATCAACTACTTATAGTTTGACTTACAAATCAATTATAAGATAAAAGTTACTTTTATTCAATATTTTATCATATTATGCCGTACTCAGGTAGAAAAAAATAGTTGCTACTTGAACCACTAGTTCAAACCACCAAGAAAATATCTCATGTATCAAATATTTTCAATTAATTAACAATAAGTGTTATATTATTATTATCATATATTTATCTTATAATAATATTAATGTTATTAACGAACATATATAAATATTAACTAAAAGATTTTACAACACGATTTTCACAATACAAGTCGATTTACCAACATTAAAATGATTTTAAAACTGAATAAACATCACGGAAATGACGAAGTATACTGAACTTAGAAATGGGTCAGAGCACACAAAAAATCTAAAAAATGTTCACAAACATGGACTCTTTACAGATGACGTCACAGTTTTATGTGTATTACTGAAATATAGTAAGGTTAGGCTTAACGGACATTTGACAAACAGCCGACAAAAATTATTTAGAATAAAACTAAAGACGATGATAATACAGCATGCTTATACAGAACTTCACAGCTAAAAAATAATGTTTGACTGAATTCGAGAACGAACAAAGTATGCCACAGATTTTAGTGTATTTTTCGTCAGTCGAAGATAATCAAACGGTTCCCTATAGAACGGTTTCAAATCCACTGACCAGCCGAAGCGGTATTAGTTGATGTGAAACTCCCTTTCCAACCTCCCACTTAGACGAACAACAATAACATATAGGCATTTTACAAACCATGTAACATTTAAAAATGATATCAATAAACATGCCTACGAATGGCAAATGGACTACTGTTTGCTTTATGGGTACTTAGATTTTTGTGATCGACTGTGTTGCCCGGTCAGTGCTGGCATGCATCAACGGAATGAACGGATGTTCCGAATTGTAATTCAATATTTGATCGAACTGAGTTCTTCTTGATCCATTCCTTGCATAAGATCTTGATGCCTTTTTTTTTATTTGACTTTCGATAAAGGCTGGTAACGGCCACGACTTTCGACTTTCAGCTTGACAAGATGATGACGTCAGTTTGACCTTTAGTCGTCATGCGCAATAAGTCATACTTTTTCCAAGTCACGTGAGCGCACCACAAATGTAAACAGTTCTTGGCAATGCGAATGAGAATTGTTATTCTGGATCACAATTGGTAACAACTTATGGAAGAAAAAATATTCGTCCCCAACACCAGGGCCACCAGACTTGTTGCCACCGTTTTGTTGAGTTCTGTTTTTGATCCTTTAAACATTTTATTGAAGAATGGTTTTTCATATATTATTATTCTGTGTACTTTTACTTGATCTTCAATCTGTCCTTATTGGAGCCATTGTGCTGATTTTGATGGTGTTCGCGAATGATGAGTAATATGATCAAGTCCATTGTATTGAATCATCAAAGATAGTTATATCAGATTCTTCTGCGCAGTCCATTACTGTCTCATATATATTACTTGCTCTGTCGTCAAAAGGTCTGACTGTTTACACGCGATGTCGTATGTCGATCATCCGGTAGCGAACAGCCGTCGTTTTGGCAAAGATAAAGATTCTATAATCATAAATTTATACTCCCTTTTGTTCCTAGTTCAGGAAACCTTAATCATCGATAAGAATACTTCAATATTGTATTCATAGCACAAGATAGCTGACCCTGTAGCCTATCTTCAAAAGGACTTCAGCGCAATTCAATCCATACTGGGAGTAATCAAAAATACGTCCGACTTGGATCAAGTTCGGAGTCTGAAGGGTACAATTATAACGTTGTCATGTGTTAGCATACCAACGTAACACGTCATCATAATCCTAGACAACTATACAAATTCGCGTTCAATGCCGTGAAGCGCGAAACATAATATATATTTATAGCATTTCAACCCCTTAACGCGTAACTTTAAAAGTGCTCACAATAATAGTGGCTAACATCATAAAACATGTCGTAACAGAACTTACATCGTCTTATACATGAAAGACCTAGTCCATTATAGGACTCACAAAGACAACAAAAAAATCATTATCTACAACTCAACTGTAACGTCAGTCCTACTGTATTGCTCTAAAACATTTTGTTGTCACCAGTACCATTTCTAGAAAAAAAAAAAAAACTCTATGAAGATACAAATAGCCCCAAGCTTACCACTGCTGTCTTTGAACATATTTAAGTAGACATCTGAGCGTGTTCGAAGAAGATGAAGAAGTATGGCTCTATAACATTGAGATCATCAAAAGATAATATCCAAAAAGTTAAAGACTTTCAACAATGAGTCAAATATAATGATTGAAATGGTACGATAAGATCCCAAGTGTGGAGATGATAACAAGCATCAGACACGTGCCGCTAGAAGAAGACAAGAGAAAAAGACGCTGACGATTGGTATGACAAAAGTGAGGACGTCTGTTAATATCATTACAAAGTAGGCATTGTTCTGGAATCCTCATGGTAAAAGAGGTAGAGGAAGATAGGAAAGAAAAGGGGAAAGAGAAATAAGACATGGAATTACATTGAGCAGACGGCTCAGGACAAGACAACTTAGCAACCATTTGTTGTAGGTCTATGCTTCTTGGGTAGCTCAACGGTAATGAATGTGTGAATGTGTGAATGAATGAACCATTAGCAACAGCAGAGTTTGTGCGGAACGAAGAGATAGGCATAAAACGCGAAGAAGGATCATCATCTGGTATGAAATCCCAAATAACTTTTCATTGTGTTTATTTTTTTTTTTAATCTAATCTTATTCTCTTAATATTGCTAATAAAGTAAAGTACGACTGGTTTCCGGGGTCGTTCGTAACCTGGTAACGCCATGCTCAAACTTCCCAGCTGTAAATGGTTACCTAGCTCTGCTCTTGAGACATGGAAAGCAAGGCAGTCAGGGTGGGAACCTATCACCCCACCTTACATTACTCGACTTAGTATTGCGGTGTCTCTAACAGTTCTCTTCCCTACGGCAGTACTTGCTATGGAACTACTTTTTCTTTTTAAACGAGAAGCATGGCGGACTGGACGTATTACCAGGTTTCCAATCCGCAGTAGGTAGACCGGCCTGGAGCGATGACATGTTGTGCTTAAGATGTCTCCTCGTGGTGCCACTCTTCGAATCACGATTTCCTGGGTCATCCTCCATTCATGATCCCTTCCGTATTGAGAGTACATGTCCGTGTTTCTTGTTCATCGTGTTTCATTCTCTTAAAGTATTCAGGTCAATTTATTCGCTGTCTCTCAGCACATTCTTCTCCTTCCGCTGCCTCAACTGGTGAATATTTTTGTTGCTTGCCTTCGTTTCTCAATAAGTTCCAATAAATTGCTCTAAATAATGTTAATAATAAGTGATTGCTCACATACCTTAAGAGGCAAAGTTATGCACAGACATCTTTCCAGTGTGACGAAGGCTGTGATCCAGCTAGTCACGCGTGTGAAAATTACGTGTGGCCAACCCGCTGTTAGGTACAGGATATCTATGGAATCAAAAGGCAGATCAGCCTCTTGAAACACCGGGGTAAAGCAGATATTAAGCCACAGCAGAGTTACGAGACATCCTAGATCTGATACAGCAAGACCTGTACAAATATATATATATATTGAAAAATAAAAAAATGTGTTAAGTCGTCGTTCAAACATTGTTCACGTTTTCAACTTTTGCCTGTTATATAGGTCACAATTGTAAAGCATTATTGAAAAGAAAGTTTAAACTTACAAACTACCATTATACGCACGTTTATTAGATACAAATTAAACCTTGTTGTAGATTTAAACATGTGCACGAGTTGTATCAGTCACTTTAGATTGTACGTTCAATAATATTATTCTTTACGTCTCGGTAAAATTTAATTAAAATTGACCAAGACAACAGTTGATCTAAGGAAAGACTGCTTTCAAACAGTCCTGACTGACAGGTCTTAATTCAGCATATCCCTAAAATGATCTTAGCAACAAACTACACATGAACTAAAATAACAATATGAAAATAGTTACCTATGAAAACAAATTCATATTGGACATTTTATCATATCAAAATTAACGACAGCCCTGCTTAATCCACGTGAGCAAAACCTGCAGCATCCACTGGCTTGTTTAGATACACTGTTAGTGGAAGCAAACCGAGGACATGACATGGAGGTTAAACGTGCATCAACTTACAGGAGATTCCCAGTCTTATTGAATACAAACATATATCGTTTTACAGAGGACTATTGATGTTAATCGTTTTGCAGAGGACCAGTGATGATAATCGTTTTACAGAGGACGAATGATGATAATCGTTTTACAGAGGAACAGTAATGATAATCGTTTTACAAGGACCAATGATGATCGCTTTACAGAGGACCAGTGACGCTAATCGTTTTACAGAGGACCAGTGATGCTAATCGTTTTACAGATGACCAGTGATGCTAATCGTTTTACAGAGGACCAATGATGTTAATCGTTTTACATATGAAAAGTGCTAATCGTTTTACAGAGGATATGATGCTGATTGTTTTACAGAGGATATGATGCTGATTGTTTTACAGAGGATCAATGCAAACCGTTTTACAGAGAACCATGATACTAACCGTTTTACGTATGAACAGTGCTTTTCGTTTGCACTGGACCATGATATCATTCGATTTACGGAGGACCAATGTTGTTAATCGTTTTACATATGAACAGTGCTAATCGTTAACAGAGGACGATGATACTAATCGTTTTACAGAAGACCAGCGATGCCACTCGTTTTACAGAGGGCCAATGATGATAATCGTTTTACAGAGGACCAATGATGCCAATCGTTTTACAGAGGACCAATGATGCCAATCGTTTTACAGTGGGCCAGTGATGGTAATCGTTTTACAGAGGACCAGTGATGCTAATCGTTTTACAGAGGATCAGTGATGATAATCGTTTTAGAGAGAGCAAATGATGCTAACCATTTTACACTGGACCAATGATGATACTCGCTATACAGAGGATCATTGATGCTAATCGCTTTACACATGACCAATGATGATAATCGTTTTACAGAAGACCAGTGATGCTAGTCGTTTTACACATGACCAATTTAGCGTTTACGTTAGTTATTCTAAAGAGTAAAGTTTCGTATGGTGTCTCACACGAAGACCAGGTAATTCAACATAGTTTAGTTGCTACATTTTACGACATTCAATAGTAGAACTTGGTATCCCTGAAGAGAAAAAAAGTATACGATGTCGTATAAGGTGATTAATATTAGTTTGTGCACGGGGTTAGCAACCTCATCACGTAAAACATATTGCCATGGAAACAACCGCTGCAAGAGCATGGGAATGATTGATGGAGGCTTCCTGTAAGATGACCAGCCACAGTTGTGAGTCTATGCTTCGTAAACAGGGTTCAGGAAAATTAAGATGATGATGATGGTGATTATGATGATGATGATGATTTCAGTAATAAATGCACAATGATGACTGCCATTATGTTTTTGTTTTGTGTATCTAAAGCTGCTACCTAATAAACTGACGTTGACAGGATCCTTGAAGTCTTGCTTGACAAAGCAGACGATGTTGATGATGTTGGTCACCGTTCCAAACACGACAATGACCTGACAGACAACTGTGAAGCAGATCCACTGAAAAATTAACCGGAAACCGTCACTGATTAAGACGTCTGGCTCTCCGGATATCTTGTGAGCAGTTACTTCCGTTACAGGAACGTCTCCACTCGTTGGTATGTTCATGGCGATGCATACGCCAGAACTTTTGAAGAACTCAATGCCACTTTAATTTTTCTATCGCAATATCATAGTAGTTCTTTCTGATAAATCGTTTATAAATCTTCTTGCTTGTGTAGTCTCTACGAATCAAACGAGTTTAGCGTTATGAAACTAAATTATTAGTTCTCAGCTGTGAACGAAAGACATATTTTTTAAATATCAACAAGTTATTATAAAACAAAATGTACAATTGAATGTAACATTAATTTCCTAAATTAAATTCCCAATAATACTAATTTTCTTACTGAATGTTTGTAACCAGTGAAACAATCCCAGTACTTTCTCGAAAAAATTCTGAAGCGACGCACATTGCACTGTGAAAGCTAAATTACACATCTCCAATTATATATATATATATATATATATATATATATATATATATATATATATATATATATATATATATATATATATATATATATATATATATATATATATATATAGATATATATATATATATATATATATATATATATATATATATATATATATATATATATACTTCTATATATACTGTATATATACTGTATATATACTGTATATATACTGTATATATATAAATATATATATATATATATATATATATATATAGAGATATATATATATATATATATATATATATATATATATATATATATATATATATATATATATATATATATATATATATATATATATATATATATATGCGCATGCCTTTCAATGTTTTCAAATATTCACAACAGCTTTTCGGGAAAACATGGGAACGACAAGCATAGGACTGTGCCTTGGGAGAAATTTATTGTGTGTACCATTTGTAATAATCCCATATAGAGGTGTATAATTTACTGTATTCGGATTTCAATGATTTCTTTGCATGTAACCCGTTAAGAACTTACGGAAACATTTTTTCTTCTTCTTCTTCGCTAGTCCTAAAAAGGACGTTGATTGCGTTGTGTCCGTTTACAGAACAGCTGCAATATTTGCGCCTTTCGGCAGACACATCCGACTTCAGGAAGGCATTTTTTGGGACCGGGTTTATCTTCCCTCTTCGATCCCTACTCTCTCAGCCAGACTGCAGTGATGCAGCCTGTTTCCAGGACCACTACTTGCAGGTGGAGTAGGGTCTTGGTCAGTTCTGGTTCGCTGACCCTGCAGCAAGCAGTCAAGCTTTTGGTCGCTGACTGCATTCATCACTTTTGCTGCGTCTTCGGAAACATTTAATAATTTAGTTATATTACAAAAGAGCAATCCAATACCGTTGAATTATTTTTAACTTTAACGTTATGTGAAGACTAAATTTTGTTAGTGACGGTGTACTCTCCATAGGAAAAAAAAAGCGAGTTGCATGATACTGTGGTTTCCGGTGCGCCTTCTGGCCCAGTATCTACGACTTTAGCACCTGTTCAACGGGAGAGTGGGCTCATCCCTAATCTGTTTATGTTCCCAGTAGTAGACTATTCGCAAGCAGCCTGGGGGGTGTCACTGCTCTGCGCGGACCTTGTTTACCGAGGCGGCGTCCGAGCTCGTATGGTGAAAATATGGTTGCGTTATCTTCAAAATAGCCCTGTCTTTCCCGTGGCTTTTCTGCCATCCTGCAACTTTGAGTTAGGGAGTTCTGAGCTCCAGTCTCTTTCCCAGGCATTTTATCCTGGCCTGGCACGCATACAGAGGACCCCACTTCTGGTTCTAAGTTAGCAGTTGGGGATAGGTGGGGTAGCACACTGTGCATTCCCCGTCATCCAGGGGGCTCTCCAACTATGCAGAGCTTGCACAATGCTGTGCTCTGGTTCTGGGCTCTCCCAAGGAATCCTCACGTCCTGCACAGAGCCACTTCCCGATACCCACCACCTGCCAACCCTCCATTGTAGAAATCTCCTGCATGCGGCCATCCAGTCAAGAGCCAGTATTAAGTCTGGTGCCCAAGTGATCCCCCCAAGCTCAGTGTGCAATGCTGGGTTCTCATCATGCTGCAACACAGGAGGGATTGTGATGCTCAGCCATCTCTCTCAATTCTGCACCGATAAGTGACATCGGGGACTTAACTTTGCCTCAGTACTGGGAGGCCCCGTTTCCGGGTACACCACACACAGCCAATTGAGGCACGGTCGCCATGGGCGTGATAGACGACAAACAGTGAAGAATGAGGCAAGAAAGCATTTAACCCATGAAGTGGGGGTGGATTGGTGCAGACGAGCAACCACGGTGGGTGAAGAATATAGGGCCCACTCCTCAGCCCATTTAGTCTGGCCCCTCACCCAGGACCTGTCCGGCTTGGGTGACCCTGCCAGGAGTAAAACTCCCGCCGGCATAGCTCCCGGGATCATTGAGGCGCTCAAGCTCTCCAACCACGGCAAGGTAGGCTTACATGTGGAGAGATTTTGTTAGTAAAAAATAATATTATCACAGGCAGTAATTTATGTGGATGATGTTTCGTTCCACGCAGCAGTTTGGAGCCAGGCGATACTAGCCTTCCTGCCATTTTGAGACGACTTTGTTTGCTGCCTTATATATTTCATGAGCCTTGACTGTGAAGCGTCTGGTTTTGCTTCTGTTTCAGTTTGCTTTCTTCTTTCGTTTTTCATTCTTTAGTTTTATCTATGGTTTTTTTTTTTTTTTTAAATAAAATGTTGCCTCGTTTTGGCGAGGTGCGTTCCGTTCAACCTAGTCGGTTATATTAGGGCGCATGTCCAGATGTAAAAGACCTTTATGTCTAGTAACGTTTAACTTCTTTTGTTATCATCGCTTCGTTCTGGAGTTCTGTTTTTCCAAGACATTCTCCACATGTCTAATACTATATTTTTTTCTGTTGCCAGTGGTCTTCTGCATTCGCTACACCGTTCAGCTGTTGTCTCCATCAAAGTGTTGCATATCGTTTGAATGTCATCTTTATTTTGGCTAAGGCGCAATGTGATCTGATGCTACATTTTGCTCCGCTTCATACTTTTACGTCTACTAATCGTTATCTTAACGTTTTGTTTATGCATATACCATTAACCTGACTCTCTGTCCAGTGGCCTGATGACCTACAAAATTATTTGTTTTTTCTTTTGTGCAAATAACATTTCTCCTACAGCAAACTAATCTGAAGCGTGGAAGGCTGCAAATATTTAACATTTTCGTTCATTGTCCCAAGCCCATGTTGTTCCCTTTGTTCTTCAAAACCGCCATTATCTCTTTCTATCTTTGCATTTTAGTTCAGTCATCAAAATTGTAATGTTTGTTCCGCTATTTTTATCTTTCATAAATGGTTTGGTGTACATTTTTTCTTTCACGGATTCTTCTTCGTAAATAGCTGGTCCATGATGTTGAATGCTGTTTATCTTGATTGTCCTTTTTGGCAGTTTTAAACCTAACTGATATAATACTTGGTCCCATTGCTTCTGTTGCTATTAGTGACATCTGCGCTTTCTTTTGACATCGTTACAGCCACACCTTCATTATGGCGTGCGTTTTACACCTCATGGGTTGATGATCGCGGCATTTCTCCTGTTATCAGTTTCTTATTTTCTATTCCCTCCATCTTTGTTTTTCTCAGTCCCACGATGAAATACTATATACAGACCACAGTGTCTTTTATATTGAGGCATGCGGCGTAATATAACTAACGGATCGTGTGTCTAGGTTGAATTGTGCGAGCCTTGCCAAAACAAGGCCAAACTCAATTTTATGTTTCTTGTTTTTTTTCGATAGCCATAATGTTTGCTTCAACCTGTGATTTATTTCCTTCTTTGTTAAGTGCACTAACATTCCAGTTGCTACTTCTTGAGATTTTTCTAGAAGATAACAGAGAGTCAGTAACTCAAACTGTTTTCTGCTTTCTCTGGGTTGTGTTAAACTCTTCCTCACCAGTCGATACTCTTCTGTCTTGGACGGTCGGTTAAACTGTTTAAATTATGTTTAACTGACTTGTCCATATTTTAGCCGACGTTTTTTGGCTTGATGGTTCTACAGGATATGGTAGTTCGGCCAAACCCAACCGTTCTTTATCGCCTTCTACGGCATACACACATCACAAGAACAGCTATGCACTGGATCCCTGAAGGAAAGTGAAAGAGAGGCCGACCAAAATCAACTTGGCGGAGAACTGTGGAGGCCGAGATACAAATAATGAACCAGAGTTGGGGCACTGTACGATGGATTGCCGCCGATCGAGCAAAGTAGAAGCAGTTTGTTGCTACCCTACAAGACGCCTATTAAACGGTAAATATAAATATTTATGCAGGTATGTACTACTAAAATAGAACAAATGCAAGAAAGGGCAGTTTATTTTATATTTCAAACTTATTTGAGACGGCTTACAAAAATGACTTCCCATGAAGAAAAGCCACGACAAAAAAAACAAAATTATAATATAAGGTAGTGGCAGATGAACCATAATTAATACTGAACATAAAGCAATGTATATTGCTAATTTTAGTTTTAACTCAGTCTATGATACCGCTATGTTCTACTTTTCTTCAATGCTGAGGATATCCATGATTTCCAGTTTGTTTCATCAGTAAATTTAGTGTTACTTACTTACTTAGTCATTCCTCTACTATCCTAGGGTATAGAGGATTGCCAGAGAAAGCGCCTTACTATCCTACCGGCTGTCTTCCTCCTGGTCTGGTTCCAATCTAGTTCTCGGGGCTTCAGAGATTGTCTAAGGTTGTCCTCACAGCGAACTCTGAGTCGTCCTGGATGTCTAGATCCCTGGCACTTGGTTTCCCATATATGTCAAGATAGCCGATCTTCTCCCATTCTACAAACATGGCTAAACCATCGTATTTTGACTGTTCCACTCGGGTCTGGAGGGGCAGGGTTTTGTGTCTGGTTAACCACTTAATGCATTCATTATTCCTCCTTTAGATTCCCGCTACGGCAACGACCATGAATTATGTTAGTGAACAACAAATATTAAACAGCCGCGTCAAACTAAATCGAAATTTTTTTGTAAAAGACAAATTGGGTCAGACGTTTATTTAATTTTGCTTCCATTCAGCCGTAATTATATATTAGTTTCTTGTAGTGCACTCGTTTCCCTTTCAATCAAGACCAGCCAAAACATAATCGATGCACTAATGGGATCCCTATCCATCGTTTCTATAAGTTGTATAAGCTTTGCCTGAGCACTCTAACGGAACAATTACGATAATGTATCTGGAAATGCACTAATTCTTGTTTCATTTTCTGTCTATTCAGAAAAAACATGCTGGTTGATATATTTTTCCAGTCACAGAAATTTATATTGGCATAATCTAGAACGCCGAAAATCGGCTGCAGAAGTGAACAGATTCTACGTTTTAAATTAGCAAATAAAATTTTTCAACGTTGACAATTTGTGCACTTACTCGTATTAACCTAATTTTAGAACGAATCAAAACCAGCAAAATAATGACGAACAAATTTTCACGCCGCCTAGGAAATAATATCTCCGATTCCAAAACACCTGTATTCGAATCGCTTGTCAATAAATCAACAATTATTTATAATTCTGGCTCCAAATGTAGGTAATAAGCTTGATTTATTTTCTTTATACGGAAATTGTCACATTTTGTAGTCATGGGAGAATGGATTTTGATTTTCTTTTTTAAACTCTTATCGTAATTTCGTTTGACATGTGCAGACAAAGAATAAAAATCTCTTCAAAAGAGAGAAAAGTAATTTTTTCTTTTTGCATCGGCTCGTAGGAGATTTATCCAAGATAATTTCAGACAGGTTGCATACTATATTAGAACTGCATTTTTGACACTTTGGATGTAAAGATTTTGAGAAAAATTCATAGCATTTCTCAGCTTTTGTTACTTTATTACTTTCTCAACCACTTTCTCTGTCTCTCTCTCTCTCTCTCTCTCTCTCTCTCTCTCTCTCTCTCTCTCTCTCTCTCTTTCTTTCTCTCTCTCTCTCTCTCTACCTCTGTCATTTCACCTTGCAGCTAAATGTGAAATACGAGCTTTAAATTAATGTATCCAAGTTCACTTATCATGCGCTATTTGCTTCTTCTTTCTGTGTCAGATTTACTCGTCTTGATATCTCTCCATATCTTTGTCTGTGTCAGATTTACTCGTCTTAAAATCTCTCCATATCTTTGTCTGTGTCAGATTTACTCGTCTTGATAACTCTCCATATCTTTGTCTGTGTCAGATTTACTCGTTTTGAAAACTCTCCATATCTTTGTCTGTGTCAGATTTACTCGTCTTGATATCTCTCCATATCTTTGTCTGTGTCAGATTTACTCGTCTTGATATCTCTCCATATCTTTGTCTGTGTCAGATTTACTCGTCTTGATATCTCTCCATATCTTTGTCTGTGTCAGATTTACTCGTCTTGATATCTCTCCATATCTTTGTCTGTGTCAGATTTACTCGTCTTGATATCTCTCCATATCTTTGTTACGTGTGTTGTTGCGAAGCTCTCTATTTTTTTTTTACCTGTTATGACTCCAGAACAAGGACTGCCTTGTAAATCTATTAACTGTGTTCATTGGCGAACTCACAGGGGTGCGAGAAGCCGGACAGGACGCCCTGGGCGACAGCCAGGTAGGGGGTGCCATCAAACACTATGACGACAGTAATGCATCATATAAAAAATCTACTTTCAAGCATAATATATTTTTCTGTATGTTTTATTGAAGTACCAAATGAAGGATCCGCCCTGGGAGCCAAATAATTTAAGTACGCCCCTGGCTGTGTTTGGTACTAACGCCACTACGTTGTGTCGGCCGGCGTGATGCCGACCACATCACCCCTCGAGTGCCGACGGTCAAGATAATATGGGCCTAACACCATATTCCCAATATGCCTCAATGGGCGTGTAACGGGTTCCTTTACCTTTTACCACTACGTTGTCACAACAATTTATTATTGCCGTTTTCTGGAAACAATGTGTGGTAAATTATATTCTACTATACACAGATCTGGACAATGCCTGGTCGGTGTTAAAATTAAGCCTCAGTAGGTTCCAGAATGGAAGTGATAAAATTGAATCCTGCAAGGTGTGTAGAGCTGACACATTTATGAAACTGTAATAGAGTGAGGAGAGTTAGTTTGACAGAGTGATAACAGCGCTGGTCTCTCGCGGCAAGGGTACTGGGTTTTTTAACCGTATCGACAAGCTCCAGTCTACCCAGCTGTAAATGGGTACCTGACTTTGCTCTTGTGTTAGTGAAGGAAAAGACAGGAAGAGAACTGGTCATCCTCGATGCTGGACCTTGTATAGTGAAGTCTCTAACATTTCACTCCCCTAAACAGTATCTACTATAGGTGTGATGTGTTACACCGGAGAGGTTGTAGATGTTATAAAGACAAGAAATAGTAGATATATGTGTCAACAGTGTGAGGTCAAGCTATGTAGGACCCTGAGTCTAATAGTTGATGAAGATGATGTGTTATCAGGGGACCTATCGCTACCTCTCTCAGATCTCACACTGTGCAGTATTTTATCGTTATGATGTAGAATTTATATGGCTATATTTCTAGGGTAATGCAGGGGAAGTGATGTGTTAATTCAACAAACACATGTATAACTCAATAATATCAAAGTAAATAAGACTGTGGTTAAATTTAGGTAATAATATTTTACAGTTTTTATTGTCCTGAACCTAATTTTTCTGGAACAGGACTGTCAAATCATTCAAAGCAATGTGATTAAGTGCAACAATTAAAGGCATAAAGTATACATTCTGTCTATTACAAATAATGCTAACACTAATAAGGTGTGTGTATCCCTACTATCTTATATTAACACTGGGTATTAGATGGTGGGTTGGGGTTTTACATCATCCCCTCTTTTACAATGTTTAATAAGTATTGGAATCAGGATGTGGATATGTCCTCAAGTGCCAGTACATGCACTTATCTGGGACAAGGTTGACAGTGCTGACGTGTAGATCTTCAATAAAAAAAATGACCAGTCTCTCCCACTTCCTGGAAGTACAAATGGCAGGGGGCTTGTAATAGAGTGAACAGCTTCACACACAAATATGCCTCACCAGGAGTTCTGGTTCTGGGTATTGGTATGATATAAAAACCCTGAAAGAGAAGGTTATGGCCTCTTCTTTACATCATATTTATACTATGATTCCACAAGATAAAATATGATACATTTCAAAACAAAGAGAGTCAGCTCTTCACGACAACCCATTTCATCCACCTTAGTTGGAATGACAGTTTTTACCATAGTTTATCTTCTTCTCCCTGTATGGCTACAACGACACTGTCACTTCAAACATTGACTTTCTTTCATATAATCAGGTGGGGTCTACACTCTCCTTCTGGTAACCTATAATTATTTTCTTTTCCCAACATTGTAAGTAGGTGTTCGGGTGTTATTTAAACACTGACACTGTGAAGGACTTCAAGTGGTCTTTTGACTTACTGTCGTAATGTTTTTAGAATAATATTCAAATACAATTACATCCATTATGAGACTGCTTTAGGCATGTACTGCTATGATGTCGTAAGTCTTTTCCATTGGCAATGTCGCACAACACAAAATTTTTCGGCGCCTTACTCAGGCTAGACTCTACATATTTTAAAAGATATCAATAAACATTTCTCTTACCGCAATCAATGAAATAATACACTAGTATAGATTAACTGGCGATCAATGGGCACCAATCTTGATCGCCGCCGTCCAGACGCAAAGGCAATGGGTCACACACAAGGCTTTGCTACTGTTCTTAATCTGACTAGGTGAACAAATATTCTTCAAGTGGCAGCGTTCGCTTGGGCACCCTTTAGTTTTATCTCTCCCCTTTTCAATAGCAGTACCCAATCAAATTTGAATCTAGCCAATTTGACCTTTTCACAGACGCGTAAGAAATGTAACATCCTCTCTTTTAGAAAACTGAGCAGTTATCAGCGCGTTTGTTTGCTTGTCTCAATTTCTTATTTCTACAATATATCTGTTATTAATTGTGCGATTTTAAAGATGAAAAGTGATTATTAAATGGCCCACTGTCCTTTATCTATCCATTATAACTTCATATACTTCTTTATCTTTGTTTTCATCTGTGTACTTTTCCTCTTTATTTATTCCAACTACAATACTTTTCTATCCGGCAAGGTAATTCATTATAAGGAATAATATGATCTTTTAATAAACAATATTATCATATTTTTTCAAACATCCCTTTTTATTTCTGTATTCTTCTTTCTTTCCGAAGAAATAATTATCTGAGTTTCCTCTCTTCCTTCCCCCCTCCCCTCCTTTTCACTGCACACATGCGTTAGTCGTTTCAGTTGCCAAGTAACAAGTTAGGCTAACTTTTGTCACTTTAACTACCTCTTCCACTCTCTCGTTGTATTTTCAAGACGGTGGCGATTTAGACCGATGCCAAGCTGTCTATCCGTCGTTCCTAACAATTAGTACGGGTGTAGAAAAAGTGGGGTTTGGTAGGTGAGACTTGCCCGCTCGTTAACAAATATTAAAATATTTGCCACGCGTCTTGTGTTTCAAGAAACGGGGCCTAACAACACCTGTCGCATGTTGTACTATTTAAAGCTTCTAAGAATGCTTTAGTTAGTTTTATTTTTAACAGTTTGATTTTACAATTATACAACCCACAAAAGCCAGATCCAAATCTCAGAAATGAGGTATCTGAGGAAGGTGGTTGAAGTAACAAGAAGAGACATGGTCCGCAACCAGACGATACGTCAAGGCCTAAAATCCCAGCCGCTGCAGACCCAGATAGAACAGTCCCAACTAAGATGGTTTGGCTATGTCTGCAGAATGGGAGAATATCGGCTACCACGACAAGCATAGGAAACAAAGAGCCAGGGATCCAGACCTCCAGGACGACCCAGAGTCCGCTGGGAGGACAACATTAGACAATCTTTGAAGGACCGAGGACTAGAAAGGAACCAGGCCAGGAAGAAGACAGCTGATAGAATAGTCTGGCGCTCTCTCTTCCAGACCTCTACACCTCACGGTAGAAGGGGAACGACTAAGTAAGTAAGAATTTACCCCTGCTAATTTATCACTATAGTAGTGGAATTATAAGCAGTAATATTTTATCTTGGCGCAGTGGAAAAAAATTCAAATGCTGTAACATTATTCTATTTGGGCGGGATGTATCAAGGATATCTCGCTACACATTTCCCTTGTTAAAAACATGCATCCCAATGCACGTTTATAATCTGTGATACAAATCCGATCAAATGAACTCAACTAGGCTTTATGAGTATCCTGGGTTTCTGCAGGTGGGTCAGTTCAAAGTAGGCACGACTCAAGAAATCTGCCTCAGATCTCTGAAATCCAATACAACATTTTGTTGGTCTAGCAGTCAAGTTTGCCTCTCTGAGTCTATCAAATAGCATTTTCAAAGAGTTTACGTGTTCCTGAAATGTTTCCGTAGCGATGAGGATATCATCCATGAAATTTGTAATACATGGATTTTTCAGTGGATCCAACAGTTTTCGCATCATTCTGGAAAACACTCGGCGCATTCTTCAATCCAAACGGTAACATGTTAAATTCATAGTGCCCTTCCGAGGTGTTAAAAACCAGATAAGGTCGAATCTCAGGCTTCACTGGGATCTGGTAATATCCCTTGCTGAGATCTACCTTGGAAAAATAGTTTGCCTTATTCAACCTGGCAAACAGTTGGTTAGTATCAGGTAATGGATCCACCTGACTTTCAGTGACAGCATTCAGTTTCCTGTAATCTATGCACAGTCTATGTTACCCAGAGGGTTTCCTCAACAATACCACACTGGAGCTATACGGAGATTCACTGTGAGAAATAATCCCTTCTTGTAACAGATAATCTATCTCCTCTTTCAAAGTCTTCTCTTTTGCGAATGGGATAGTATAGGCTCTCGTACAGATGGGTGTTGGGTCTAGTAGTTTCATGTCATATTCCAACAAGTTTGTGTGCCCCGGTCTGTCCGTTAACACGTCTGTATGATTTTCCAGAACCTTTTGTATCTTCTCCCTCTGATCTTTTGTCAATATTTTACTGATCTTTACCTGTGCAGGAGTTTCACAGGGTTTCAGGGGGTATTCAACGGATATGAAAGGTTCATTCTTCATCTCAGTAGCTATGGCCAAGGTCAGTAAATGTGTCCCTTCCTGGTTTGGTCTATCATGATATTTCTTTAGGAGGTTCACGTGATAGATTTTTTCTTTACCTTATCTATCTTATAGTTAGTTCTAGATACCTTTTCTAAAACATTGTAAGGACCTTGCCATCCGATCTGAAGTTTTTTGCTGCTACCAGATAGTAGAAGAAGCACCTTCTCCCCCCACAGCAAGCTTCCTATCCTTCTCATTCTTATTAAAATATGCAGCATCTTTCTTCCTGGCTTGTCTTAAGTTATCATTTGCGAGTTTCCAGCCAGTCTTTAACTCTTTCTATCCGGCAAGACCCGTGAAGTTGCGCGGGTTTAGTACCAACTTTACG
This sequence comes from Oreohelix idahoensis, assembly GCA_024509875.1. Classification (NCBI taxonomy): domain Eukaryota; kingdom Metazoa; phylum Mollusca; class Gastropoda; order Stylommatophora; family Oreohelicidae; genus Oreohelix; species Oreohelix idahoensis. The sequence continues at coordinate 943,355 of JAMPIV010018666.1, forward strand.
GCTCGCCAGTTCAACTGGCGTGCGACGGTAACGATAGCAAAACTAGCGCATAAAAACGTGGTTTAAGCTCACGCATAGTAAGAGTTAAACGGGTGGTCAGTTCGTTCACATACTGATATGATGAGGTTACAGTCTCTTCTGCCTTTTCATCTGACCATGTCCTCAATAAGGCTTCCAATGGACCTTTTATGGGTCTGCCAAATAGCAGTGTTACGAGCGCCATTCTAGTCGAATTATGTGTGACTTCCCGGTACGCAAACTTGGCAGCGGGTAAGTATTGATCCCACGTGTCAGGTTTCTCATGTGCCAACTTTCTCAGGATGGAGATAAGTGTCCCGTTAAATCTTTCCACCTGGCCGTTCCCTTGGGGGAGATACGGACTACAGTGAAAGTGCCTGGCTTGGAAGATCCTGAAAACTTCCTCAGTTAGTCTCCCCTTGAACTGTGATCCATTATCAGCCAAGATTTGGTGGGGAAACCTAACCTTGTGAATATTGTAAGTAATGCCTCTGCCACATGTTTTGAGTCGATTGATGACAGGGCTACCGCCTCTCCCCACATAGAGCAAGTGTCCACCAGAGTAAGGATGTAACTGTTCCTCCTCTTGGTACGTGTGAGAGGTCCCACAATATCCAATGCAACTCTTTCGAAAGGGGTTCCCACGATTGGCATCTCCCGTAAAGCTGCAGGGGCAGTCCAATGTTTTGGAGCTACCCTTTGACATTCTGGGCAGGAATTGACATATCTTTTTTATATCTTCCGTTATTCCTGGCCAGAAGTAATGACAAGCTATACGCTGTCCTGTGACGCTGATCCCCATATGACCACTGAAGGGGATTGCATGTCCTAACTCCATCAATTTTTCCCTATAAGAAGTTGGAAGAACCAGCTTTCCATAACCATTTGAACCCGTTCCAGCCTTCCTATACATTAGCTTGTTCTTCATATAAAATTCTCCTTTTTTTGGAGGGGTATGGCATTTCGGGAGTTTCTTGAAACTCGGCTTTAGGGACCTATCCTCAGCCTGTGCCTTCCTCATCTCCTCTGTATGAGTATTTATTGGGTTTTCTTCCTCCTTCCTTGCTTGTGACCTGGTCTGTACTGTTGCCATAATCACTGGTCTTTTGGGGTTTCCCAAGAAGACATACCTACACCCCAATATCAGAGGGTAGATTGGTTCGGTTATCACTGCTGCTGTAATCACTCCTTCCACATAGCGAGTTTTTACATTGATTCTTGCAATGGGAAGTGTCATGGTTGCTACTTCCTTGGTTGCCCCTTGTATTTCCACTGTTTCTGTGGTATATTGATCAGGGTGCACCAGGTGAAAACTCACGACTGAGTCAAAATCCAATCCAGTATCATAAAGGCACTTAATAGTGGCCCCATTGCATACTACATCTTCACATACAGGGGGATGATGAGGTTCCTGCTGTCCAGTAGGTTTTTCCTTCTGTCTCTTATTTCCTGTTTTAAGGCATGCAGCGTAATGTGGAGGGTTATTTTTCTTCCTACAGTCTTTTGTATTATGGTTTTTTAGCTTGCAAATTTTACAATATTTTTCCTCAGATCTGTAGGGTTTCCTTTCATTGTATTGCGGGTTTCTATCTCTACGATCAAATCTTGGCCTATCATAATTCGGTTTACCTCTGTTACCTTGATCTCTACTGTCAAATTTATTCTGGTTTTGGGGAGCTTTATTAGGTTCTACCTGTTTCTTCTTTGCTCCAGTTACTTCTGACTGGGCTGCCTGATACCTCTCAGCGACATTGAGCATCTCATCCAACCTCTCGGCACCTTGTTCCATGAGAAACTTTCTCAGGTCTGGAGCCATGAACTCTCTTAATTGCTCAATCATGATCATTTCCTTTAGATTTTGGGTTTTCCCCAGAGCAGTCCATTTCTCCAAGTATGTTTCCAACCTGGCAGAGAATTGGTGGTAGGTCTCCCCAGACAGTAGCTTTGCATTTCTAAATCTCTTCCTACAAAATTCCCCATTCTTCTCGTACCTAACTAGAAGAGCCTGTTTTAAAATGTCATAGTCTTCCTGATCGTCTCTGCTCAATTTTGAGAACACTTCATAAGATGTTACCCTTAGCCCTTGGGATAGTTTCAAACTCCATTTTTCCCTCTGTAAACCCTAATTTGTAGCTAGTCTTTCAAATCTAGAGAGGAAGGACTCAATGTCATCCTCTTTTTCTACAAAGGGGTCTAAATTGAAGTACATTGCCAAGTTAGAGGCTCCCTGAGTTGCACTAGCATCAGAGGTAGATGGGCTGTTACCATTTTCTGGAGCATGGCCTTGCATTTCCAATTCTTTCAACCTTAGCTCATGTTCTCTCTGTAATCTCCTCTCCTCCTTTTCAGCCTCCAATATCTTTTCTTCTTTTGCAGCCTCAGCCTCCAATCTCTTTTCTTCTTTTGCATCCTCAGCCTCCAATCTCTTTTCTTCTAACTGTAGCCTTTTAATTTCAGCCTCCCTATCAGCCTCTAACTTCTTAGCCTCTCTGTCAGCATCTAACTGTAATCGCTTAGCTTCATTAGCAGCCTCTAACAGGAATTTCTTTTCTTCAGCTAAGCTCCTATCTTCCCTTTCAATAAACTTATCACATTCTGACGTAACATACTGAATCAGAACTTGCCCCTCCATTCCCATTTCCTTTGCAGTCTGCACAGCAGCAGATCTAAATTTGGCCACGGCTGCCATCTGTTATATTGTACCAAAGTTACGACTAACAATCCAAATTACCACTATGACTATACTAATAATAACAATTTAAAAGCACTGACAACACATCCACTTTCAAAGTTCCACAATAGATTAATTTTATTAATATGGGGATACCCTGGGTCTATGGTGGCACTAAATTCAAATCCCGGACAGGACCCCAATATATGTGGTGTGTTACACCGGAGAAGTTGTAGATGTTATACAGACAAGAAATAGTAGATATATGTGTCAACAGTGTGAGGTCAAGCTATGTAGGACCCTGAGTCTAATAGATGAAGATGATGTGTTATCAGGGGACCTATCGCTACCTCTCTCAGATCTCACACTGTGCAGTATTTTATCGTTATGATGTAGAATTTATATGGCTATATGTCTAGGGTAATGCAGGTAAACTGATGTGTTAATTCAACAAACACAAGTATAAGTCAATAATATCAAAGTAAATAAGATTGTGATTAAATTTAGGTAATAATATTTTACAATTTTTATTGTCCTGAACCTAAATTTTCTGTTGGAAGTACAAGTGACAGTTTTTCACACACAAAACCAGTTCTGGTTCTGGGTGTATTATCCTGAAAGAAAAGGTTATTCTTCTCCCCATATGGCTACAACACCACTGTCACTTCAATCATTGACTATCTCTCATATAATCAGGTGGGGTCTACACTCTCCTTCTGAAAACCTATAATTATTTTCTTTTCCCAACATTGTAAGTAGGTGTTCAGGTGTCATTTAAACACTGTGACACTGTGAAGGACTTCCATTGGTCTTTTGACTTACTGTCGTAATGTTTTTAGAATAATATTCAAATACAATTACATCCATTATAAGACTGCTTTAGGCATGTACTGCTATGATGTCGTAAGTCTTTTCCATTTGCAATGTCGCACACCACAGAAATTTTCGGCGCCTTACTCAGGCTAACCTCTACATATTTTAAAAGATATCAATAAACATTTCTCTTACCGCAATCAATGAAATAATACACTATTATAGATTAACTGGCGATCAATGGGCACCAATCTTAATCGCCGCCGTCCAGATGCAAAGGCAATGGGTCACACACAAGGCTTTGCTACTGATCTTAATCTGACTAGGTGAACAAATATTCTTCAAATGGCAGCGTTCGCTTGGCCACCCTTTAGTTTTATCTCTCCCCTTTTCAATAGCAGTACCCAATCAAATTTGAATTTAGCCAATTTGACCTTTTCACAGACGCGTTAGAAATGTAACATCCCCTCTTTTTCAAAACTGAGCAGTTATCGGCGCGTTTGTCTGCTTGTCTCAATTTCTTATTTCTACAATATCTCTGTTATTAATTGTGCGATTTTAAAGATGAAAAGTGATTATTAAATGGACCACTGTCCTTTATCTATCCATTATAACTTCATATACTTCTTTATCTTCGTTTTCATCTGTGTACTTTTCCTCTTTATTTATTGCAACTACAATACTTTTCTATCCGGCAAGGTAATTCATTATAATGAATAATATGATCTTTTAATAAACAATATTATCATAACTTTTTAAACATCCCTTTTTATTTCTGTATTCTTCTGCCTTTCCGAAGAAATAATTATCTGAGTTTCCTCTTTTCCTCCCCTCCCCTTCCCCCCTCCTTTTCACTGCACACATGCGTTAGTCGTTTCAGTTGCCAAGTAACAAGTTAGGCTAACTTTTGTCACTTTAACTACCTCTTCCACTCTCTCCTTGTATTTTCAAGACGGTGGCGATTTGGACCGATGCCAAGCTGTCTATCCGTCGTTCCTAACAATTAGTACGGGTGTAGAAAAAGTGGGGTTTGGTAGGTGAGACTTGCCCGCTCGATAACAAATATTCAAATATTTGCCACGCGTCTTGTGTTTCAAAAAACGGGGCCTAACGACACACTGTCGCATGTTGTACTATTAATAGCTTCTAAGAATGCTTTAGTTAGTTTTATTTTTAACAGTTTGCTAATTTATCACTATAGTAGTGGAATTATAAGCAGTAATATTTTATCTTGGCGCAGTGGAAAAAAATTTAAATGCTGTAATATTATTCTATTTGGGCGGGGTGTATCAAGGATATCTCGCTACACATCTCCCCTGTTAAAAACATGCATCCCAATGCAGGTTTATAATCTGTGATACAAATCCGATCAAATGAACTCAACTAGGCTTTATGAGTATCCTGGGTTTCTGCAGGTGGGTCAGTTCAAAGTAGGCACGACTCAAGAAATCTGCCTCAGACCTCTGCAATCCAATACAACATTTTGTTGGTCTAGCAGTCAAGTTCGCCTCTCTGAGTCTATCAAATAGCATATTCAAAGAGTTAACGTGTTCCTGGAATGTTTCCGTAGCGATGAGGATATCATCCATGAAATTTGTAATACATGGATTTTTCAGTGGATCCAACAGTTTTCGCATCATTCTGGAAAACACTCGGCGCATTCTTCAATCCAAACGGTAACATGTTAAATTCATAGTGCCCTTCCGAGGTGCTAAAAGCCAGATAAGGTCGAATCTCAGGCTTCACTGGGATCTGGTAATATTCCTTGCTGAGATCTACCTTGAAAAAATAGTTTGCCTTATTCAACCTGGCAAACAGTTGGTTAGTATCAGGTAATGGGTCCACCTGACTTTCTGTGACAGCATTCAGTTTCCTGTAATCTATGCACAGTCTATGTTACCCAGAGGGTTTCCTCAACAATACCACGCTGGAGCTATACGGAGATTCACTGTGAGAAATAATCCCTTCTTGTAACAGATAATCTATCTCCTCTTTCAAAGCCTTCTCTTTTGCGAATGGGATAGTATAGGCTCTCATACAGATGGGTGTTGGGTCTAGTAGTTTCATGTCATATTCCAACAAAGTTTGTGTGCCCCGATCTGTCCGTTAAGACGTTTGTATAATTTTCAAGAACCTTTAGAATCTTCTCCCTCTGATCTTTTGTCAAATGTTTACTGATCTTTACCTGTGCAGGAGTTTCACAGGGTTTCAGGGGGTATTCAACGGAGGTGAGAGGTTCATTCTTCATCTCAGTAGCTATGGCCAAGGTCAGTAAATGTGTCCCTTCCTGGTTTGGTCTATCATGATATTTCTTTAGGAGGTTCACGTGATAGATTTTTTCATTACCTTTCTTATCTATCTTATAGTTAGTTCTAGATACCTTTTCTAAAACTGTGTAAGGACCTTGCCATCCGATCTGAAGTTTTTTGCTGCTACCGGGTAGTAGAGGAAGTACCTTCTCCTCCACAGCAAGCTTCCTATCCTTCGCTTTCTTATTAAAATATGCAGCATGTTTCTTCCTGGCTTGTCTTAAGTTATCATTTGCGAGTTTCCAGCCAGTCTTTAAACGAGTGGTCAGTTCGTTCACATACTGATATGATGAGGTTACAGTCTCTTCTGCCTTCTCATCTGTCCATGTCCTCAATAAAGCTTCCAATGGACCTTTTATGGGTCTGCCAAATAGCAGTGTTGCTGGCGCCATTCCAGTCGAATTATGGGAGACTTCCCGGTACGCAAACAGGGCAGCGGGTAAGTATTGATCCCACGTGTCAGGTTTCTCATGTGCCAACTTTCTCAGGATGGAGATAAGTGTCCCGTTAAATCTTTCCACCTGGCCGTTCCTTTGGGGGTGATACGGACTACAATGAAAGTGCCTGGCTTGGAAGCTCCTGAAAACTTCCTCAGTTAGTCTCCCCTTGAACTGTGATCCATTATCAGTCAAGATTAGGTGGGGAAAGCCTAAACTTGTGAATATTATAAGTAATGACTGTGCCACATGTTTTGAGTCGATTGATGACAGGGCTACCGCCTCTCCCCTCAATAAAGCAAGTGCCCACCAGAGTAAGGATGTAACTGTTCCTCCTCTTGGTACGTGTGAGAGGACCCCCAATATCCACTGCAACTCTTTCGAAAGGGGTTCCCACGATTGGCATCTCCCCTAAAGCTGCAGGTGCAGTCCAATGTTTTGGAGCTACCCTTTGACATTCTGGGCAGGATTTGACATATCTTTTTATATCTTCCGTTATTCCTGGCCACAAGTAATGACAAGCTATATGCTGTCCTGTGACGCTGATCCCCATATGACCATTGAAGGGGATTGCATGTCCTAACTCCATCACTTCTTCCCTATATGAGGTTGGAAGAACCAGCTGTTCCAGCCTTCCTATACATTAGCTTGTTCTTCATATAAAATTCTCCTTTATTTGGAGGGGTATGGCATTTCGGGAGTTTCTTAAAACTCGGCTTTAGGGACCTATCCTCAGCCTATGCCTTCCTCATCTCCTCTGGATGAGTATTTATTGGGTTTTCTTCCTCCTTCCTTGCTTGTGACATGATCTGTACTGTTGCCATAATCACTGGTCTTTTGGGGTTTCCCAAGAAGACATACCTACACCCCATTATCAGAGGGTAGATTGGTTCGGTTATCACTGCTGCTCTAATCACTTCTTCCACATAGCGAGTTTTTACATTGATTCTTGCAATGAGAAGTGTCATGGTTGCTACTTCCTTGGTTGCCCCTTGTATTTCCACTGTTTCTGTGGTATATTGATCAGGGTGCACCAGGTGAAAACTCACGACTGAGTCAAAATCCAATCCAGTATCATAAAGGCACTTAATAGTGGCCCCATTGCATACTACATCTTCACATACAGGAGGATGATGAGGTTCCTGCTGTCCAGTAGGTTTTTCCTTCTGTCCCTTATTTCCTGTTTTAAGGCATGCAGCGTAATGTGGAGGGTTATTTTTCTTCCTACAGTCTTTTGTATTATGGTTATTTAGCTTGCAAATTTTACAATATTTACCCTCAGATCTGTAGGGTTTCCTTTCATTGTATTGCGGGTTTCTATCTCTAGGGTCAAATCTTGGCCTATCATAATTGTGTTTACCTTTGTTACCTTGATCTCTACTGTCAAATTTATTCTGGTTTTGGGGAGCTTTATTGGGTTCTACCTGTTTCTTCTTTGCTCCAGCTACTTCTGACTGGGCTGCCTGGTACCTCTCAGCGACGTTGAGCATCTCACCCAACCTCTCTGCACCTTGTTCCATGAGAAACTTTCTCAGGCCACGGACTCTCTTAATTGCTCAATCATGATCATTTCCTTTAGATCTTGGGTTTTCCCCAAGCAATCCATTTCTCCAAGTATGTTTCCAACCTGGCCGAGAATTGGTGGTAGGTCTCCTCAGACAGTAGCTTTGCATTTCTAAATCTCTTCCTACAAAATTCCCCATTCTTCTCGTACCTAACTAGAAGAGCCTGTTCTAAAATGTCATAGTCTTCCTGGTCGTCGCTGCTCAATTTTGAGAATACTTCATAAGATGTTCCTTTAAGACCTTGGGATAATTTCAAACTCCATTTTTCCCTCTCTAAAACATAATTTGTAGCTAGTCTTTCAAATCTAGAGAGGAAGGACTCAATGTCATCCTCTTTTTCTACAAAGGGGTCTAAATGGCAGTTCATTGCGAAGTTAGAGGCTCCCTGAGTTGCACTAGCATCACAGGTAGATGGGCTGTTACCATTTTCTGGAGCATGGCCTTGCATTTCCAATTCTTTCAACCTTAGCTCATGTTCTCTCTGTAATCTCCTCTCCTCCTTTTCAGCCTCTGATAAGGTCTGTATTTGGTCACCACGTTGATAAAGCTGGTACTGGTGTAAATGGTCAACTCAAAACCGGCACAGTGTTGGGCATACAGGTAACCTTGTCCAAAAACGTAATGAGGCCCCGACAAGGATGTAATGTTGACTATGAGTGTTAATGTGAGTGTCAATACGCGAATGCATGGATTGTTCTGTAGAGTTGACTAGAAGATCAAGCACTCACTCACACGTAGCTAGAAGTTAATGATGCAGACTACTGTGGTCGTTTCATACTTTTTAATTGGACGCACACACTTGGACAGTACGGGTATAGTTACAGGAAAACAGGTCGACATATATCATCATACTGTTGATCAATGGTCTACAAACTTACGTTGGCATTCATGTTGAAGAACATTACAATGGAACGTCCGTAGACAAGCACTTAGATTTCTACTGTTTATAAATATAACCATCAGGCCATACTGACCGATCATGTCAGTTAATAAATAATGTTCAAGCATGACTCCTAGACAGAACCTCTTTTCTAGCGAAGATTCCTTTAGGTAAAGTTCAGCAAATATTTCTGAAGACAATGTTAACCCACCAGTATTGGGTTTTCTTTATAACCGTGATCTCTTAATCATCACCTGATAATAAGGGGCATCCCTGTTCTCTGATCGATGATCGACAAAAAATAGGATCCAAAATGGCTTCTGGTTCCAATGAGCATTACTCACTATACAGATGCATAGTAAAGCTTCAATAAAGGCTTTGTTCATGAACACAAATGTTTCTACAAGAATCGGCATATTCTTTCATCATAACTGCTGCATACAATCATATTCAGTGCTGCTAGGTAACATGTCATCCTGACGTATTGATATAGATAATCATCATGTAGACGTCTGCCCATCTAAGCCTAGCAAGGAAAAGTTCAGCAAAAAAGTTCTTTTACCTGGGCATGGGAAATACACTAGCAGAACACATACGCCCTCTCCTGGCGTTACAGAATAAACAATGGGGAACTCATAGACTTAAAAATCATATCAGAAACTATCTTCTTCCCCATAATAGATCACAGCGATCAACAAACTTCGGACTGGTCTCCGACATGGCATTCACCAGGCTCCATCATCACGGAAGACCCTTTTTCGTCTCCGCATGCGCAGAAACTGCCGGACCCCAAAGTTCAGTACAAGGAAAAATAGTCCCACTTAGACATACAAAGATATCACGATATAAGACCGAATCGTCTTAAATAGACACGGAGTAAACATAGACTCGGACCATAAACATTCCTGCATAAACCTAAGCAAGAACAATCTGTTTCTGGCCCAACAAGGAACAGACCAACAAAATCTGGATTCCTAGGCCAAATTCGATATCCAGGGGAGATAACCCATATAACAAAAGTATCAATCAATCATGGGTGATATATCTTTGGCCAGGAAAGCATCCTGATTCTAAAAACAAATACTTTCCCTCAGACAAATAAATATTATAATAACTACATACATTGCCACCAGTAAACTGTTGGTAACAGCCTCCAATATCTTTTCTTCTTTTGCAGCCTCAGCCTCCAATCTCTTTTCTTCTTTTGCAGCCTCAGCCTCCAATCTCTTTTCTTCTGACTGTAGCCTTTTAATTTCAGCCTCCCTATCAGCCTCTAACTTCTAAGCCTCCCTGTCAGCCTCCAACTGTAATCGCTTAGCCTCATTAGCAGCCTCTAACTGGAATTTCTTTTCTTCAGCTAACCTCCTATCTTCCCTTTCAATAAACCTATCACATTCTGACGTAACATACTGAATCAGAACTTGCCCCTCCATTCCCATTTCCTTTGCAGTCTGCACAGCAGCAGATCTAAATTTGGCCACGTCTGCCATCTGTTATGTTGTACCAAAGTTATGACTAACAATCCAAATTACCACAATGACTATACTAATAATAACAATTTATAAGCACTGACAACACATCCAGTTTCAAAGTTCCACAATAGATTAATTTTATTAATATAGGGATACCCTAGGTCTATGGTGGCACTAAATTCAAATCCCGGACAGGACCCCAGTATATGTGGTGTGTTACACCGGAGAGGTTGTAGATGTTATAAAGACAAGAAATAGTAGATATATGTGTCAACAGTGTGAGGTCAAGCTATGTAGGACCCTGAGTCTAATAGTTGATGAAGATGATGTGTTATCAGGGGACCTATCGCTACCTCTCTCAGATCTCACACTGTGCGGTATTTTATCGTTATGATGTAGAATTTATATAGCTATATGTCTAGGGTAATGCAGGTGAAGTGATGTGTTAATTCAACAAACACAAGTATAACTCAATAATATCAAAGACTGTGGCTAAATTTAGTTAATAATATTTTACAATTTTTATTGTCCTGAACCTAATTTTTCTCGAACAGGACTGTCAAATCAATCAAAGCAATGTGATTAAGTGCATCAATAAAAGGCATAAAGTATACATTCTGTCTATTACTAATAATGCTAACTCTAATAAGGTGTGTGTATCCCCACTATCTTATATTAACACTGGGTATTAGATGGTGGGTTGGGATTTTACATCATCCCCTCTTTTACAATGTTTAATAAGTATTGGAATCAGGATGTGGATATGTCCTCAAGTGCTAGTACATGCACTTATCTGGGACAAGGTTGACAGTGCTGACGTGTAGATCTTCAATAAAAAAAATGACCAGTCTCTCCCACTTCCTGGAAGTACAAATGGCAGGGGGCTTGTAATAGATTGAACAGCTTCACACACAAATATTCCTCTCCAGGAGTTCTGGTTCTGGGTATTGGTATGATATAAAAACCCTGAAAGAGAAGGTTATGGTCCCTTCTTTACATCATATTTATACTATGATTCCACAAGATAAAACATGATACATTTCAAAACAAAGAGAGTCAGCTCTTCACGACAACCCATTTCATCCACCTTAGTTGGAATCACAGTTTTTACCAGTGTTTATCTTCTTCTCCCTATATGGCTACAACGCCACTGTCACTTCAAACATTGACTTTCTTTCATAAAATTAGGTGGGGTCTACACTCTCCTTCTGGTAACCTATAATTATTTTCTTTTCCTAACATTGTAAGTAGGTGTTCAGGTGTCATTTAAACACTGTGACACTGTGAAGGACTTCCATTGGTCTTTTGACTTACTGTCGTAATGTTTTTAGAATAATATTCAAATACAATTACATCCATTATAAGACTGCTTTAGGCATGTACTGCTATGATGTCGTAAGTCTTTTCCATTGGCAATGTCGCACAACACAAAATTTTTCGGCGCCTTACTCAGGCTAACCTCTACATATTTTAAAAGATATCAATAAACATTTCTCTTACCGCAATCAATGAAATAATACACTAGTATAGATTAACTGGCGATCAATGGGCACCAATCTTGATCGCCGTCGTCCAGATGCAAAGGCAATGGGTCACACACAAGGCTTTGCTACTGTTCTTAATCTGACTAGGTGAACAAATATTCTTCAAGTGGCAGCGTTCGCTTGACCACCCTTTAGTTTTATCTCTCCCCTTTTCAATAGCAGTACCCAATCTAATTTGAATCTAGCTAATTTGACCTTTTCACAGACGCGTTAGAAATGTAACATCCCCTCTTTTTCAAAACTGAGCAGTTATCAGCGCGTTTGTCTGCTTGTCTCAATTTCTTATTTCTACAATATCTCTGTTATTAATTGTGCGATTTTAAAGATGAAAAGTGATTATTAAATGGCCCACTGTCCTTTATCTATCCATTATAACTTCATATACTTCTTTATCTTTGTTTTCATCTGTGTATTTTTCCTCTTTATTTATTCCAACTACAATACTTTTCTATCCGGCAAGGTAATTCATTATAAGGAAAAATATGATCTTTTAATAAACAATATTATCATAACTATTCAAACATCCCTTTTTATTTCTGTATTCTTCTTTCTTTTCGAAGAAATAATTATCTGAGTGTCCTATTTTCCTCCCCCCTTTTCACTGCACACATTCGTTAGTCGTTTCAGTTGCCAAATAACAAGTTAGGCTAACTTTTGTCACTTTAACTACCTCTTCCACTCTCTCCTTGTATTTTCAAGACGGTGGCAATTTAGACCGATGCCAAGCTGTCTATCCGTCGTTCCTAACAATTAGTACGGGTGTAGAAAAAGTGGGGTTTGGTAGGTGAGACTTGCCCGCTCGCTAACACATATTCAAATATTTGCCACGCGTCTTGTGTTTCAAGAAACGGGGCCTAACGACACACTGTCGCATGTTGTACTATTAATAGCTTCTAAGAATGCTTTAGTTGGTTTTATTTTTAACAGTTTGATTTTACCCTGCTAATTTATCACTATAGTAGTGGAATTATAAGCAGTAATATTTTATCTTGGCGCAGTGGAAAAAAATTCAAATGCTGTAATATTATTCTATTTGGGCGGGGTGTATCAAGGATATCTCGCTACAATAGGACTACCTTTACCTTTGAATTAGAGTGAGGACGCAACCAGTAGTGGTTTTAGGCATTGGCAACCTTTGATTTTGCCTAGGACCTCGTGCCTTTAGGGGCCTTGTGGACAAATACATTCTTACCGATAGAACATGAATTAACCTGAAAGGGGCCTCGCAATTTCATGCTTGCCTAGGGACTTGCACAAGCTAAAACCGCCACTGGATGTAACTGTAGTTATGTTCCTTCTAATTCAACTTTTTCTCTTTGTCACAATAGGTTTGTAATCTTTCAACCTCCACCAGTGGCGTCTTACAGAATGATGATGTAATGCAAGTAGGAGATTGCTGGGCTAGATGAAGTGTAGTTGGGCTATCCCAAAGACCGCTGCGGATACCAAGAAGCAACTATGGATCAACGTGAAAAACGTGCGTCTATTCTGTTCGAAACAAGATAACGTCACGCTCCATTTTACCCATATTTAAATGGATACCTACATCTGTTCTTGGTTTAGGGAAGGTAAAGAGAACAAAGAAGGGAACTAGTCACCTCACCTCGTAAAACAAAACCTAGTATAATTGATGTCTGTAACAATTCACAGCCAATAATTGATGTTTGTAGCAATTCACTTCCAATAATTGATGTCTGTAACAATTCACTTCCAATAATTGATGTCTGTAACAATTCACTGCCAATAATTGATGTCTGTAACAATTCAGTCAATAAATTGATGTATGTAACAATTCACAGCCAATAATTGATGTCTGTAACAATTCACAGCCAATAATTGATGCCTGTAACAATTCACTGCCAATAATTGATGTCTGTAACAATTCACTGCCAATAATTGATGTCTGTAACAATTCACTGCCAATAATTGATGTCTGTAATAATTCACTGCCAATAATTGATGTCTGTAACAATTCACTGCCAATAATTGATGTCTGTAACAATTCACTGCCAATAATTGATGTCGGACTACTTTTAGCTTTTAATCGAACAGCAGTAACACTGTTAAAACAATTATCCGCCGGCTCAGCATTTTTATCATTCATGGGAAGAAACAAAGTTAACATCAGCTAAAAAAAAAAAAAAACGGAAACACTGAAACTGCATTAAAATGAAACCCCGTCATAAACAAGATACGTTTTATCAACTAAAATGCGGTAAATACGCGCTTCGTAAAACTTTCTTTTAATGTCGTATTAAATTTTCTCATTAATATGTACCATTCATATATTTCGAACGTCTGCAGTTGTCCCATATATCCATTACTACCTTACGAAATCAAGTGAAGAATTATATTTTAACGTTATCACAATTTTTATTTCCAATTCTTATTACGATAGGGTTGCTACAGAATTGAAAAGTTAAGTACACATTTGTATTTGTAAATAATGTAATTACTCTTCAAAATTTTGCAACATATGATCCACGTGTCACCAAACGTCGTAGATTTTTGATAGGATTTTAAGACATAGATTGGTCCCTTCTAAATAGATTAGAACAGGTGATAGCTCAGTGAGAGGTAACGTAAAGAAAATAGATTTTCACGAGTGAGATGGTGGAAACTAGTTAGAGTCTGTCCCTGAAATCAAGAAGCTTCTCTCGTTCAGCCTATCCCTACAACAGAACTTCGTTAGTCTACTAGAATATATATATATATATATATATATATATATATATATATATATATATATATATATATATATATATATATATATATATATATATATCACACCCACTCATATACGCACACACATAAGTGACGACAGTTAGACGCAAAGACGTGAAAAACTACATCAATGGAATATGGATCTTTTGGGACAAGCTGACCGACACACGTAATAAGGTTTTTGTAAATTTTATTTATCATAAAGAACTTTACAAAAAAATTAATATCTTTGGAATATCAAATCAAATACAAATAAACATAAGTTAATGAATTAATTAAAAAGTTAGACTCATAGGTTTAATCCTCCCTCCCTCTGCTGAGACAAGATCCCGTTAAGAGAAAAGTTATTAACCCCAAAGGAGTCAAAGGTTTTACCCTATGGTCTAGGATTGCCCTCTACAATAAAGAACAGAGTTTATACGTAAATCTATTCTTCTCGGGACAGCATTAGCAACACTTGCACGTAAAATACAAAGTTAGCACATTGGTTATAAAATGAAAGAATTGTTCATCTTGCATTCTCTCGCTCTGACAACATGTGATCACAAATCAGTCTCTCTCTTACCTAAATAGGTTCTTTTCACAACATCTGGAACAACTGTTAAAGTACACCCAGCCCATCCAAGGTTGGTGTTCTTGGCGAATCAAGCCCCAGTTTCTCCAAAGACTAATTAATCAAAATGTTGGGAAACGCTTGATTCACTGCTGACAGTAAGATGCTGATAAATGTCACTTCACTTGTTGTCCAGGTAGTAAATAATTAGAGATCTAATGTTCACCGTGTATAGTAGATTGGAATCTTCAATCGTTAAATTGAGTGTCAGGTAAATAAATCTGTTCAGGATAAATCTTCATAACTCAGTGTTCGGTATACAGGTAATGTCAATATTTGATTTTATCGCCACAACTGGCTGAAGGTATATGAACTTGGGAAAAGAAATCTGGGTATCTATGAGTCCAGTTACAATTATTCTTAATATTCTTTGGGTTGGTACTCTGTCTCTTTCCGGGTGTAAAACCACGAGGTCAGACAGGTCACCTTGAAAAAAACCCGATATTTATATCAGAATGTTCTTTTTGTAAAGTTATTCTCAGTTCATATGGAAGCCGCTGGTAAGGTTTAGGGTTTGACTCAAATAATGTATAGGAAGAAAAACACAAATACTTAACATAATATAGTATTATTCACAATCCTATCCTTACCCCGCGTAAAATATAATATATTCATCCACTTCGGTTATTTAATATTAAAGTATAAAAATCAAGCTTAAAGCTAGTCTTATCGTTTAAACTCCCGTGAAATGAATTCTAGTCATTTTTAAAAGAAATCAATCATCATGAATTAGAAATAAATATATATTTCGTCAATACTCATGATGAATCGCAATTACTAGTAGGTTACAATATTCTCTGACTGGTTACTAGCAGTTAATAAAATTATATTATAACTGAAAGAGTTTAGCTAGTAATTATTATTTGTTCTGCTAACCACTATAACACAGACAAACCTAGAGAAATATCCTTGACGGACCTATCTAGTAAATCACTCTGCACAAAATCTTAGTGAAATATAATTTACGATTTTAACATTTTATCACTCAACAATACTAGCGAATATTATTACCTCCAAACAGAACTATTAAGACTATTCTCCAACAAAAACTAAGAAACTTTACTCAATACGAGTGATTCTAGGATTGCCACTAGAAGTCTTCTAAAGCTGTGGCAGTACTGAGTAAATCTGAGTTAGAAAGATGAGGTGTATATATATATATATATATATATATATATATATATATATATATATATATATATATATATATATATATATATATATATATATATATATATATATATATGAGATGAAAGGAGATAGATAATTATCCCCCGAAAACCAGACCTCTCTGCCAGATGTTCACACCTACGGTGAATTCTACGTTCGGATGCAAATCAAAGCTTTTTCTCATACGCTAGAGCCAAAAACCCGATCTCGCATTCATTCCTAGATCATGCATCGGCAATTCGCTAATCAGTGTGAGTTTCCTTCGTCTCTGCTCGTCTTCTAGCGAGCAAGGTCTTTGATCTGCTCGTTCTCACCATGGTTTAATTACTTATTAGCGACCAGTTTTACAAGGGGAGTAATAAAAATATTGTCTCCCTTGGTTCCAAAATTATCTCCACCTTGATCGCTGTCTGATCGCATTACAATGATCTTCGATCGCTGGTGTAAAATAATACAGCTCACGTTAGCTAATAGGTCTCTGGTAAACTCTCATCAAAGGAAATAGCGCACAGCAATAAATTAGGCGTGATAATTAGAAAAAGAAAAGACAGATCTCTGAATAAGGAAGGTTTAAGTAAAAACAGGCGTAGGTGAAGCTATGTAAAAGAAAAATGAAGATAAAAAAATAGATATATGAAATCTATAACATAATATGTCACAGACGTCCCCGCTTAAAGATATGAAACCACTTCATGTCCACTTTATGAAAAGAGATTTCCTATATCAATAGCTTCGGGGAGACTGTTATCTTCACTCTTATCTTCCCCCCTCCGTCTCTGTCCAATTCCTACTTATGAAGTCAGCTCCAATGTTTTCTTTCTCTGGAATGTATTCCGTTTGCGCTTGAATGAGTGTCGCCGAGTTTGACATTGTTGGAAGATTCCGTGTGTTTGCAGTGGAATTTCCCTGCAACTATCGTCATCTTCGTCAATTTTGGCGATCGCCAGGAGATGTTCGGAGGACGGCACCGGTCTTTCTAAGTATTTCTTTAACAGATTTACATGGTAGACCTTCTCCTTTCCTTTAATAGAGATCTAGTAGTTAGCCCTTGAGATCTTTTTAAGGACGATAAACGGCAATTGCCACCAGATACGTAGTTTGTTGTTCCCGGTTGGGAGTAGAAACAAAACTTTCTCTCCTGCTTGCAATTCTCTTTCTTTCGCGGCTTTCCTGTATCGGTTAGCGTGCTTTTCGCGTGCTCGCTTAAGGTTGGTCGTTGCTAGGTCCTATCCTAGTTTTAACCTTTCCTTTAACTCCGACACATATTTACTGGCTGATACGACTGTCTCATCAGCCTTCTGGTCTGTCAGGGACCGAAGTAAGGCTTCAAGCGGCCACTTAATAGGTCTGCCGAATAGAAGTGTAGCTGGGAAAAATCATGTGGAAGTATGTGGAGCTTCCCTGCAGCCGAATAAAGCTGCAGGTATACAAAGGTCCCAATCTTCAGGTTTCTCTTGTCCCAGTTTACATAACATCGTCGTGAGGCTTCCATTGACACGCTCTACTAACCCACTTCCGGCCGGATTATAAGGGCTTGTGTAGATGTGCTTGTTCCTCAAAATCTTAACGATCTCATCCATTAACAGGTTACGGTATGGAGATCCGTTATCCGTCAACCCTTGTTGAGGGAATCCTAACCGAGTAAATATCTGCACGAGGGCTTCTGCGACATGCTTGGAATCCGCGCATTTTAGCGGTATAGCTTCTGCCCACATAGTGCATGTGTCGACTAAGGTTAGGATGAACCTGTTCCTTCTTTTAGTCCTTTCTAATGGCCCTAAAATGTCGATCACAACCCGTTCAAATGGTGTCCCCACTACCGGCATTTCACCCATGGCAACTGCGGGTGTCAAATGCTTGTGTGCCACCCGTTGGCACTTGGCGCAGGATTTCACGTACCCGATAATATCAGAGTTCATTCACCACCAATAGTGAATCTGTATTCGCTGATTTGTGGCTTTCTGTCCCATGTGTCCGCTAAAGGAAAGAGAGTGCCCTATTTCTAAGATTTGGCTTCTGTACTGTTTCGGTACTATGAGCTGACTATAAACTTGTTCAGGCTTGCCCGTCCTACGATAAAGTACGACATCCTTAGAAAAAATATCCCCGTGCTGTCTGGGGTCCTTAGCCATGGGCAGTTTCCTAAAGCAGGGTGCCACGGTAGGGTCCTTTTGTTGCGACTCTTTAAGTTCCATAGGTAACAAATGTGTCGCAGGCTCCCGTTCCTTCTTGGTTTGCCCTCTTGTGGTTACTGTTGCTACAATTGGCTCTTCCGTTTCCCAATAAACACATATCTACCGCCAAGTATGACTGGGTAGATCGGGTCATCCATAGCAGCCGCTTTGATCACACCTCTGACAAAATCAGAGTGGATCTCCAAAAATGCGATGGAAAGCGTTGTTGGTGCATCACTCTTAACAACTCCTCACAGTTTGACGGTTTCTTCTGTCTCTTTACCAGGTTTGACCAAGTGTATGGCAACAATGCAATCATAAGAAAGCCCTGTGTCAAAAAGACAATAAGTTGAAGTTCCGTTCAAAATAACAGTACCTCGCGTTAAGGGCCTCTCTCCCTCAGGTTGAGAATCACTGACATCAATTCTGCCTTGCGAGACTGTTGGCAAGCATCCGATGAGTTTAGGCTCGGTGTGCTCGCTCTGATCATATGTCCCGTGCGCAGGGGTTTTCTCTTTGTCACCTTGTCCATTCTGGCCGCGCTGCCATGTAGGACGGTTGGGTTGATCAGATTGTTTGTAGTTGGTGGGGTACTTGTTTTTGTAGAACTTAGATTTTTCAGGAGGGGGATTCTGGGGTCCAGTTTCTCTGTGGTTGTTTTGGTGAGAAGAATGTGAAGACTGCTCTAGATTATTCTTTCGAGATGGCTCTTCTGTCGGTTTACGTTTATTGGCCGGCAGTTCGGCCAGCACATTATGATATCGCTCAGACTTTTCCTAAATGTCTTCCAGCTTTTCTGCTTCCTGCTCAGCCAGAAATCTCCGGGTTTCACTCGACAAAGTATTCTTTATCTGTTTTGTTATAACGAACACCTCAAGTCCTTCATAGGTAGAGGCCAGCTGCGAAAGCTCCAGGCACTTTGTCAAGTATCCCTTTAGACGAGAAGAGAACTGCTGAAAGTTTCAGAGCTCTCTTTTCTGCTGTTACGGAACAGTTGCAAGAATTTGTGAACATTCATTTCAAATCGTTCAAGTAAAGCTCTCTTCAACACGTCGTAATTGTCTTGTTGGCTGCTTTCCAGTTTTGCAGACCCATCATAAGCAGACCCTTTTAGAGCCTGGGAAAGTTTCTTACACCAACGCGACCTCTCTAAACCGTACAGATTGGCCATTTTCTCAAATTTGTCTAGATACGTGTCAATCTTCTCATTAGGACATGGGAAAGATTCTAGAGCAAAAGACATAGCGATGAGTTGAAGAGATTGAGTGTTAGAAGGATCAGTTAAAGAAGACTGAGGAGAAGACTCTCCATTGCTGGAGGTAGAGGCAGCCCCACGGCTTTGGATTTCCATAGCCTTGAGAGCCAATTCATGCTGTCTCTCCTTCTCTCTTTCCTCATGCTGTCTCTCCTTCTCTCTTTCGTTTGCCCTGCGGATTTCCATTTCCTAATCACTCTTCTTCTGCTGTAATAGACGGTTTTCCGCTTCTTTCTTCTCCGCTCTATCTTGAGCTGCCTTCTCCTTCCTTCCAGCTTCTGCTTCTTTCCTCCTAGCTTCTTCTTCTTTCTTCTCCGCATCATATCTGTCAAGTTCGTCTCTGACAAAAGATTTCGCTTCTTCTCTTTCCAATCCCTCTTCCCTTGCTTCCTCTCTGAGCATCTGCCTAAGCTTTGCCCGCTCTGCCATTGCAAATAGCTGACTGAGACTTCCTCGAGAAAGAAGTAAGAAAAAGGATACACTGGTTCCCTACCACTTACGAGAAATACAGAACACAAAAAAAGATATAATGTTTAACTGGGATACCTCCTCATTAATTAGTTATCTAACTATCGCTGCTATTAACTGGCAATAAAGGCTCCTAATGCAGACGACTACGCCAAATAAATGGTAGTTCAGATTAATCACTAAGTTACAAAAGTGGAAATCAAAAAAAAATTTCCTGTCAAACATTTTAAGGCGAAAAAAAATCCCTTAATTTTTTAAGTTCACTATCAAGTTCACCCCTGAAGTCAGTTAGGGTACGGGAGACAATTTACTGGACGAGATAGTCCGAACGCGCTCCTTAGCTTAGCTCAAAACACCTTCTGCCTCACTAAACCCTGTGATTGTTACCCAATCACACTTTACCAGCGGCTTTGTATTACAAAATCAATACATAACATATTCCGACAAAGATCACCCTGTAAATCAATTGTATATACTCTAACAATGCTGTGAAAGAACAATAGATATATTTGTGTGGTCAGCAAGCCAATAAACAGATCGTTAATCTAGGGGATAGTTATTTTTAAAGATACAAAATCTCACGAGACAATCACACTCTTTCTCCATCTAGACTATAAAGATTTAACAGATTACAATCCCGGTAACCGAGAAAATTTCTGTCTTACTTGCTCGGGATTAGAATTAAATTCCCGGAAAACGAGCTCACATTTGTGGTTTCGTCTTCCTGTTCTAAGTTCAAAATCCTTCGGAAGAGCCCCCATTTGTCGTAGATTTTTTATAGGAATTTCAGACATAGATTAGTCCCTTCTAAATATACTGTTCAAAAAAGTTCTCCGACAAGTTGTTTTTGGTGGGCCTCTCTTTCACTTTCCTTCAGGGATCCATAGCTTAGCTGTTCTTGTGATGTGTTTATGCCGTGGAAGGCGATCAAGAACAGTTGGGTTTGGGCGAACTACCATATCCTGTAGAACCATCAAGCCAAAAAACGTCGGCTATAATATAGACAGGTCAGCTAAACATAATTTAAACAGTTTAACAGACCGTCCAAGACAGAAGAGTGTCGACTGGTGAGGATGAGTTTAACACAACCCAGAGAAAGCAGAAAACAATTTGAGTAACTGACACTCTGTTATCTTCTAGAAAAATCTCAAGATGTAGCAATTGGAATGTAAGTGCACTAAACAAAGAAGGAAATAAATCACAGGTTGAAGCAAACATTATGGCTATCGAAAAAAACATCAAAAATAAAATTGAGTTTGGCCTTGTTTTGGCAAGGCTCGCCCCGTTCAACCTAGACACACGGTCCGTCGATTATATTAGGGCGCATACCTCAATATAAAAGACAATGTGGTCTGTATATAGTATTTCGTCGTGGGACTGAGAAAAACAAAGATGAAGGGAATAGAAAAGAAAAACTGATAATAGGAGAAATGCTGTGATCATCAGCCCATGAGGTATAAAACGCACGCCATAATGAAGGTGTGGCTGTCAACCGAAAACAACAACGTTCTTCTCAGGACGCCACTATTCGAGAAAGGATTGTAATATAGTCAAAATGGTCCGAAATAAATTGCGCGCCAAGAAGAGGAAGGTGTACACCAGCCCACTAGTGCTAAACAGCCAGGAGAATAACAAAACCTCAAACAACCACCCGGACAGAACAGCCGACCCACCTTCAAAGGGGGAAGAGACAGCTCGTCAGCACAGACAGGTACAAGAGGAAGACACAGAAGATATCGGTGATACCATTTTAGACGCACTACGCAGAATCCAAAACGGAGACGAGTTCCTTAGGCTCTCTCTACAAAAATCTATACTAGAAGTAGCTCCTGACGTGCAAGCCAACGAAAGCCCTGAGAAGCAAAGAACTAGACCTAGTCCGCACGAAACAATAACTGACAACTACTCAAAAGCTGTGGCTCAAGAAAAGGCTCCTTCCGACTGCGAACAGGTGCATTATTCTAGTCCTGACAGGGACCGGAGAAGGGAAGAGGGAACAAAGGCTAGCAAGAAAGGCGACACAGGTGCGATACAGGAGAGAATCGTTAAGATCACGCAGATGTCTGGAGGTGAGGCCTCACTCAGGGCCCTACCCGACGATAAAGTGATAGGTATCCTCGAGGTAATAACTGGCAGGAGAGGCATCGCTAAAGTAGGGAGGCACGAAAAGGGAGACGTGCTTTCGCTCAACAGTACGGACAAGACAACTGCGCTGATAACAGAAGTGGAGGCCGCACCGAAAAAATTCATGCTGCCCCACCAGATAAAAGTGGTGGTGGAAAAGTCTAAGACAACAAAGAAGTTGGTCATAAGACGGGTGGATACCAGATGGCCCGCAAGCGAGGTTCACAAACACCTTCAAACTGAAAACGCAGATGTAAAAATCACGCAGGTCGAAAGGCTAAAAACCTGGGACAAGAAAGACACAAATCTAATTGTAGTAACTATTGAAGGGTCGACAAGACACGAGAGACTGACGCTCCAAACAACAACAAAAAGGACAGAAGCATATCCCTCCGGACATGCAGTGATCTAACTGCCAGCAGTTTTCACACACAAAGAAAACGTGCAGAAGAGACACTGTTTGCCGATATTGTGCGGGGAACCACCCATATCGCGACTGTCCCAAAGCGATGGAGGATCTCAACTACAAGGTCATGAATGCAAACCGTTCCTGTGCAAACTGCCATGGAAAGCACGGGGCAAGGTACCGAGACTGCCCTGTGTTTCAGGAAACAAAGAGTATACCGAAGGAAGCTGTGTCCAAAAAGATACCATTCAAAGATGCAAAACATAAAGTGGCTGCGGATGTTGCAGAAAAACAACGAACGATTGATAGACGACAGCTACACCAGCTGACAGCGGAAGTTAAAGAAATGAAAATGAAACTCCAGGTCGAAACTAGAAGCAGGCAGACACCCGAAGATAAAACTGACAGTGGAGAAGATGCGATAGATCTACAGAGCATTAAACAGATGATGGAAGAAATGAAAAGAATCCAGCAACAAATAGAAACAGACGTCAAGAAGCTGACAGTGCTGAAAGAAGAAAACTCAGAAATACTCAAAAGAATCGATGCAGAACGAAGAGCCGTAGAGGAAATTACATCTAACACACGAGAAACTAAAACGAACGAGCAATCAGAGGAAGAAGTCATCGAGGAAACACTAGAAAAACCTCTCCCATCAATAATAGAAAAAAGCACCATTTCAAATACAGGAGAAAAGAAAGACACTAGAATCAGAAACGAGGAGGGCAAAAACAAATAAAACCACACAAGCCAGATAGTGAGGCAGGAAAGGAAAAATACTATGGAACACGCCACGGCACCACGAACGGACAAACAACGAAGAGGAAGCCAGACAGTCAGCTAGTGGTCCTTTTTAGGACCAGTCCTTTTCAGGACTAACAACCGGCTAGCATCAAAGAAACTAAACGCACAATATACCCCAATTATAACCAATTTTCATGTTGAACAAGGTATAACAGCAATATAGTCGACAAACGAACAAACGAACGAAGGTGTGGCTGTAACGATGTCAAAAGAAAGCGCAGATGTCACTCATAGCAACAGAAGCAATGGGACCAAGTATTATATCAGTTAGGTTTAAAACTGCTAAAAAGGACAATAAAGATAAACAGCATTCAACATCATGGACCAGCTATTTACGAAGGAGAATCCGTGAAAGAAAATATGTACACCAAACCATTTATGAAAGATAAAAATAGCGGAACAGATTACAATTTTGATAACTGAACTAAAATGCAAAGATAGAAAGAGATAATGGCGGTTTTGAAGAACAAATGGAACAACATGGGCTTGGGACAATGAACGAAAATGTGAAATATTTGCAGCCTTCCACGCTTCAGATTAGTTTGCTGTAGGAGAAATTATATTTGCTCAAAAGAATAAACAAATAAACGTGTAGGTCATCAGGCCACTGGACAGAGAGTCAGGCTGATGGTATATGCATACACAAAACGTCAAGATGACGATTAGTGAACGTAAAAGTATGAAGGGGAGCAAATTGTACCATCAGATCACATTGCGCCTTAGCCAAAACGAAGCGATGATAACAGAAACCACAGATAAAACTAAAGAATGAAAAACGAAGGAAGAAAGCAGATTGAAACAGAAGCGAAACCAGACGCTTCAAAGTCAAGGCTCATGAAATATCATCATCATCAGTTGCCATCTCCACAACGGAGGTTGGCTGTAATGGATCTCCAACGTCTTCTGTCTCTTGTCTTGGTGGTACACTCTGATAGACTCTTTCCCGTCCATCTCTTGATGTTATCTTCCCACTTATAGCGCTGTCTTCCCCTTGCACGTTTGCCTTCAACTCTCCCTTCTGTTATGGTCTTCTGCAAGGTGTTATGCCTTTTTATGTGGCCAAAGTATTTTAGCTGCCGAACTTTGACCTCTCTCATTAGTTCTCTTTTCATACCTAGATTTTCTAGGACCTCCTTATTTGTTTTCATCTCTTTCCATGAGATACGCCCCATTCTTCTATATATCCACATTTCAAGAGCCTCAATTCTTTCTTCCAAATGCTTATTCATCGTCCATGTTTCTGCACCATACAGAAATGCAGAATATATATAACACTTTATGATTCTCAGTTTTAATTTATGAGATAACTGTTTGGATGTCAGTATATGTTTCATGTTGTTGAATGTAGCTTTGGCCATTCCTATTCTCTTCTTGATTTCTGTTTCACATCTGCCATCTTCTGTTATTATATGACCAAGATATACGTAGCTCTTGACTTGTTCCAGGATTTTCCAATTTACGCTTATCTTTAATGTGGGTTTATCGTCTGTTTTGCTAATTATCATAGTTTTAGTTTTCTCAATATTAATGTCGAGTCCATATTCATGACTTATACTGTTCACTTGCTTCACTAGTTCTTGTAACTCCTGTTCGCTTTCAGCTAACAACACGGTATCATCTGCATATCTAAGGTTGTTTATTGATCTTCCACTGATGTTCAGTCCTGGTATTTCCTGTATCTGTTTGAAAATTTTTTCGGTGTATAAATTAAATAGGCAGGGGGACAGCACACAACCTTGTCTGACACCTCTTTTTATGTCTATGTATGGTGAATAATTCCTTCCCGATCTTACTGTGGCAGTTTGCTCCCAATAAAGGTTACTGAGTATTCTTATATCTTTTCCATCAATACCTATGTCTTTGAGGCATTCAATTATTTTCTCATGATGGATTCTGTCAAAAGCCTTCTTATAGTCAATGAAGCACATATACATACTTTTTTGGACCTCTGTATATTTTTCTGCTAATCTTCTTAGGCAAAATATTGCCTCTCTTGTTCCACTGTTCCGTCTAAAACCAAACTGTTCTTCTTGGATTTCGCTGTCTACTTTACTTTTTATTCTTTCCTGTATGATTTTGAGCAGTATCTTAATTGCATGACTCATCAGGCTGATTGTTCTGAAGTCTGAACATTCTGTTGCATTTGGTTTTTTGGGCAATGTTATAAAAACTGATGTCTTCATGTCGTGTGGTAAATATCCTGTATTGTATATATCATTGCATATTTCTGTGATTGTATCTATACCAAAGCTCTCCAGAGCTTCTATCATTTCAATGTTTATGTTATCCATGCCTGCTGATCTTTCTTTTTGTATCATATGAATGGCATTCTCTACTTCTGATCTGAGAATGTGTGGGCCTTCATTAGAATCTGGTGATGGTTTTTTACCTCTGTTGTCCTCGAATAGTTCTTTTACGTATTCTGCCCATCTGTTTGATATGTCTTTCTCATCAAGTAATATTACACCATTTTTGTTCTTGATACAGCTTCCTCCTTGTGCAAACCGCGACCGATTTGATAATTTCTTTATTTCTTCATGCATATCTCTTGTCATGTGCTTCGCTTCCAAGTCTTCTATTTCCTTACATTTTGTTTCTATCCACCGTTCTTTTGCTTCTCTACACATAGTACTATGTCATTGTCTATTGTTTTATATTCTGGAGTATTTTTTGCTTTCTTTCTTTCTGCCATTTTATTCAAGATGTCATCTGTCATCCAAATTTGATTTTTCTTAGACTCCTTTTTAGGTAAATTTGCATTTGCTGATTGTATGCTTGTTTTTAAGCATTCCATTTTGAGGTTGCTTTTTCTTCTGGGTTTTCTCTTCTATACTGCTCCATGCTTTCTGTCAATAACTGTTGGTATTTATTTTTGACTTCGATTAAATATTTCTGTTTTATCATGATATAGTCGATTTGATTACGTGTTACATCTCCTGGGCTTTTCCATGTGTATAATTTCCTTGGGTGATGTTCAAAAAAGGTGTTACATATGACCAGCTGGTTTTCTTCACAGAACTGGATAAGTCTGTCTCCTCTATCATTTCTTGTCCCTAATCCATACTGTCCTACTATTTTCTTGTATTTTCCTTTTCCTACTTTTGCATTCATATCACCCATTACTATCAACACATCTGTAGATTTGACTGGTTTAAGTGTGTGTTGTAGCTCTTCATAGTATTCTTCTATTTCTTCCTCGCTGTAATCTTTAGTTGGTGCATAAGTTTGTAAGATTGATATGTCGAATGGCTTTGCTCTCATCTTTAGTAACATCATTCTGTCATTGTGTGTCCAGTATCCACATACGTATTTTTCTAACTCCTTCTTTATCAACATTCCTACCCCTCTTTCGTGTTTTTCTCCTCCTGAGTGTATAAGCGTGTACTGGTCTCTTGTTATGTAGCCTGTATCCAAAAGTCTTGCCTCTGCAACTCCCAGTATATCGAGTTTCATGTCGGTTGCCTCTAATATAAGATTGTCCAGCTTTCCTTCTCCGTTTAGAGTTCTAACATTCCATGTTCCTATTTTTAGGCTTCTCCTACTAGTTTTTAGGTGGTCTTTCTCAGAATGCTCCCTTTCAACAGAATTTAAGGAGCACTCGTCATTATGTACTTCCTTACTCATTAGAGGAGTTGCCTCTTCCCTGTTAATTTGTACACAGTAGATTCTTCCCCAGGGGACAGAGAGTTCTCTACATATCGGTTCTTATCTTGTTGTTGTGATTCCATTACTTTCTGTAGGAAGTACGTGGTAAGGCCCCAATCTCTTCCACGGTGGCTAGCCATTGTCTTTTTCTATGTCCGACATGCCTCTAGTGCGCCACACACTTTGCTGTTTCGCTTTGCGAGCCGTTGATCTTCTCAGATTCCTCCGCCTCACTCACCGTCTCAGTCTTTGTGTACTAGGGATGGACATTCCCTTGAGTAAGATTGCTCCTACTCCACCCATGTAGTTTAGCCAGTCAGCCAAGACTGTTGCCCGGGATGTGGCCACCGCCGTACACAAGCGGTATTCTAGGAGCCATACATGAGCTAGACAAAGAGAGGAGAACCAAATAGGATCCTGACTATCCTAAAAAGGACATGGCTGTCTCTCACCGTGAGGTACTATCCCTCTCTCTTTATCCTACATTCCATGAAATATACAGGGAAGCAAACAAAGTCGTCTCAGTTTGTCAGGAAGACTAACTAGTATCATCTGGCTCCAAACTGCTGCGTGAAAAGAAAAATCATCCACCTAAATTACTGCCTGTGATCATATTATATTTTGCTACAAAAATTGTGTCCTCCACATAACGTTAAAGTTAAAAGTAATTAAACGGTATTGGATTGCTCTTTGGTAAAATAACTAAATTATAAAATGTTTCCGTAAGTTCTTGACGGGTTACATGCAAAGAAATCAGTGAAATTCGAATACAGTAGATTATACACCTCTATATGGGATTATTACAAATGGTACACACGATAAATTTCGCCCAAAACGCAGTACTATGCTTGCTCTTCCCATGTTTTCCCGAAAAGCTGTTGTGAATACTTCTAACACACTGACCAATGCACCATGAAAAGCTTGAAAGGCATAATGGAGATGTTTCATTTAGCTTTCACAGTGCAATGCGCGTCGTTTCAGAATTTTCCCGAAAAGGTAATGCGATTGTTTCACTGGTTACAAACGTTCTGTAAGAAAATTAGTATTATTGAGAATTTCAGTTTAGTAAATTATTTTAAATTCAATTGTACATATTTTTTTTTTATACATAACTTGTTAATATTTAAAATATGTCTTTCGTAAATAGCTGAGAACTAACAATTTAGTTTCATAACTCTAAACGTGTTTGAATCGTAGAAACAACACAAGCAAGAAGATTGATAGAAGACTTATCTGAAAGAACTGCTATGGTATTGCGATAGAAAAATTAAAGTGGCATTTAGTTCTTCAAAAGTCCTGGCGTATGCATCACCATGAACATATCAACGAGTGGAGACGTTCCTGTAACGGAAATAACTGCTCACAAGACATCCGGGGAGCCAGGCATCTTAATCAGTGACGATTTCCGGTTAATTTTTCAATGGATCTGTTTCACAGTTGTCTGTCAGGTCATTGTCGTGTTTTGAACGGTGACCAACATCATCAACATAGTCTGCTTTGTCAAGCAAGGCTTCAAGGATCCTGTCAACGTCAGTTTATTAGGTAGCAGCTTTAGATACACGAAACAAAAACATAATGGCAGTCATCGTTGTGCATTTATTACTGAAATCATCATCATCATCATCATAATCACCATTGCCATCATCTTAATTTTCCTGAACCCTGTTTACGAAGCATAGACTCACAACTGTGGCCGGTCATCTTACAGGAAGCCTCCATCAATCATTCTCATGCTCTTGCAGCGGTCGTTTCCATGGCAATATGTTTTACGTGATGAGGTTGCTAACCCAGTGCACAAACTAATATTAATCACCTTATACGACACCGTATAATTGTTTTCTCTTTAGGGATATCAAGTTCTACTATTGAATGTCGTAAAATGTAGCAACTAAACTACGTTGAAACACCTGGTCTTCGTTTGAGACACCATATGAAACTTTACTATTTAGAATAACTAACGTGAGAGCTAAATTGGTCATGTATAAAACGACTAGCATCACTGGTCTTCTGTAAAACGATTATCATCATTGGTCCTCTGTAAAACGATTATCATCACTGGTCCTCTGTAAAACGATTATCATCACTGGTCCTCTGTAAAACGATTATCATCACTGGTTCTCTGTAAAACGATTATCAAAACTGGTTCTCTGTAAAACGATTATCATCACTGGTTCTCTGTAAAACGATTATCATCACCGGTCCTCTGTAAAACGATTATTGATAGTCCTCTGTAAAACGATATCTGTTTGTGTTCAATAAAGCTGGAAATCTCCTGTAAGTTGATGCGCGTTTAACCTCTATGGAATGACCTCGGTTTGCTTCCACTAACAGTGTTTCTAAACCAGGAATGGATGCTGCAGGTTTTTCTCACGTGGATTAAGCAGGGCTGTATTTAATTTTTTCCATAAATTTTCCCATACACTGTCCCTATGGAAAATACTGAGGGCTTATGGAGTTCCAAGCTGCATAGTGTCAATTATAAAAAGCCTCTATGCCGACTTTGCGTGTGGTGTTGGGCAGGGCAGCCTAGCCTTTGGGGTGAGGGCAGGAGTGCGACGGGGATGCCCCTTGTCGGCCACTGTGTTTTTGACGGTCATAGACTGGGTGGTGCGCCAGGCGGCGGAGGGCGGTCAGGGAGGAATGGGATGGACAACGTTTTCTACATTGGAGGATCTGGGTTATGCAGATGACGTTGCACTGCTGGCACATTCGCATCAACACATCCGGGAAAGGACGGATGGACTTGGCGGGTTTAGCCAGCAGGTGGGCTTGAGCGTCAATTTAAAGAGATGTGAGCAACCCTGAACCCATATCGGTAGGGAATCGGCGGTTGGTGCGGACAGATGCCTTCACATACCTGGGAGGCGTGGTGGCACCGGACGGCGGGGCAGGCAAAGACATCGACATCGGAATGAATAAGGCAAGAACAGCCTTCTTTAGCCTGGACAACATCTGGGGGTCCTCCCAATGCAGCACAGACACAAGGTTGGGATTATATCGGAGCTGTGTGCTTTCTGTGCTTCTCTATGGTGCGGGGTGCTGGAGAGTTGAAGAGAGGGAGGTGTCGAGGTTGTCCTCCTTTCACATGGCATGCCTGGGAGAAATTCACCGAATCTTTTGGCCGAATACCATCACTAACCAAGATCTGCTTACTCGTAGCAAGCAAGAGAACATGCACACCATCATAGCTGGCAGACGCTGGAGCTGGGTTGGTCATGTCCTCAGAAGAAACCCTGATGCCGTCACAAGAACAGCTATGCTTTGGACCCCTGAAGGAAAACGAAAGAGAGGCCGACCAAAAACAACCTGGCGGAGGACTGTGGAGGCTGAGATGCAGGGAATGAACCAGAGTTGGGGCACTGTACGAAGGATGGCCACCGACCGAGCAAAGTGGAATCAATTTGTTGTTGCCCTACAAGACGCCACTAGGCGTGATGGCCACTGACTGCTTTGACGGTCGGCGGCTAAGGATCAAAGAAGAAAGAAGAAGTCGTTAATTTTGATATGATAAAATGTCCAATATGCATTTTTTCATAGGTAACTATTTTCATATTGTTATTTTAGTTCATGTGTAGTTTGTTGCTAAGATCATTTTAGGGATATGCTGAATTAAGACCTGTCAGTCAGGACTGTTTTAAAGCAGTCTTTCCTTAGATCAACTGTTGTCTTGGTCAATTTTAATTAAATTTTACCGAGACGTAAAGAATAATATTATTGAACGTACAATCTAAAGTAACTGATACAACTCGTGCACATGTTTAAATCTATAACAAGGTTTAATTTGTATCTAATAAACGTGCGTATAATGGTAGTTTGTAAGTTTAAACTTTCTTTTCAATAATGCTTTACAATTGTGACCTATATAGCAAGCAACAGTTGAAAACGTAAACAATGTATGAACGACGACTTAACACATGTTTTTAAGGTAGAAGGATACCTTATAGGGTAAAAAACTCAAATTTTCCTCTGAGAATCAAACAACCATGGGTATAGTGTTAGTATGGACTTAACATTTTTGTCCACATAATGACCTCATTAATTATGCAAATTAGCTATCCAATATGGCCGCCGTAGTGAATAAATTATACACCTTTTTAAAAACATCATAACTATGTTATTTGTATAAGGATCTGACTGAAACTTGGCAAATGGAATCATTATATATAGCTTGAGGTCATGAACTAAAATGACAAATATTGACAGAAAGGTTAAATTTTAATTGAATTTTCAAAATTTATATTTCTTGAATGTTTGATATTTGTGCCTCATTATATATGCATGATGGTCATAAAACTAAAACTTTGAATTCAATTGTACCCATTTTAGGTCAGAATCTGTAAGATTATATGACATCCAACTGTTTTAATTTTCATGTAAATTGAATGTACAGATCCAGAGATATCTTGTTTCAAAGATTCCTAATTACGTTAAAAAGACAATTCCGAGAAAACAAAGAAAACAGAAAAAGTACTCACCGAAATGAAGTTTAATGAGCTCCTTTTGAATAAAGGTCTCCTTCTACTGCAGTTGCAGTGTCTATGAATCCCCTTTTCAGTGCTCTCAGGGTCTTTCTTCTGTTTTTTGTTTTTTTCCAGGGATTTTTTAACAGATCCATATATGCGCTGTGTGTCTCTTTTGGTGGATAATGTCGTGGTATTAAATCCCCAAAAACCTAATTTTTTTAAACAAACGCACGATCGATGCTGATCCATCATTGAAATAAGAAATTGCACTAAATACAGCCTCCTCTATTGTCTCTCTTTCCACATACATGTCACGTAGGGTTTATATTCATTTAATTTCCTACATCTTCTTCCTATTCTTTCACATAAACTCTCTCTTTTAATATCTCTGTACTTTTTTTTTCCTGTGTATTTTTCATCCATTCGTTTTGCGAATATTATTCTCATATAATTCGCAAACTTTACCTTTTTCCTTTCTCTTAAACTGAGAATCGCGCTAGGACGATATTACGTAGATGTCAGGGCTGCAGGGCGTCAGAAGGCGTGATAAGTCGGTTCGCTGAACATAGGACGTAGCAAATCGTCTACATTCTCACCGAGCGCGCGAGTCTCTTCTCGGCATAAGTCCCGGTGGGGTGTGATACTTTACATCTGCACCGGTCAGTATCCAGACATTTGTCTGAAAATCCCAAACTGACACGGCGCTCACTTGGGCCATGGTCAGCTGTAGTGTGAAAACTGCCCTACAATGGAGTCAGGCTGTCTGGGATTTGAAACTGACACGCGTACATCGTGGTCAGTAGGTGACAGTTACGACACGCGTTAAGCGGACGTAAATGTTGGGAGTAGGGGAGATAATTTCGCTTGGCGAAATAAGTTTGGGCCCTTTGTCTGATTTTAAGATATTGGCCAAGTTTGAAACTTTAATTTCATTCTCGCTCATAGACTCCACAGTAGATAGGTCGCTCGAAAACAGAATAGCTGTTAGCGAAGATCTCAGTTTGTTTCGGCAATTTGTCGAACTTCTAGACTTCCAGAAATATTTTCAGCATTTTTATTCTTAAGTTGTGCGACTACCTGTAATTCTGTGGTTGAGGTAATTAATATGATAGATATATAGATTTTGTGAGTGTTAAAGTGTTAAATCGCTTAATTCATTTTAATCTATTTCTTTAGCGCAGAAGAGAAATAAAGTGGTAGGCTATTATATTTTCTAGGGAAGCATTCAGTGGAAAGCAGACTAAAAATTTAATTTCTAGCTTATAACGGCAATTGTAGCTATTTATGAATTTAATTTAACCGCTAATACTCAGTCGAGTGTATTTTTCTAAACTAACGTATAAACTCCAGAATCGAGCCTCAGGAATGATGACGGGATACGCACGTGTTCCTAATTTATGAGGATTGCTGATTTTTAAATAGAACTTACGTCACGGGAAGTTTAAATGATAAGCAAAGCTCTCTGCTTGCAAGTTTAAATGTAAGTTTTAACCAGTACAGATTCTGTTTATTATATTATATGTGTTATTTTTCCTCCACACAGTGAAAGTTTTGGGGTGACCCTAACTTTACCAGCACCTAGTAGTAGTTTCCATACTTGTGAAGAAATAGACAGTCCTTATTTTGAACCACGTGGGTTTTCTCAAGTAACACTGATCTGACGGTGCAAGTTAGACAGAAATACCAATATCCCTATAACGGGTTTTCAAAGACTGTAATGATAAATACTGGACCTTGGAGCCAGCACTTAATTTCTTCTAGAAACTCTATATAATTTGCTGCCTGGTGGCGTGAATATTAACAATCATTTCCCGACTAGATTATATCTTGTGGACAAATCTGTGGTGTGACTAAAGTGAATCCTATACTGAGGGAAGGCACCGACCTGACATTCATCATTTCTTTAGAAACCTACGCTATTGACACTGTGCTCTGCTAACTCCCGCGCCTGGAATAATTGTTAGGTGACTTAATCAGACATTTGAACAAATTTGCATACCCAAGTAGTCGTTCCCGGAGACTCCAAGTTTAATACGTCTTTTGGAACTGGGGACTTCTTGGCAGAAGACTGCATTTTTTGAGTCTGTGTGAAAATCTAAGATCAATGTGTTCCAAGAGGCAGCAAGCAAAGTCGTGAGTACCTGAATGAGAAGCCATGGCGGAATGAATGAGTGTACACTGGTCTGAGTGATATTTTCACTATTATATCTTTGACACCCTGTCGCTGTCCTAATTTTTTTTTTCCAATCTGCATAATTTGTTGCTAAGGCTAGAGTTCTTGTGTTTTTGTCTTAGGTTAAATCAGATTTTTTCAAACTCTGTGCATATAATTACGAGATAAAACAAAGAAAAACTCTTAGACTCAAACCCTATGTATCTGTGACTCTGGCGCCATCATCTGTTCTCTTAACGGGGCCGGGCTAAACCTAGAGTTAACACTATAACGGGGCTATCATCCTTGCCACATTTCCTTGATTTTTTTATGACTATGTGTATATGTATTTTCCTTGATGTACTTTCTTTGATGTTGTGAGCCGATTTTTCCTGATAATAAAATCGCTCTTGAACTTAATAATCGTGTTTGGTCAGCTCGTTCTAGATAATATATATATCATTGTTATAGTTTTCCCACGTCTGTGGGTTTACCTGTCGTCACGTGTATGTGCGTGCCTGTGAGTGATAGAAATATACGTAATATGTATATTGGTGTAGTCTGTCTGACGCTGTAACAACTGTTGTAGAAGATAGGTGAGAGAGAGAAGAATTCTTTTCGCTTTCAGAGACAGCCACTATATCAAAATCTATCATCTCACGTGTGTGGAAATTCTATTACCTTTCACTAACTCTCACTGAGTCTATCACCTATTCAAACCTATTCAGAAGGGACCAAACCTAGTCTTAATTCTCCTATCGAAATCTACGACAAATGAGGGCTCGTTTCCGGTCTTTGAACTTAGAATAGGAAGACGAGTACGACAAATGAGGGCTCGTTTCCGGTCTTTGAACTTAGAATAGGAAGACGAGTACGACAAACGTGGACTCGTCTATCTGGATTTTGTATTTAAGATTGTATTCTGATATAGAGTAAGAGTGTGATGTCTTGTGAGTTGTTATATCTAAAAAAAAAATTACCCCCTAGACTAGCGATCTGTTTACGGGCGTGCTGACCACACAAACTAATAAGTTTTTTTTCCACAGCATCTTTGAATAATATACATTTTAGTTACAGGTTGATTTTGTCGGGATATATGTTAACTGCTGATTGTAATACTAAATGCTGGTAAAGTGGTGAGTGTATAACATTCACTGGGTACTGAGGCAGAACGGCGTTTGAACTAAGTTAAGGAGTGTGTTTCGGACTTTTTGTCCAGATTAATTCCCTCCCTTACCCGATCTGACTTCAGGTGCGAACTTATAGTGGATTTTTTAAAAATTAAGGGATTATTTTTCTCTTTAATTTTTGCTATACTCTTTTGCTTTTCCACTGTAGCAACTTATTTTTCAGTTGTAATCTTAACTACCATTTATTTGGCGTAGTCGTGTTTTGCATTGAGTGCTTTATTGCCGATAATAGCAGCGATAGTTAGATTTTATTTTGGAGGAGGTATCCCAGGGTTAAGGATATCATCTTTTGAATTTTTGGGGTTTTTTTCTCGTAAGTGGTAGGAACCAGTGTATCCTTTTTCCTAATTTCGTTCTCCACTAGTCTCAGTCACTGACATAATATGGCCGAGAGGGCAAAGCTTAGACAATTTCTCAGGGACGAAGCGAGAGAGGAGGGACTGGAAGGAGAGGAAGCGAAAGCTTTTGTCAGAGACGAACTTGAGAGATATGATGCGGAGAGGAAAGCAGCTGAAGCTAAAGAGGAAAAAGAAGAACTCAAGAGGAAAGAAGCAGAAGCTAGGAGGAAAGAAGAAGCAGCCGAAGCTTTACAGCAGAAGAAAATGGACGAGGAAATGGAAATCCGCAGGATGGAGCATGAGGAAAGAGAGAAAGAGAAGGAGAGACAGCATGAGAAGGAGAGGGAGGAGAGACAGCATGAGAAGGAGAGGGAGGAGAGACAGCATGAGCTGGCACTTAAAGCTCTAGAGTTCCAAAGTCGTGGGGCTGCCTCTACCTCCAGCAATGGAGAGTCTTCTCCTCATTCTTCCTTAACTGACCCTGCTAACACTCAATCTCTTCAACTAAATGCTATGTCTTTCACTCTTGAATCTTTTCCTTGTCCAAATGAGAAGATTGACACATGGTTAGAAAAATTTGAGAAAATTGCAACTCTGTACGGGTTAGAGAGGTCGCGTTGGAATATGAAACTTTCCCAGGCCCTAAAAGGTTCTGCTTATGATGTTTATTCTAAGCTGGAAAGTAGCCAACAAGACGACTACGATGTGTTGAAGAAAGCGTTACTGGAGCGCTTTGAAATGAACGCTCGCAAGTTTTTGCAACTGTTTCGCAACAGCCGGAAAGAGAATTCTGAAACTTTTCACCAGTTCTCATCTCGTCTTAAGGGATATCTAACAAAGTGCCTTGAGCTTTCGCAGCTCCCCTCTACCTATGAAGGTCTTGAGGAACTTGTTCTAACTGAACAAATAAAGAACACTTTGTCTGCTGATACCCGGAGATTTCTCGCTGAGCAGGGGGCAGAAAAACTTGAAGACATTTTGGAAAAGTCTGAGCGTTATCACAATGCGCTGGCTGAACTACCGGCCACAAAGCGGAAACCGACAGAGGAGCATTTTCGAAAACATAACCTAGAGCAATCTTCTCAGGCTTCTAACCAAAACAACAAAAGAGAAACTGGACCTCAAAACCCCCCTCCTGAAAAATCCAAGTTCTACAAGAACAAGTACCCCAACCACCCCAAACAGTCTGATCAACCCGACCGCCCTACATGGCAGCGTAGCCAGAAAGGACAAGGTGGCAAAGGGAGAACCCCTGAGCACGGGACATATGATCAGACCGAGCACACCGAGCCGAAACGCATCGGATGCTTATTGACAGTCTCGCAAGGCGGAATTATTGACAGTGATTCCCAACCTGTTGGGGATAGACCCTCAACGCGAGGTACTGTTACTTTGAACGGTTCTCAAATTTCTTGCTTATTTGACACGGGGCTTTCTTATGATTGCATTGTTGCCAGAAAGCTGGTTAAACCCGGTCAAGAGACAGGAGAGACCGTCAAACTTTGTGGAGTTCGTAAGAGTGATGCACCTACAGCGCTTCCCATCGCATGGTGGAGATACACTCTGACTTTGTCAGAGGTGTGATCAAAGCGGCTGTTATGGATGATCCCATCTACCCAGTCATACTTGGCGGGAGATACGTGTGTATTGGGAAACCGGAAGAGCCGATTGTGGCAGCGGTAACTACAAGAGGGCAAACCAAGAAGGAACGGGAGCCTGCGCAAAATTTGTTACCTATGGAACTTAAAGAAGCGCAATACAAGGACCCTACCTTGGCACCCTGCTTTAGGAAACTGCCCATGGCTAAGGAACCCAAACAGCACGGGGACATTTTTTCTGAGGATGGCGTACTTTATCGGAGAACGGGCAAGCCTGACCAAGGTTACAACCAGCTCCTAGTACCGAAACAGTACAGAAGCCAAATCCTAGAAATGGGGCACTCTCTTCCCTTTAGCGGACATATGGGACAGAACGCCACAAACCAACGTATAACCACTCATTATTGGTGGCCAGGAGTAAATACTGATATTATCAGATATGTCAAATCCTGTGCCCAGTGCCAACGTGTGCCACCCAAGCAACGGGCACCCCCAGTCCATGGGTGAAATGCCAATAATGGGAACACCATTCGAACGGGTTGTGATCGACATTTTAGGGCCTTTCGAAAGGAATAAAAGAAGGAACAGGTTCATCCTGACCTTAGTCGATACATGCACTTTATGGGCAGAAGCTATCCCGCTAACATGCGCAGATGCCAAGCATGTCGCAGAAGCCCTCGTGCAGATTTTCACTCGGTTGGGATTCCCTCAGCAAGTGTTGACGGAAAATGGATCTCCATACCGAAACCTGTTGATGGATGAGATCGTTAAGATCTTGAGGACCCAGCACATCCACACTAAGCCATATACTCCGGCCGGAAATGGGCTCGTGGAACGTGCTAATGGAAACCTCACCATGATGCTAAGTAAGCTGGCACAAGTGAAACCTGAAGATTGGGATCTCTGTATTCCTGCAGCATTATTTGGCTACAGAGAATCTCCTCATACTTCCACAGGATTTCCGCCAGCTACACTCTTATTTGGCAGACCCATTAAGGGCCCGCTTGAAGCCTTACTTCAGTCTCTGACAGACGAGAAGGCGGATGAGACAGTCGTCTCAGCAAGTAAATATGTGTCGGTTTTAAAGGAACGGTTGAAACTAGGGTGGGACCTAGCAACGACTAACTTCAAGCGAGCTCGCACAAAGCACGCTAACCGATACAGGAAAGTCGCGGAAGAGAGAGAACTGGAAGCAGGAGAGAAAGTTTTGGTGTTACTCCCTACTGAGAACAACCAACTGAAGATCGGATGGCAAGGGCCGTTTACCGTCCTGAAAAAGATTTCTAAGGCTAACTACCAGATCTCTATTGAAGGAAAGGAGAAGGTTTTCCATTTAAATCTCTTAAAGAGATACTTGGAAAAACCAGTGCCAACCTCCGACCATCTCCTGACGATCGCCAAAACTGACGAAGATGATGATAGTGGCAGGGATATTCCACCGCTATCACAGGAAATCTTTCAAAAATGTCAGAAGCGGCGACGCTCTTTCAAGCGCGCATATGAGACATTCCGGGGGAAGGAAACTTTGAGGAGTGGACTTGAGTAGGAATTGGACAGAGATGGAGGGGGAGATGGAGAGGGAAGAAGACAGACACCCCGAAGCTACGGTTATAGGAAATTAAACTCCATAACGTAGACATGGAGTGCTTCCATATCTTAAAGGGGGGAGGCTCTGTCACGTAGGGTTTATATTCATTTAATTTCCTACATCTTCTTCCTATTCTTTCACATAAACTCTCTCTTTTAATATCTCTGTACTTTTTTTTCCTGTGTATTTTTCATCCATTCGTTTTGCGAATATTATTCTCATATAATTCGCAAACTTTACCTTTTTCCTTTCTCTTAAACTGAGAATCGCGCTAGGACGATATTACGTAGATGTCAGGGCTGCAGGGCGTCAGAAGGCGTGATAAGTCGGTTCGCTGAACATAGGACTGTAACTGTCTTTTTTTCTTGTTGAGGTGATCACTGGCCCAAGACAGTTTACATGTTGTTAGATGTGTAGTGCGAGCGTATGATGAGTTGAGTGTGGGTGCGAATGAAGACGCGAATGTGTTTAGGCTCGTATAGATGTAGATCCTGCAACCCATACTCTCACATGCAGTAATCAAGGATGCTTTGACACTGCAGGCATGTTTCAAGACATTTATTGACGGGAACACACATAATATCAACAGGAACAGTCAGTGTAACAAGGTCATGCTGACCTGACATCGATAGGTATACATTTGGCATTCAAAAAGGTAAACATCAGAATAGACGTGCATGGTCAATAGCAAAGTTCTTCAATAATGACAGTTCGTAGCGTCGCCCTTGGCGTCTCTGACTAAACGCGTCAGATGCCTTAGTTACCTTGACACACAGGTGCAACTTGGCACTCCCTGCCAATTGCACATATCAGGCTGTAGTATAATAGCCGGAAACACAGGCCTCGTCCTAACGTCGGCCGTGTACTTCTGTTAAATAGGTTATCACCAACCCTGCAGTAATACTTATTGTAGATAGAAGTTCCGCCAATCTGCGGCTCCCACAATATATCTTCGTCACTGGATTTCTGGACAATATAAGACTAACAGTCTTGGATGGCTACCTCGAGCACAAATATATAAGTTCTGAAATGGCGGATCCGTGAACTGCTGTTCACCCTAGGTAATCCTTTACATGTTCTGCCACCGAAAAGCGTAATAATGCATAAAGGTCGGTATTACCTGGTAAATGAATCCTCAGAACTACACAAGGAATTCTGTCGTCATCCCGACGCACAGAGATTCACTGGGGAAAACTGCCATAGCAGTTACTTCGAAGATTCTCCCCGAAAAACAATGGACTCTTGGTCCCTTCAGAAAAACAGGACCTCCCGGCTTCCCGGAAGTATATCTCACTCCCGCTTAAAAAACCTTCCCATAGGCCCACGCCGAACTGTCAACCTCTGACCCTAAAGGTCAAACACAATGAATGAATAAACAAGGGAAGACAACCCCTAATCAACCTGACATCGCAGGTAAAGACACAATTATACTTATGATACAAACATAAGCAAATAACTTGACAGATGACTCCGTCGAAAATGACAGCAACATTACTACCACCCCCCTGTAAAAAAAAAAAATGCAATTTTTTTTTTTTTTTTAATATGTTCATGAGCAAGATAGCACCAGTATCACTTCTGTGCTCATGCAAACAATGAACCTAATATCAGGTACAATAGAAGAGGGTACAAATCATCTCCCAACATAGGAGAAAATATTTCCTTTAAGCCAAACAAACTAAGGGATACCATTCAAGAAACCTAAGTTGCTGGCAATACCAATCATATATCAAACATTACTAAATAATATAATCATAGCAATATACAAATGTCAATGCTATTTTAGCAACATATCACTGATGGATGGACAAAATGAAATTTGTTAAATTATCTAAACATCATCCAAATACATTTGTATTACAACATATTATGATATTAAGGACAGACCTAAGTCTGAAAATATATCAGGAAAAACTAGGACACAAGATTTAACTGGAATCATGTGGGCATCTAGACAATATGTCCGCCATCACATTATCCGAACCACGGATAGCTCGCACCGTGAAATGGAAAGGCTGAAGAGCAATAGCATAACGAGTAGATCTCGAGCTCTTCAAATCCTTACTTTGCATAGCCGTAAGAGCTTTTTGGTCGGTTTCCATAAAGAAATGCGCGCCCAGAAGGAACCTTTGTAGCTTAAGAATGGACCAAACCATAGCTAACAATTCACGGTCCAAAACCGAGTAATTCCTTTCTGCCGCATTCAGCTTCCTAGAAATATACATTACAGGATGCAGAGTTCCTGAATATTCCTGCATTAGTGCCGCTCCAATGCCAGTGGAAGAGGCATCACTACGAAGGACAAAAGTCTTATCAATCGTCGGTAGTCTTAAGATAGGATGAGATGAGAACAAATTCTTAACCTGATCCAATGAAGATTGGCATTCTTGGGACCAACGCACCATATTAGGAGAACCTTTTTTCAATAACGTTGAAAGTGGTGCCATAATGGAGGACAGATTCTCAATGAATCTTCCATAGAATTGTATCAATCCCAAGAGACTACGCACTTGCTTTTTTGTCTTCGGAACCGAGATATTTAATATCTTTGAAATGTTTTGGTCCTCTGTCTTCAACAGACCATGACCAACTCGATGACCTAGGAAGGAAATTTCACTAAACCCAACAAAAGCTTTAGAGGGTTTAGCAGTCAAACTATGCTCACGTAGAGTAGATAGCAATTCCTTCAGACCCACATAGTGTTCTTCCCAAGTATCGCTGAAAAGACAGATGTCGTCTAAATATGCAATGACATCTGCACGATCTGATAGAATTCGTCGCATCATGCGCACGAAAGTCGCTGGGGCGTTCATAAGCCCGAAAGGCATAAAATTCCATTGAAACAGACCCCTAGGTGTCGAAAAAGCAGTGAGAGGTTTGGCGTGTTCCGTCAATGGGACTTGCCAATAACCTTTCGACAAGTCTAGTTTAGTAAAGAATTTAGCTTTAGAAAGTCTAATAAGTAGATCATCTAATAACGGCATAGGTTCAGCATCGAACTTCGTAACTTGATTTAATTTGCGATAATCAACGCAAAGACGTATGTTATTGTCTTTCTTTCGAACAATAACTATCGACGAAGAATAAGCTGAAGTGGATGGTTCAATTATTTGTAGTTGAATCATTTCATCCAATTCTTTCTCGACTTGTGCTTGAAAATGAATAGGTATTGGGTATGGTCTTACTCTGATCGGATTACGATCAGTAAGTATGATGTCATGTTCTATGACATCTGTGTGTCCAGGAATGTCGGTAAGGACATCCTGATATGATTGTAACGTAGAGGATACTTGACGTTGTTCCTCAAAAGACAAGTTAGAAGAGACTGTAACGTCTCTCCACGATTCCGTTGAAATAAGTGGAATCGTAGGAAGAGGTAAGTTCACGTCAGAAAAAATAGTTTCCTCATCCTGTATAACGGACAGGGATGAGATGTGACCATGTTGAACTGGAGAGTCGTCCGTCGCCTGGAAAATAGGCTGTAAATAGTCTGGACGTTCAATAAACTCTGTTAACATATTTATATGGAAGGTTTTATGCCTTCCATCCACATCGACAATATAGTCGACATCAGAAATTTTCGAGACTATAGTGTATGGACCCTTCCAAGAAATGAGAAGTCTATTCTCTCTTGAGGGCAGTAAGACATATGCTTTGTCTCCAGGACAAAGTTGACGTAGGCGTCTTTTCTTATTAGCAAATCGCCTAGCTTTTTCTTTCGCAAATTCGGAAGATGAAGTTGCTAACCTGCACGATTCGATAATCTTTTCTCTAAGAGCTATAACATATTCATATGACGATTGTGTATCATCGTCAATATTATCGGAAGTTATCAAATCGTGTAACAAGGACATTGGCCCGCGCGGTTGCGCGCCAAAGACAAGTTCGAAAGGAGAAAACCCTGTATGCTCGTTGGGAACCTCTCTATAGGCAAAGAGGACTGCAGGTAAAACCCTGTCCCAATCTTCAGGATGATCCTCCGTTATCTTGCCAAGTAAGTTCTTTAGTGTCCTGTTAAGACGTTCTACCAATCCATTGGACATTGGATGATAAATACTACTGAGAGACCTTTTAATGTCTAGCGTAGCCATTACCTGAGACATAACGTCCGAAATTAACTGAGTGCCGTGATCCGACAGTATTTCTCCGGGGAATCCCAGACGAGAAAATACGAGCCAAAGAGCATCAGCGATATCGACAGTTGATATGCTCTTCAGAGGAATAGCCTCTGGCCAACGCGTGCACATGTCCACGCAAGTGAGGATAAATTGGTGTCCTCTGGCTGACTTAATTTTGAACGGACCAATGATGTCTATAGCCATTTTCTGAAACGGCCGAATCGGAATATCTGCAGCCTGAATAGGAGCAGCATGTCTCGGACCCCTAGACTTGACCTCTTGACAAATTTTGCAAGATCGGCAATAAATTCGGATGTCTTTATTCACGAATGGCCAAAAGAATGACGCAAGGACTCTAGTTTTAGTTCTGGAAAAACCCATGTGTCCCGCACACTGAGAATCGTGTGCATGCCGA
This sequence comes from Oreohelix idahoensis, assembly GCA_024509875.1. Classification (NCBI taxonomy): domain Eukaryota; kingdom Metazoa; phylum Mollusca; class Gastropoda; order Stylommatophora; family Oreohelicidae; genus Oreohelix; species Oreohelix idahoensis. The sequence goes on from JAMPIV010018666.1 coordinate 986,309, forward strand.
AGAATTAAGGCTCTCATACACTTAGGCACAAGAATTTGCGAGTGCATAGACTTGTCCGAGTGTTGTACCATTCGTACCAATATACCATTCTTCATAGTGATATACGATTTGTGATTCGTATTTTGATTGGGATCCCCTTTCTTTGCAAGAAGGAAGTATTTCTTCAAAGAAGGATCCTCTTCTTGACGTTTAACAAACGAGTCATGGGAAATCACCAAGTGCTCGTCTTGGCTATCAACTTCATTACTATTATAAGATGAAGTTGGGGGATTAAGAGCTTGAGCTCTTGTCACCACTGCATTGACCGTTTGAATGTTTTTTTCTTCCCAACTAGAAATTTGTTGCGGGGTGCATTCCTTAACCCCATGAATACGACCGATTATAAGATCCGCAATAGGATTAGGAAGAAGACATGCATGGACATCTCCTGTGAAGAAAGGAGTGTCAATCCTAATAATAGCAGTAGGATAGCTTTCCATAGTACCACCAAATGTAACACATTTGATTGTTTTTCCCGTGGCACAGCAAGGATCTATCAGAGACTCCTTAACCCCGACGGTAGTACATCCCGAATCGAAAAGTACTGAGACTAGCCTATCATTTATTAGACCTTTATGTAAGATGAGAGATCCTCTCCCATCATGCGCAACTGTAGCAGGTAGAGCAGGAAGAGGGTGACCACAACTTAGCGTAGATACAGTTGATGAGTCAAACAATGTTAAGCATTGGGGGCATTCAGTTGCTCTCCCAAAATCGAAAGCACAACCAGTGATAGCCCTAGAGTTACCACTATCATTTACTGTATTACAGGCTCCATCAAACTCTTGTTGCGCAGAGTTTGCCTGTTGGTAAGGTCTTTTTTTGTTAAACCTAGGTCTACCTCGATTATCATTTCCCCTGTAATTATTTCGACTATCATTTCCCCTGTAATTGTTATCATATTGCCTATTGTAATCATCATTCCGGTTTGAATCCCGGTTTCTAAATTCACCATCGTCATAATCTTGACGTCGAGAATGATTACCTCGAAAATTTGAATAGTTATTATTTGGATAGCCTTTACGAAAGTGTCTCAAATTATTACCACTAAAATTACGAGAACTACCATCTTGTCTCCACTGCATAGACGAAGAACCATCATGTGTTGGATTACTCCGCTTCTGAGTGTAATTTTGATTACTTCCCCTATTCCAATTTTGTTGAGCACCCTGAAATTTTTTTCTGAAATTAGGGCCATATGGTGTTGCCGAAGCAGCTGGCAACCCTTCTTTCACTTTAGAATTGCTAACTGTAGCATGGGGATGTGCTGTGGCATACTGACAACAGTATTCCTCCATTTCTTTTAAGTTTTTAGGCTTACGCTCATGAAGGAATGCAAGAAAAGAATCATTAACAGATGACAAAACCTTATCTCGCAATAATAAGTCCATTAGACCTTCATATGTTTTCTCAATCTGAGACAACTCAACCCATCGTGTAAATGTACGACGTATCTTTGTAACAAAATCAGAGAAATCTACTCCATTTTCTGGCAACATTGTCCTAAAACGAAGACGATAGTCTTCTTGTTTTAATTGGTATTTCTTTAGTAATGCTGCCCTGACAACATCATAATTAGTCCTCTCATGTTCGTCTATTGTCATAAGAGTAGTCACTGTGTCACCTGTAAAAAATGGCATCAGTTGTTCAACATATTTTTCCTTTTTTATGTTATGCGTATCGCACAAAAATTGGAATCTATCTAGATAATCTGCTACGTCATCCTTTAAAGGATTGAAATGAGGCAATTTAATCCTACTAACAAACTCCTTTGTCGTACTCGAAGTTGTTTGCTGAGCACCCGTACTCGCCAATTTCAATTTCTCTAACTCCAAAATTGCGAGTTTTTCATCAAGTTCCATCTTCTGTTTTCTTTCCTCATGTTCCATTTTTCTAATTTCAGCCTCAGCAGCAGCTTGAAGTTTTTTTTCCTCTGCAGCAGCTTGAAGTTTTTTTTCCTCTGCAGCAGCTTGAAGTTTTTTGTCTTCCATTTCCATCTGGAATTTTCTTTCATCAGCTGCAGCTTGAGCTTTCCTCTCCTCAGCAGCAGCTTGAGCTTTTCTCTCCTCAGCCTCTCTTTGATACCTTCTTTCTTCAAGTTCTAATCTTCTATTCTCAGCTTCTAGCTTCTTTAGTTCAGCTTCTGCTTTCAATTTAATTTCCTCTTTTTGTTTCTTTTCTTCTGACTTTAATGCAATGGCGAATTGAGCAGATGAATATTCTTCCAATTCTTTACCAGACTTACCAAGGGTCAACCCTTGCTGGATGAAGAAATCCAATGTAGACATTCTGTCTAATGAGATCAGAAACCTGAAAAAAAATTAAATAAATTACCTTATCCCACTTCAATGGGAGACAAGTCTGAAATGCTAGACTTGTATACTCACTTCACTTTATTTTACTGTCTTAATCTTTGTAGATAACAAGTCTTTTATCAAAGAACTTGTATAAATATCTTATATAATATTATTTAACAAACTCTATATGAAGAGTCTACCTTATCAATAATATCAAAACATGACCAAGTATGTGTATGTAGACTGTGCATGACAGTAATGTAGTACAACCAAAAAAAAAAAAATACAAAGACAAAAATACAAAACAATACAAATGGCAACACTGTTTTAACCAAAAATGTGTAGAGAAATACACAAGAAAGGAGAGACCTACAGAATACAAACAAAACAAATCGACAATCAAAACTGAAAAACAGACAAAATATTACAAAAACAACGTTAAGTACAATTACATCACAGCTAACATCAATAGCGACCAATTGTCACTAGCAAATTTCCAAATTAAGAAAATTTGCACCTACAGACCGCTTACAGTAAGCCTCGATCAAGTGGCATATTTACCGTAAGACCCACCAACCGAAAAACCCGCAGAAAAATACACAAAACAGTAGAAGTGACATAAACATATAGCAATCAATTTCAATGTGTTGCAGAACAAGTTCAGTCACAGCTGAAACTAAAATAAATTTCTTGCTCCTTGCGAACACAGAAACGAAATGTCAAACGCGCACTGAACGTCAAATCCACTGTAACATAAAGTGGTATTCACGAACCAAAGTTACTATGACCTTCTCAAATTAGGGCTTGCACATTGAATGTTTACAATTTCACGTACTGTTTACAGACACTTGACCTCCAACAATGTAGCTTGAATACTCTGACCTAGAAAAGTCTGTTGTTGAATGAAACGTGTAACAACCCGCAGTACTGTTTACAATAGGAACCCGCCTTCTATGCAGTTATGGTCCACGTAGCAAATGCCTAGTAGTTCACTTCAGTACTTGTCTTGTTATGCTTTATGTAGCATTATAATATAAATGCTCGTACTGTTTATTTGTGTCAACCGTTGATGACCTATATCTGTCCTGTTGTAGCCAAAACTTGCAAATGTAGAATTAGCACTGTGTGTTACGGCTGTCCCGTGTGTAGCTTAGACCCACAGATCAGAAGTGTAATGTGTACTTGTCCTTCTTGTAACTTTCTCGACAAAACTGGAGACATCATACATGTAACAGCCAACCAGGAATGTAAATTTCTGGATCCATAAATGTCAACAATAATGTCAAATGCTCGCTCTGTTCTTTTTAAACCCACAGATCTGGTCCATCAGAAATGTAAGTTTCTAGGCCACATTGGCGACAAGAAATGTATCATAAGAGCCCACGTAACTGGTCCACCAGAAATGTAACTGTCTTTTTTTTCTTGTTGAGGTGATCACTGGCCCAAGACAGTTTACATGTTGTTAGATGTGTAGTGCGAGCGTATGATGAGTTGAGTGTGGGTGCGAATGAAGACGCGAATGTGTTTAGGCTCGTATAGATGTAGATCCTGCAACCCATACTCTCACATGCAGTAATCAAGGATGCTTTGACACTGCAGGCATGTTTCAAGACATTTATTGACGGGAACACACATAATATCAACAGGAACAGTCAGTGTAACAAGGTCATGCTGACCTGACATCGATAGGTATACATTTGGCATTCAAAAAGGTAAACATCAGAATAGACGTGCATGGTCAATAGCAAAGTTCTTCAATAATGACAGTTCGTAGCGTCGCCCTTGGCGTCTCTGACTAAACGCGTCAGATGCCTTAGTTACCTTGACACACAGGTGCAACTTGGCACTCCCTGCCAATTGCACATATCAGGCTGTAGTATAATAGCCGGAAGCACAGGCCTCGTCCTAACGTCGGCCGTGTACTTCTGTTAAATAGGTTATCACCAACCCTGCAGTAATACTTATTGTAGATAGAAGTTCCGCCAATCTGCGGCTCCCACAATATATCTTCGTCACTGGATTTCTGGACAATATAAGACTAACAGTCTTGGATGGCTACCTCGAGCACAAATATATAAGTTCTGAAATGGCGGATCCGTGAACTGCTGTTCACCCTAGGTAATCCTTTACATGTTCTGCCACCGAAAAGCGTAATAATGCATAAAGGTCGGTATTACCTGGTAAATGAATCCTCAGAACTACACAAGGAATTCTGTCGTCATCCCGACGCACAGAGATTCACTGGGGAAAACTGCCATAGCAGTTACTTCGAAGATTCTCCCCGAAAAAACAATGGACTCTTGGTCCCTTCAGAAAAACAGGACCTCCCGGCTTCCCGGAAGTATATCTCACTCCCGCTTAAAAAACCTTCCCATAGGCCCACGCCGAACTGTCAACCTCTGACCCTAAAGGTCAAACACAATGAATGAATAAACAAGGGAAGACAACCCCTAATCAACCTGACATCGCAGGTAAAGACACAATTATACTTATGATACAAACATAAGCAAATAACTTGACAGATGACTCCGTCGAAAATGACAGCAACAAGGACGTAGCAAATCGTCTACATTCTCACCGAGCGCGCGAGTCTCTTCTCGGCATAAGTCCCGGTGGGGTGTGATACTTTACATCTGCACCGGTCAGTATCCAGACATTTGTCTGAAAATCCCAAACTGACACGGCGCTCACTTGGGCCATGGTCAGCTGTAGTGTGAAAACTGCCCTACAATGGAGTCAGGCTGTCTGGGATTTGAAACTGACACGCGTACATCGTGGTCAGTAGGTGACAGTTACGACACGCGTTAAGCGGACGTAAATGTTGGGAGTAGGGGAGATAATTTCGCTTGGCGAAATAAGTTTGGGCCCTTTGTCTGATTTTAAGATATTGGCCAAGTTTGAAACTTTAATTTCATTCTCGCTCATAGACTCCACAGTAGATAGGTCGCTCGAAAACAGAATAGCTGTTAGCGAAGATCTCAGTTTGTTTCGGCAATTTGTCGAACTTCTAGACTTCCAGAAATATTTTCAGCATTTTTATTCTTAAGTTGTGCGACTACCTGTAATTCTGTGGTTGAGGTAATTAATATGATAGATATATAGATTTTGTGAGTGTTTAAGTGTTAAATCGCTTAATTCATTTTAATCTATTTCTTTAGCGCAGAAGAGAAATAAAGTGGTAGGCTATTATATTTTCTAGGGAAGCATTCAGTGGAAAGCAGACTAAAAATTTAATTTCTAGCTTATAACGGCAATTGTAGCTATTTATGAATTTAATTTAACCGCTAATACTCAGTCGAGTGTATTTTTCTAAACTAACGTATAAACTCCAGAATCGAGCCTCAGGAATGATGACGGGATACGCACGTGTTCCTAATTTATGAGGATTGCTGATTTTTAAATATAACTTACATCACGGGAAGTTTAAATGATAAGCAAAGCTCTCTGCTTGCAAGTTTAAATGTAAGTTTTAACCAGTACAGATTCTGTTTATTATATTATATGTGTTATTTTTCCTCCACACAGTGAAAGTTTTGGGGTGACCCTAACTTTACCAGCACCTAGTAGTAGTTTCCATACTTGTGAAGAAATAGACAGTCCTTATTTTGAACCACGTGGGTTTTCTCAAGTAACACTGATCTGACGGTGCAAGTTAGACAGAAATACCAATATCTCTATAACGGGTTTTCAAAGACTGTAATGATAAATACTGGACCTTGGAGCCAGCACTTAATTTCTTCTAGAAACTCTATATAATTTGCTGCCTGGTGGCGTGAATATTAACAATCATTTCCCGACTAGATTATATCTTGTGGACAAATCTGTGGTCTGACTAAAGTGAATCCTATACTGAGGGAAGGCACCGACCTGACATTCATCATTTCTTTAGAAACCTACGCTATTGACACTGTGCTCTGCTAACTCCCGCGCCTGGAATAATTGTTAGGTGACTTAATCAGACATTTGAACAAATTTGCATACCCAAGTAGTCGTTCCCGGAGACTCCAAGTTTAATACGTCTTTTGGAACTGGGGACTTCTTGGCAGAAGACTGCATTTTTTGAGTCTGTGTGAAAATCTAAGATCAATGTGTTCCAAGAGGCAGCAAGCAAAGTCGTGAGTACCTGAATGAGAAGCCATGGCGGAATGAATGAGTGTACACTGGTCTGAGTGATATTTTCACTATTATATCTTTGACACCCTGTCGCTGTCCTAATTTTTTTTTTCCAATCTGCATAATTTGTTGCTAAGGCTAGAGTTCTTGTGTTTTTGTCTTAGGTTAAATCAGATTTTTTCAAACTCTGTGCATATAATTACGAGATAAAACAAAGAAAAACTCTTAGACTCAAACCCTATGTATCTGTGACTCTGGCGCCATCATCTGTTCTCTTAACGGGGCCGGGCTAAACCTAGAGTTAACACTATAACGGGGCTATCATCCTTGCCACATTTCCTTGATTTTTTTATGACTATGTGTATATGTATTTTCCTTGATGTACTTTCTTTGATGTTGTGAGCCGATTTTTCCTGATAATAAAATCGCTCTTGAACTTAATAATCGTGTTTGGTCAGCTCGTTCTAGATAATATATATATCATTGTTATAGTTTTCCCACGTCTGTGGGTTTACCTGTCGTCACGTGTATGTGCGTGCCTGTGAGTGATAGAAATATACGTAATATGTATATTGGTGTAGTCTGTCTGACGCTGTAACAACTGTTGTAGAAGATAGGTGAGAGAGAGAAGAATTCTTTTCGCTTTCAGAGACAGCCACTATATCAAAATCTATCATCTCACGTGTGTGGAAATTCTATTACCTTTCACTAACTCTCACTGAGTCTATCACCTATCCAAACCTATTCAGAAGGGACCAAACCTAGTCTTAATTCTCCTATCGAAATCTACGACAATACACTTCTTTAGTACATCTATCCCATATCAATTTATTCAGTACTTCATTGTCATTCTGGGTCATCCCGTGCAAACATTTTCTCAGCAGATCCTCCTTCGCTAAATCAGCAAACACTGGCCGTATAAAATCCATGACTGCCTGTGGAAGTCCATTTTTATGAGTGTATGTGTCTGGATTTAATTTATACTTACACCATGATTGACTTGGGCAACAGTCGTGGTTCTGGTTGACTTTAGATGAACCAACATGAGGAAGAACATCCATTACATCACGCACCATATTCTCTAAATTTCATGGATTCTGTCTAATGCCACCATTCGCACATTTACTTCTTTGTGTTTGTGAGTAGCTGAAGATGATACATCAGTATTGAAATTGGCATTCCATTCGCCACAGTTTGTGCACTTGATACTGATTTCATGCCAAAAGCCATTCCGAGTCTCTTCGACGATCTCACAGGTCAGTGAGTACTGATAACATTTGTCACATCTAAAGTTAGCGCATAAAAACCCAAACAGCAGTTTTACATCCATAAGGATAAACCCATTTCCTCTGTTGTCATTTTCAGCTTGTCCTTCACTTTCTTCAACCTTTATTTTCTTAGCTGAGGAGCACAGAGGCTTCATAGCGTCACTATCGACAACAGGCGTCTCATTTTCAAGCAACAGGTTAGAAACTGTCTTGGTATAACGATTTCCAAGGAACTTATGTTTAACACCCCTCCCAGTCTTTGTCTTATTTCCCATTGTGAACAAAAGAAGCTCTGCTAACTACTATTATACAGAATCAGTATAAAACTAGCAATAAATAGTGTTTATGTGGGTGAAAATGCACAATGCAAGTTTCAAATGTTGAAATTTACGATCAAACCTTTCTTGATACACACACGTTTGATAAGTTCATAAGAAATCATAGAGTGATTCCCCTTGGAAACGTTATAAATATTTTTTTCCTGTTGCCTCAGTATAATTATAATTTCGCAGTTTTACAATTACGCACCTTCATGTTGGGTCATTATTCACATGGTAACCAACTATAAACATTGGTTGCTATGCAAATCACTCAAGGGGGTGTGTGTAGAAAAACACTGATTCCTATCATACCAGAGTATCTCTAAGCTTCTATGAATTATTTTTAGTACAAGAACATGTTGACGATGATTTAAAGCATGAAAATGAAAATTATTGGATTTTTATTTTTTTTAACATTTTTAGGTATCCTTCTACCATTATATATATATATATATATATATATATATATATATATATATATATATATATATATATATATATATATATATATATATATATATATATATATATATATATATATTTGTGTACAGGTCTTGCTGTATCAGATCTGGGATGTCTCGTAACTCTGCTGTGGCTTAATATCTGCTTTACCCCGTTATTTCAAGAGGCTGATCTGCCTTTTGATTCCATAGATATCCTATACCTGACAGCGGGTTGGCCACAAGTAATTTTCACACGCGTGACTAGCTGGATCACAGCCTTCGTCACACTGGAAATATGTCTGTGCATAACTTTACCTCTTAAGGTATGTGAGCAATCACTTATTAATAACATTATTTACAGCAATTTATTGGAACTTATTGAGAAACGAAGGCAAGCAACAAAAATATTCACCAGTTGAGGCAGCGGAAGGAGAAGAATGTGCTGAGAGACAGCGAATAAATTGACCTGAATACTTTAAGAGAATGAAACACGATGAACAAGTAACACGGACATGTACTCTCAATACGGAAGGGATCATGAATGGAGGATGACCCAGGAAATCGTGATTCGAAGAGTGGCACCACGAAGAGACATCTTAAGCACAACATGTCATCGCTCCAGACCGCTCTACCTACTGCGGATTGGAAACCTGGTAATACGTCCAGTCTGCCATGCTTCTCGTTTAAAAAAAAAGTAGTTCCATAGCAAGTACTGCCGTAGGGAAGTGAATTGTTAGAGACTCCGAAATACTAAGTCGAGTAATGTAAGGTGGGGTGATAGGTTCCCACCCTGACTGCCTTGCTTTCCATGTCTCAAGAGCAGAGCCAGGTAACCATTTACAGCTGGGAAGTTTGACCATAGCGTTACCAGGTTACGAACAACCCCGGAAACCAGTCGTACTTTACTTTATTAGCAATATTAAGAGAATAAGATTAGATTTAAAAAAAGATAAACAGAATGAAAAGTTATTTGGGATTTCATACCAGACGATGATCCTTCTTCACGTTTTATGCCTATCTCTTCGTTCCGCACAAACTCTGCTGTTGCTAATGGTTCATTCATTCACACATTCATTACCGTTGAGCTGCCCTAGAAGTATAGACCTGCAACAAATGCTTGTTAAGTTGTCTTGTCCTGAGCCGTCTGCTCAATGTAATTCCACGTCTTATTTATCTCTTTAATTTCTGTCTGCATTTCTCTTTCCTCTTTTCTTTCCTATCTTCCTCTACTTCTTTTACCATGAGGATTCCAGAACAAAGGTTACTTTGTCATGATATTAACAGACGTCCTCACTTTTGTCATACCAATCGTCAGCGTCTTTTTCTCTTGTCTTCTTCTAGCGGCACGTGTCTGGTGCTTGTTATCATCTCCACACTTGGGATCTTATCGTACCATTTCAATCATTATATTTGACTCATTGTTGAAAGTCTTTAACTTTTTGGATATTATCTTTTGATGATCTCAATGTTATAGAGCCATACTTCTTCATCTTCTTCGAACACGCTCAGACGTCTACTTAAATATGTTCAAAGACAGCAGTGGTAAGCTTGGGGCTATTTGTATCTTCATAGAGTTTTTTTTTTTTCTAGAAATGGTACTGGTGACAACAAAATGTTTTAGAGCAATACAGTAGGACTGACGTTACAGTTGAGTTGTAGATAATGATTTTTTTTGTCTTTGTGAGTCGTTTAATGGACTAGGTTTTACATGTATAAGACGATGTAAGTTCTATATTTCATTGTTAAAATATCTGCTACACTCCCAGACACAAAGAAAATGTATTACATTGTTGTAACGCGTGCGTTATTGATCTTTGTCAAATCTCAAGGTTATTTTCTTCTTGGTACACTCTCAGATGTCAACGTGAATATGTTCACAGAAATCACTGACCAGTAGTTGGAGGTTATTTCTATCTCCATAGAGATTTTCCAGAAGTGGTTCTGGTGACAGCCATGTGTGATTTTTCTGTTGCTCGTATGCTGGGCATCTGTGAAGCAAGTGTTCGGTCTGAAGATTACCACTTGTTTTCTTCTGCTGAGCTGATAATATGCATTATTTTTATTTTATTTATTTTTTTATTTATTTTTTTTTTGGGCCTGGATGCTCGGATAACCTCAAGGTAATTGAGAAACAAATTGAAAAAAAGTTATTTCAAAATTTATAACGGCAGATAAGATTCTGAAATAAAGACATTTGTCTTCATATAAAATTTAGGAAGTTGAGGGGAACTGCGGTAAGACGTGGAATACAATGGGTGGGTTTGAAAAAAAATGAAAAAAGGTGATTCGTCTTACGAGGACAAAAGACAAAGAAAATAGTCTACGTTACGGCCACAAGGCCTTCGTCAGGAAAGGAAAGAAAGTGAAGTCTAGATAGGACACATAAAAAACTTAATAAAATAATAAAATAAAAACTGGGTACTTCCCTGAAGGCAAGAACCGAAATTCGCTGTCTGTTGAAGAGCGCGTGGCTGAACAGAAAGCGACTTCCGCCGCCGGGTGTACACAATACATACTGAAAAACTAAAAAACGAAACCGGACAATAAACTACCCAACGGGATAAAAGTGGGGACTGGAAATAGAAGAGGACAGAATGAGTGGGAGATAAATAAATATGAAATTAAAAAATGTATATGGCATACAAATAGGAGAATAGGATAAGAGTGGAAAGAGTCAAATAGAGCAAGAGAGGAAAGGGTGACCTCAGACAAAGGTGTGAAAAGTGTTGAGACCGGCTGGTTTTAGACACCCCATGCGGTGTATAAGACGGTTCTCAAGCTGTTCTCGGCTGGCAGTGTCAGAGGAGCAGGATCGGATCGCTGTGACCTGGATGTCGATGGGACCATGGTGGTCAGGACCATTGAAGTGTATGGCAACTGGTGTGGACTTTTGCTGAGCGATGTCATTTAAGTGCTGGCTGAATCTGTCCCCAAGTCGTTTGCCTGTTTGGCCAATATAGGTTTTGCAGCAACGTTTACATATGATCGTATAAATGACATTGCGCGATTCACACGTGAAGCTACTAGTGATGGTGTACGTAGCCTTAGGAAAGGACACCTTCTGGGTTGAGGTGACATACTTGCACGTGTTGCATCTTGTCCGACCACAGGGTAGTGTGCCAAAGTGGGTGGCATTCTCCTTTGGGAGACGGCTGTGAACAAGAAGATCCTTCAAGTTCTTGTCACGTCTATATGCCACCAAAGGTGCTTCACTGAATACTTCTTGGGTCACAGGCTCTGCTTGGAGGATAGGGAGGTGGCGGAAAAGGATCTGTTTGACAGTAGTACTATGAGGGTGATGGGTCAAGATTAATTTGACTCTATCCGAAGTGGATTTATGGTGAGGTATGAGGGCCTCCTGACGAGAGATGGGGAGCACACGTTGGAGAGCAGAGGTGAGAACATGTTCTGGATAAAGTCTGTTACGGAAGAAATCCAACATCTCATTTGCTCGTAAGTGGAAGTCATCGTCGTCTTGGCATAAACGGCGGAGGCGGAGAAGTTGTGAAAAAGGAAGGGAGTCACGACAGGCCCGAGGATGAGAAGAGGTATACAGGAGGTAGCTGTGGGCATCTGTCGGCTTGTAGTATACTGAGGTATTAAGGCCGGAGGGCGTGATAGAAATAGTAATGTCAAGGAAGTTGACAGAAACTGTGGAGACGAGGGAGGTGAACTTAATCGTGGGGTGAAAGTGGTTCACAAAGTCGATGAAGCGGTGTAAATCAGTCTCAGACATATCTGTGAGACCTATGCCATCATCGATATATCTGCGGTAAAACCCAGGGAAAGGACCGGAGTATTGTTGCCATATCTGATGCTCCAAGTGGCCCATGAATAGACAGGCATAGCTGGGACCCATCTTCGTTCCCATGGCAACACCACTAATTTGGTCAAAAAATTGACCATTAAATTCAAAGGAATTCAGGTTAAGGACCAGTTCAGCAAGACGGAGAAGGGTGTCAGTGGATATAGAAGGGCAAGTGCGCTGATCCAGAAAAAACCGAAGAGCTCGGAGACCATCAGAGTGGGGAATAGAGGTATACAGAGAGCAGACGTCTAGCAAGAAAAGACGGTAGGAGCGGTCTGCTGGGAGTCGGATAGAGGAGAAAGTAGTAAGAGCGTGATTGGTGTCTTTGATGAAGGAGGGAAGACTCTCAACGATAGGCTGGAAAATGCTGTCGAGGAAGTCAAAAATGTGTTCAGTAGGACAAGAACAGGCTGAGACAATAGGTCTTCCAGGGTTTTCAATCTTGTGAATTTTGGGGAGCATGTAGAATACAGGCTTGCCCAAAGAGCTGTCATGAATCCTAAGACGAGATGCCCCGGGAGGAAGATCATTACTATTGATAAGCTGTTTAATGGTGTTGTGTACAATGCGATTGTTAGAGACAGTCGCATCGCTGGTCCTAGACCTGTAAAAAGAGCCATTGGTCAACTGGTTTTTACCTTCACTTAGGTACAAGTCTTTCTGCCAGACGACAATGGCTCCTCCCTTGTCAGCCGGTTTGATGACAATGTCGTCTCTACGGCGAAGAAGGGAGAGAGCACTAGACTCTGCCGAAGTGAGATTGGAATAATGCAATCTACGAGGGCGGAGCTGCTGAATGTCATGGATGGTGTTCTTGATATACAGGTCCAGGGCATGAGAGGCTCCAGACTGATTTACACCGCTTCATCGACTTTGTGAACCACTTTCACCCCACGATTAAGTTCACCTCCCTCGTCTCCACAGTTTCTGTCAACTTCCTTGACATTACTATTTCTATCACGCCCTCCGGCCTTAATACCTCAGTATACTACAAGCCGACAGATGCCCACAGCTACCTCCTGTATACCTCTTCTCATCCTCGGGCCTGTCGTGACTCCCTTCCTTTTTCACAACTTCTCCGCCTCCGCCGTTTATGCCAAGACGACGATGACTTCCACTTACGAGCAAATGAGATGTTGGATTTCTTCCGTAACAGACTTTATCCAGAACATGTTCTCACCTCTGCTCTCCAACGTGTGCTCCCCATCTCTCGTCAGGAGGCCCTCATACCTCACCATAAATCCACTTCGGATAGAGTCAAATTAATCTTGACCCATCACCCTCATAGTACTACTGTCAAACAGATCCTTTTCCGCCACCTCCCTATCCTCCAAGCAGAGCCTGTGACCCAAGAAGTATTCAGTGAAGCACCTTTGGTGGCATATAGACGTGACAAGAACTTGAAGGATCTTCTTGTTCACAGCCGTCTCCCAAAGGAGAATGCCACCCACTTTGGCACACTACCCTGTGGTCGGACAAGATGCAACACGTGCAAGTATGTCACCTCAACCCAGAAGGTGTCCTTTCCTAAGGCTACGTACACCATCACTAGTAGCTTCACGTGTGAATCGCGCAATGTCATTTATACGATCATATGTAAACGTTGCTGCAAAACCTATATTGGCCAAACAGGCAAACGACTTGGGGACAGATTCAGCCAGCACTTAAATGACATCGCTCAGCAAAAGTCCACACCAGTTGCCATACACTTCAATGGTCCTGACCACCATGGTCCCATCGACATCCAGGTCACAGCGATCCGATCCTGCTCCTCTGACACTGCCAGCCGAGAACAGCTTGAGAACCGTCTTATACACCGCATGGGGTGTCTAAAACCAGTCGGTCTCAACACTTTTCACACCTTTGTCTGAGGTCACCCTTTCCTCTCTTGCTCTATTTGACTCTTTCCACTCTTATCCTATTCTCCTATTTGTATGCCATATACATTTTTTAATTTCATATTTATTTATCTCCCACTCATTCTGTCCTCTTCTATTTCCAGTCCCCACTTTTATCCCGTTGGGTAGTTTATTGTCCGGTTTCGTTTTTTAGTTTTTCAGTATGTATTGTGTACACCCGGCGGCGGAAGTCGCTTTCTGTTCAGCCACGCGCTCTTCAACAGACAGCGAATTTCGGTTCTTGCCTTCAGGGAAGTACCCAGTTTTTATTTTATTATTTTATTAAGTTTTTTATGTGTCCTATCTAGACTTCACTTTCTTTCCTTTCCTGACGAAGGCCTTGTGGCCGTAACGTAGACTATTTTCTTTGTCTTTTGTCCTCGTAAGACGAATCACCTTTTTTCATTTTTTTTCAAACCCACCCATATAAAATTTACAACGTTATAACGAAATGACATTTTCAAAATCCATGTACTCTTTCTTTTTTTAGATTGTGTTCTTGCATGTGGTTTTCATGTATTTGGCATTCGGGAATATCAGATAGTCAAAAATATTTCTAATTCATCAAATTTACATGTTATGCCCATTTCAACATAAAAACCATTGCAGTTCCTCGCCATAGCAAAAGCTTCCTTCAGTTATAGCCTGCTATTGGAACGATGCGCCCTTGAGTCGATAGCTCTCAGCTGCTTTGTTTTCTGCTTACTGTTCTTTCGGCATGTTCTTTTCTCTTCTGTTTTGTGTAAGATCTTCTTTTTGCTCCATCTGGGGTGGCGCAGAAGGGAGCATCAGCATTTGGTGTGATCGACAGATTTATCTTCCCATGTTGCTGGATTTATGTTCTGTGTTTCTTTGAACCTCAGCTGCAGTCACCAAACTGTTCTTTTGCCAGTTGTCCGTAGAAAATATCTTTAGGAATATGGCCATATTCTATCCGGTGGACATGGCGAAGCCAGTGTAAACTGCGCTGTCTAAGCAGTGTATTTATGCTTTGTATTCCAGAGTTTAACAGCACCTCTACATTTTGTCACTTTTTCCTTCCTCGAAATACTAATGTCTCTGGGAACTAGCTAGTTTGATTAAATTGCAGGAATTCAGCAAAAGCAATGCGTGCAAAAAGTGCAGAGGCAACCACAGTTATTGATATTGAATTACAACATGTTAAAGGGAAATAATGACATATTTGACCTGTCTTGTAAAGAAAGACATGAGTAATGTACCTTTTAAAGTGGTGGGAAGAGATTAATTTGAAAAATGAAGCGTCAGAACCCAAACTGCCACGGTTCACCATAAACATTTCTGTTTTCCTCATTATGGAGCATTGAACCATCCCTGTAACTGGTCCCCTTGCAAAAAGCCGGTACAGAAAACGTTCCACTTTTCCTGCCTCGATGTTTTCTATTGCAAGCTGTTCCAAACGATAAAGTATAATTCAACGTTAGGTTTATGTACAGTACAGCAGTAAAATGTAACGTTAAGTTTATGTTAGCAGTATGATCTATCGCTATGTTTATGTTGACAGTTTGATCTATCGTTAAGTTTATGTTGGCAGTATGATCTATCGTCAAGTTTATGTTGGCACTATGATCTATCGTTAAGTTTATGTTGGCAGTATGATCTATCGTTAAGTTTATGTTGGCAATGTTATCTATCGTTAAGTTTATGTATCGGTAAGTTTATGTGCGCAGTATGATCTATCGTTAAGTTTATGTTGGCAGTATGATCTACCGTTAAGTTTATGTTGGCAGTTTGATCTATCGTTAAGTTTATGTTGGCAGTATAATCCACATTATCTGTATGTTGGCCAGCATAGTCTTGCATTACGTTTATGTTGACAATCTGATCTATCCTTGAGTTTTTGTTGGCAGTATAATCTAATTTAAATTCATGTTGGCAGTGTAACTTAACGTTAAATTTATGTTGGCAATATACTCTAGTGTTCAATTTTTATTGGCAGTATAATCAGATGTTAAACTTTTGTAGGCAGTATAATCTAATATAAATTTATGTTGGCAGTATAATTTAACGTTAAATGTTCGTTGGCAATATAATCTAACGCTAAAATTATGTAAGCCGTATAATTGAATTTAAATCTTTGTCGGAAGCATAATCTAAATTTAAGTTCATGTTTTCAGGTAAAGACAATCGTTACATCTGTCACAGGGTTAACCCGAAGATTAACCAGGGAGAGTTATCTTTGCGGTGCCGGCTTTGTGAATGGCTCAGATTTGCCTGGCAACCGCTTGCAGATAGGCAGCAGGAGTGGAGAAGGTGAATGTAAGACTTTGTGATAAGTTCCCAGCAGATAGTCCCAGTGATTCTAAATCCCGTGACACTGTCACTCCTACCACTCTATCCCCTCTCTATATTAAAATGCTAACGAGCCCCCACCTCCCCCATTACACTGAGTGAAGAGAAGAGGAAGAAGGAAGAACTGTATGTCTCTCTCGCACACTTTCTTTCCTTCTCTATATATGTAATTAACGTGTGTTGGTAATGCAAACACAACTACAACATTTATTGAATTACTTAAAGGAAACAACATCCAATTACAATAATACAAATGCAATAAGAACTAACATTAACTATACCTGGAAAAAAAGATAATAGTTAATGCAAAATACGCAAATGAATCTTAAGTCTATACTATGTGATGATGATGATGAATTTAAGCGAGTCCTAGATACTAAAGAAAAGATATCTTGTTTCTTGGTCTCTGACTGACTGTCAATAAAACTCTGGGTGTTTGTGCGCCGTGAACATGTCTTTGTCTGCATTCAATACCATTGTCCGGCTCACTGACTTTCTTCGGGTGTCGATGGCCTGATCTTTTGTTCTTCACGATGCGAGTGTTGACAATGAAATGAGCGGCTGGGGTGGCGTGTTCATATGTTATGTAGACAGCAACGTTTTTCTGCAGAGACTTCGTCTGGTATGCAGATGTCCCTTTGTGGTGAAGATATTTTGCTCAGGTGGTGCTTGATATGAATATGTTATATATCTGTATATGTTGACGCATCAGTTTTACTTGGCGAGTCTGTCCATTACCGCAGGTAATTGAGGATCTCAATACTTTTCAAAGGCACTGGGTTTACAAGATCGTCCGTCTGCTCCTGCAACTTCTGATCAAGAGTTCTCAAAGGCACTTGTTGCAACGACAATCGTCCGTAGGCTACTGCTACTTCTGATCATTAATTCACGTAGACAACTCTTAGTAATACAGTCATTATTCTAGGTATTTTCTGCTTACTTTTCTGGGTGGGTGGTTGAAGACAGAAAGTGTCCTTCGCCGCCTGGCAAATTCCTTTCTAACCCCCGTCGAGTGTCGGTAGGTTTGTTGCCGTTAAATATCTGTGAGATACGTGTCGTCGCAGTATATCTGGTTGGCCCTACTCATTAGCTTGTCCTGTTATTTACGCCAACAGGGTAGTAAGACGAAGGCTGAGTTATCTCAAATGGTCCCTGTCTCTACCACTTGTTGTCAATATAAATGTGATGGGGCCGAAAAGGAGACGCCCGCCCCCTTCCAGTTTTTGGGCAGATTTATCGTTCATGTATTTTAGAAGTGCGCGCATGTATTTTAGAAGTGCGCGAAGCATGCTGAGATGTAAATTCTTCAAGATTGATGAAAAGGCCACAATAAAGCCTTAAAAATAGAGTTGTGGTGTAGAATTGTGTTTTTGCTCTAGAAATAGTGTATATTTCTGTGTTTTCATGCCTTCTAAAGCGATAATCGCGTGTGATATTAAAGTAGCCAAGATTGATACGCGTGGCGCGCGGTGAATTGAGTGATTCGACCGCAGTTTATATAAAGAAATAGCGATCGGCAAAAGGGATTTGAAGATTCAGCCCACACGAGAGAGCAAACGACGAGGCGCCCTGTGTACCTACACAGAAGAACACAAAGACATGACACATTAGCATCGGGCACTGTTGGGTGTTTTGTTTTGTTTTGTTTTGTTTTGTTTTGTTCGCTAGTTTATTTGTTTAATGTTTGCTTTGTCACTGAATGGGTTGTAAAAATAAATATAGCCCCTGCCTCTAGAATCAAGAGTTTTATTGTTGTTCGGGTCGGTGCGAGTGTGACAAGAGAGTGATCACACATCACAATATAATCATCATCATCATCTCGCCCACCCTACCACATAAAGAAATCACTGACACACGTCCTGACTCTTCCTCGTGAAATATAGAACGAAGTAGGTTGGCGGAATGCCTTCTCTTAGCAATATTAAGCGACCATTTTCGTTGGGTTTTATCGGGTCCGAATCGCCGCTGGCGATTTCCCGTGTTCGCTTCTGCTGTCATGTGAAGCTCCATTCGTCCTTACTTTAGTCAGACAACCAGTCCCCATTACTCTGTAAAGTTTCTGTAATGTTTGACTATGATCGCTTTCATATTTTGCTTAGCCCCAGACAATCCGTCTCCTGTCCGTCTGATGTCTGTGCAGCATTTAATAGTCTTTCTATAATGCCGTATTCTTTACTCCTTTCATGTTGATCTTCGCTCAGACTCTGCGTCTCCGTTAATCCAATATTACTTCACTTGTTCCGTGAAGTCGGACTGACCACCATACTCATTGTACAGTTACCTCGCCTCTCTGTCGCCGACTGCCCATTATGTTCTGTTACTAGCCGAAATAATACTTGTAGATTACTGGCCTTGGGTAAACACAACCGCGACGTAGTGGTGGCTACTTCCAATGTCCGTCGATGGTCTGTTGATGTACTGTCTCATTGTTATGTAAACATTCCCTGTAAAATTGACTGATTTCCCACGACTGATGAAGAACGATGTCTGGTGTGGACAATGGGTATAGACAACCGACTGCTTTCTCATGCCTTGAGAAATTTATCGGCAAAATATCGGAAATAGGTTTTAAGAATTTAAATGCAGAATTACTCGCCTCTTGCGACAACATCCAAGAGAGTCTCAATCATCATCATGTGCACATTCGTTGTCCTTATCGCCAGCGTTTCTCCCATGTACTACGTCAACAGATACACCATGAAATTCTTCCCAGAAAGAAACAAAACAATTCTAGGCCTCACACACACCGCAGATAGAGCGAGTGTCGAAAAAGTTTCGCTAACCATCAACAACGTCATCATTCCTTTTGGCGCCTTCATGACTGTCATCATATGCACAGTAACACTGGTTTTCAAATTACGAAGCAAAACAAAATGGCGCCTGGCAACCGTGTCTGCTAAAGCTGACAACTTTCTAAACCGTGACCAGAAAATAGCTAAAATTATTGTAATAGTTTCTGCTGACTGTGTAGCCATGGTTTTCATTATCTGTTTTATTCCTGCTTGTGTCTGTTTTATTCTTGCTTGTGTCTGTTTTATTCCTGCTTGTATCTGTTTTATTCCTGCTTGTGTCTGTTTTATTCCTGCTTGTGTCTGTTTTATTCCTGCTTGTATCTGTTTTATTCCTGCTTGTGTCTGTTTTATTCCTGCTTGTGTCTGTTTTATTCCTGCTTGTGTCTGTTTTATTCCTGCTTGTGTCTGTTTTATTCCTGCTTGTATCTGTTTTATTCCTGCTTGTGTCTGTTTTATTCTTGCTTGTGTCTGTTTTATTCCTGCTTGTGTCTGTTTTATTCCTGCTTGTGTCTGTTTTATTCCTGCTTGTGTCTGTTTTATTCTTGCTTGTGTCTGTTTTATTCCTGCTTGTGTCTGTTTTATTCCTGCTTGTGTCTGTTTTATTCTTGCTTGTGTCTGTTTTATTCCTGCTTGTGTCTGTTTTATTCCTGCTTGTGTCTGTTTTATTCCTGCTTGTGTCTGTTTTATTCCTGCTTGTGTCTGTTTTATTCTTGCTTGTGTCTGTTTTATTCCTGCTTGTGTCTGTTTTATTCCTGCTTGTGTCTGTTTTATTCTTGCTTGTGTCTGTTTTATTCCTGCTTGTGTCTGTTTTATTCCTGCTTGTGTCTGTTTTATTCTTGCTTGTGTCTGTTTTATTCCTGCTTGTGTCTGTTTTATTCCTGCTTGTGTCTGTTTTATTCCTGCTTGTGTCTGTTTTATTCTTGCTTGTGTCTGTTTTATTCCTGCTTGTGTCTGTTTTATTCCTGCTTGTGTCTGTTTTATTCCTGCTTGTGTCTGTTTTATTCCTGCTTGTGTCTGTTTTATTCCTGCTTGTGTCTGTTTTATGGCCATGACAATGGAGCCAGAAATTGCAATAGATGGGAAGTATATAAATACATTTATAGTTATTTTTGGGCTTGGGTTTGTTCTGGAGTCCACAAAATCCGCAGTGAATATTTTTATATATTATAGCATGAGCAGTAGATACAGGGCTGTCGTCCGGCAGCTTCTCTGTCAACGGCAATGTGGAAGACAGGCCAGACACTCGAGTGACACTGAACACAATTCATAAAAATGTTTAAATTAAACTTTTAAAATATTTTCTGTTGTCTGTATGTGAATCTCAAAGTAGGCTACTTTGGTAATCTGATCACAAGGAATGAGGAAGTAGCACTGATGTGTCTGTAGTGCGTGGTGAGATGAGATATCAGGATGGGGCTTCTCTGCGAGAATAAAGGGCAGAGTCGTTGCTGAACATAGCAGAGCCTACATGACAACAACCTCCAGCACGAGAATGGAGGTAAAGCCAGTTACTGCAGCACTGAGGTGGCTGTCTGAAACGCCATCAACCAGGGCAGTTATATTGTCAGACTCTCAAGCCAATATTGTGAGATATTGAGATATTATATCTATGTCAGACTCGCGATATGTTAAAATTATTCTCTTCTACCGTGGGGTGTAGAGGTTTGGTGGAAGGAGCGCCAAACTATCCTAT
This sequence comes from Oreohelix idahoensis, assembly GCA_024509875.1. Classification (NCBI taxonomy): domain Eukaryota; kingdom Metazoa; phylum Mollusca; class Gastropoda; order Stylommatophora; family Oreohelicidae; genus Oreohelix; species Oreohelix idahoensis. Next base: position 1,007,290 of record JAMPIV010018666.1, read on the forward strand.
CAGCTATATTCCGTCTGGCCTGGTTCAATCTAGTCCTCGGTCCTTCAGAAGAAGAATACTGTTAAGGTATTTTATTGGCATGGTCTGCTAGAGGTTAACAGCATAAGATTAATAGGTGACTACGTTTAATATAATGTAAATAATTGTTAGTTAGTGTACGCGATACACACGATTGATTATGACGTGTATGCGTTGGTATGTCACGCACCGTGACTAGGTTACCACACCCTTTTCTTAGATGACCGTCAAACGGATAAGACGTGTCCTATAATCCTTCCAGTGGTAGGCATGATATTGCCGCACATATGTTATTGCAGTACGGACATGGGTCAGTCCGATATTCTTATGAAGAGAGGAATGTATCGAGGTTAGTAATTTTAACTAAAGTTAAGGAAGGATGAAATTATGGTCCACATTCGTTTTATATCGCCAGACGTCTAATCTCATTGTCGGCCGTTGGATGTCCCAACCGCGCGTACATATAGTTACGACGTTCTGACTATAGTGTTGCATATTATTGGACCAGGACTATAATGCATGGATAGCATTTATGATGTATGATTCAATTCTAATATATAATGTTTTCATAATCAACCTCCATGGACTGTCTACTGTTTGAAATGTATATTAAAAATTGTGTGGACTCGAGAAGAGACTTATCACGTTCATTGAAGTTACAAATTCAACAATTATGATACTGAGTTCAAACCTTGTGACAGACAGAAAGTATTAACTCACATTCGCGTAACTATTCCAACAATAGCACGATCAAGAATTAATGAATCAAATGACCAGAACTAAGAAGCTTATTGAATCAATGAGAACGGTGGCTTTCCACAACGACCACTGAAATAGAAGACGGGGCCGCAACAACAATAAAAGAAGTGAATCGTATAAAGCCCCGCAACAAAGTGGTTGCCATTGCTGGGGAACGAAGGAAGAAAAAGAAAATTTTTCTTGTTTTACATACTTTCACGGACTGTTTACGATTACAAGAAAACGTTCAAGTCACATGATTCCGAACATGACGTGGCTTGTGTAACTATGCAAAAATCAGTGACGTCACAATATTCCGTGTACAAGCCAACGATCGAAGGACGATGCCAGCTCACCTAATGTTTCATTCAAGAATACAACTTCTCAGTAGATCATAGGATTGAAAAGACATTATTTACCAACAAGGAGCAAACAGTCCTATCCTCTAGTCTAGGCCGTTGGTGAAGATCGCATCGGACGACGGGTTAAAAGATAAGTCTCAGTTCGTGACTGTTGTCATTCATAAGAAACATCACTGAGTCTAATTCACATTTTGCAGGCATGTCCGTTCTATATATTTTATATGCACGTTATATTTGTTTTCATTGTTTGTGCTGTGCCTAATTTGTGGGAGGTTGGAGTGGAGATTCAGAATGAATAAATTATGGCTCTACGGATTGCCGATATTCATTCTGAACGGTCTTTAGGGTAGTGAATTAAATCGCATTTCGCGGAGAACGCGTCGATGACATTTCCGGGGCTTGTTTCGTTCGGGACTGCATTTAATTCACAGTATATGTTAGATGTCTAGTTTGGTGAAATAATCGGTGTATTTTATCGTATTCAGTTTAAATTCTATTTAGTTTGGTAACAATGTTAGTAATCTGTCTTGTTCTTTCTGATCTTGCTATTATTCAGTTCATTTTTTTTTTGTATAACCGTCAATGAGTCCATGTTTGCGTCATTAATTTGTGTGTACGCAGATTTAACTCTATATTCAGTTAACCTTCACCCTACTCTATATTTCCGGTTTGCAGATTTGGTTTCATAATATCAATTTTTATTGTAGAAACGTCTTGTTTCGTGATAATATGGTTTGTTTATCCTTGGTTTACCCATCGTATCGTATGTCCTCATTTCATCTGTTCATGATTTAACACTAATAATATAATTTCTTGCTTAATAAGAGTGTATATGAATATAATTAAAATTTAATGACTTTTAAGGAGAATTAGGGACTTTGCACCAATTTGCAGTGGTAGTCCAAGAAATGGGCGATGCACTTTATAGCTCATGATTAAGGCATAATATAATAATAATATATATTTATAAAATAATTTGACTTTTTAGTCTGTCCTGCATATAAAGGACATAGTGTATATTATTTGGTACATTTTTTCCATTACTAAATGATTTACTTAGCACATATCACTGACTGAATGATATAATACTTGAGGAATAATACTATTTATTATTAGGTGCATGATAGTAATTCAGCACCCGAAATAGATAAATATCATAACTATTTATGATATATTAACGAGTATATATGTAATATTTTCCCAACATAGTATGTCTATGTATGGAATCTACAAATAATAGTTAGATAATATTACAATTAATTAAATTGAACATTCCCAGATTAAGTTCAATAATATTATGATTGTTTATATCGACTATTCATAAATTGAATAAGTATAATAATTACTTAAAATTTATTGGTGATTATTACATAACCATTACGTACAATATTAACGTCAAGATGCTTAACTTAGACTATTTTATTAAAAATGGTAAAGATTTTGGGAAAAAAGGAGAACTTCTCGAGGCTTATGCATTGGCTGAATTTGCAAAATATAAAGCAGAGATGGAAGAACTTGAAAGAAAACAGGCGGAAAAGAAGGCAGAATTAAGACAAGAAGAAGAAGAAAGAAAGATAGCAAGAGATGAAATCCTACGGATTGAAGAAGAGAATAAATTGAAACGACAAGAAATCATACTGCAGCAAGAAATGGAATTGCAACGACTTAAATTAGAAACAGCAAAACTTAATTCACAGGGCGCTGCAGCAACCCAAAATGATACTGCTCAATCTGGATCTTCATCCACACGACTTAAAGGTAATTATTACTTTAAGCTGCCTCCATTCAAGTTACACGTAGATGACCTTTCATCGTGGCTCGCGCGCTTTGAGGACATATGTAAGGTGAATAACCTTGACAAAGCGGCATGGGCACTGAAACTTAAGGAATTTCTAGATGGCGAACCTGCAAGTGCAGCACAAAATATAGATCCAACACTATCAACAGACTATGAGGCCATTAAGACGTTGTTACTACGTCGTTTCCACTTGAACGAAGAGGCATGTAGATTGCGTTTTAAAAGTTTGTTGCCAGATAACAATAGAGATTTCACAGGTTTTATTGCTAACATACGCAATACTTTTAACAGATGGGTTGAACTGGCAGGTGTCAACAAATCCTACGACAAGTTAGTCGATTTGTTATTGAGGGATAAAGTATTATCGTCTGTCAGCCCACCATTCTTTGCTTATCTGCAAGAAAGAAAACCAGAATCTATTGATGAGTTAGAAAAAATTTCCTTAAATTACTGCACAGCTCATCCGAATGCTAATATTTCTGGCACATTGATAAGAGAACCACTTCCTGTAGCCTCCAATATGGCATATCATAATCATAACAAACCTAGAACACACAGTGTAGACAGGGGTAGGTTCAAAGGAAACTATGACATTAATTTTCATAAGGGACAGAATAACTTTAACAATAACTTTAATAGAGGACGACAACAAACCAGAAACTATTCACCTCAGTCAAGAAATAACAGTAATCCACGTAACTCAAGTTATAATCGATCATATAACTATAATAATGATTACAAGTGGAACAATAGCGATAATTATAACTCGAGACATCGAGATAACAGTTACAATAGAGGACAACGGGATAATTCATCTAATTATTCTCGTCATCGTTCTCATTCTCGTAGATCGACAACTTATAACCATAATACAGGGGCAGCTGTTACTACTGCTACAACCCCTAGGGTTCAGAGTTCAACTACTGATAACAAAATACAGTCATCGTCTACTTGTTTTGCAATGAATTATAACGTGGCAAATAGTTGCCCAACATGTAATCTTATATTTCAGAAAGCAAAAGAGACAGTTCTGAACTGCGGTCATATTCTACCAGAAGTCAGTCTAGCAGTCAATGACGGAACAGGATCACTGATCTTCAACAGAGGAAAAGTTAATGGATCCATCGTCTCAGTCTTAAGAGATTCGGGATCGACCACGATCGGAATCCGTCAGACACTTGTTCATCCAAATTGTGCAACTGGAGAACATGTCAGGTGCATGACTTTTGGGGGAACCATAGAATATTATCCAACAGCTATTATTTACATTGACACACCTTTCTTCACAGGCAATGTTAAAGCATGCATGTTAAGAAACCCAATTGCCGACCTTATGGTGGGATGCATACACGGGAGTAAAGATTGCACACCAGATGAGATTATTCAATGGGAAAAAAATAATCTATACATCGGAAATGCAGCAATAACCAGAGCACATACAAAACAATTAAAGACTATAGACACGGAAAACAAGGAAACAAATGATCATGAAAATATCGAGATTCATTCTGCTATTGACCGAGTATCATTTGCTGCAAAACAGAGGGAAGACAGGTCACTAACAAAATTTTTTACGCTGGTCAACAAAGATGACAATCTTTCTAGGAACATAAATTATAGTCAGTGGTTTAGTATTAAAAATGACATTTTATTAAGATGTTTTATGGATAAAACTCAGATAAGACAACAAGTCATGGTACCTTTTGCTTTTAGGCGGTACATACTTCAACATGCACATGATTCTAAGTGTGCAGGTCACATGGGTTATACTCGTACACGTTCACGAGTATTATCTTCTTTTTTTTGGCCGGGAGTATCACGAGATATTTCACAGTACGTACGCTCCTGTACGATATGCCAAGAAGTGAAAGCACGGGGAGCCTTTCACACGGCGCCTATTCAGGCTTGTGATATATCGGTGAGACCTTTCGACAAAATGGCCATTGATATCATTGGCCCACTTTTACCATCAGCCAGAGGACATAGGTTTATTCTCACTTGCATCGATTTATGCACACGATGGCCAGAAGCCATCCCATTAAAAACAACCACCACCACAGATGTAGCTGATGCACTACACTTGATCTTTTCTAGAGTAGGTTTTCCTAGAAAACTTTTGTCAGATCATGGTTCTCAATTTATATCTGAGACTATGACGGAGGTAATGAAGACTTGGCAAATAGATAGAAACCTCAGCAGCATTTATCACCCAATGAGTAATGGTGCTGTAGAAAGACTTAACCGTACACTCAAACAAATGCTACATAAAGTTACAGTTAACCATCCACAGGACTGGGACAGAGTGCTACCAGCGGTGTTATTCGCTTATCGAGAGGTGCCAAATGAACAAACTGGCTTCTCTCCGTTTCATTTAGTCTTTGGCGCTCCTCCAAGAGGTCCTATGGGACTGATAAAAGATTTATTAATCGATTCTGAGATGACTCAGGACACTCAGTCATCCTATGAATATGTAATTAATCTCCGGAATAACATTATTGATGCCTGTCAAATGGCAACAGCTTCATCTGAGGCTGCGAAAGAGAAAGCTAGAACTTTCCAAAACAGTAATAGACGATTACGTCAATTATTTCCAGGAGATCAAGCTTATGTGTTATTGCCACATAACAATAATAGACTACTAATCTCGTGGAATGGTCCTTACCAGGTTATCAATAAGATTTCTGATGTTGATTATGTCCTGGACATTAAGGGACATCACAAAATATTTCACATAAATATGCTCAAGCAATTTCATACTCGACCTGAAACATCTACAAGCTATTTTTCATGAATTAGATGACACTTTCAGACCTACATGTCACTATTCTAATTTATCCGTTATCCAGGAAGAAGAATCTTCTTTTCCTGAGGTACAGTTAGCTTTACCTGTACCTGTAGTACAATCTAGCGAATCTTGGCGGGACGTAACCATCTCTTCGTCGGTTACACCGCAACAGCATCAAAAGATTGCTGATCTGCTACAATCTTATCCAGATGTGTTGACCGATGTTCCAGGTCGCACATCAGTCATTAATCATGACATCACTCTTAACGAGGATACTCCAATTCGGGTACATCCTTATTCTGTTCCTATACACTTTCTTACTAAAACTACTAAGGAACTTGAACAGATGTTATCTTTAGGAATTATCGAAACTAGTAATTCCCCATTTTCTTCTCCATTAGTTATTGTCCGAAAGAAGGACAATAACATTAGACTATGCGTCGACTATAGAAAATTAAATGCACAAACGATAGTTGATAGCGAACCACATCCACTTCTCGATGACTTACTGCCACGTCTATCGACAGCAACTATATTTACTAAGATAGACTTAACTAAAGGTTATTGGCAGATACCACTAACCGAAAAAGCAAAATACTACACAGCGTTTTCAACTCCGCTAGGTCTGTACCAGTGGAACGTGATGCCTTTTGGGCTGGTTAACGCTCCAGCTACCTTTGTTCGCATGATGCGACACATTTTTTCAGGTAGACCAGACATTATTACATATATAGATGACATATGCTTGTTTAGTTCATCTTTTGAGGAACATTTTTTGGGTCTTGGATACGTTTTTGATACCTTGAGAAGGTACAAGTTAACTGCTAAACCTACAAAATTACAGGTAGCATTTCATGAGATCACTTTTTTGGGTCACATTATTGGAGCTGGATATATCCGAACATTACCCAGTACAGTTTCAAAAATTTTAAACATTTCCGTTCCTCAAACGAAGAAACAAGTGAGAAGCTTGTTAGGTCTAGTCCAATATTACAGTAGATTCGTACCTAACTTGTCATCCATCACTGCTGTATTGTCCTCATTACTAAAGAAGAACATGCCAGTGAAAGTGACATGGACTGACGAATGTGACAGAATTTTTCGGCAAATAATTTCTATATTTTCAAATCCACCTATTTTGAGATTAATTGATGCTTCTAAAAAGTTCATTCTTCGTACAGATGCGAGTAACTACGGAATTGGCGCATGTTTGCTCCAATACCATGACGACATCCTCCATCCAAACTTGTACGTGTCACGAAAACTGAAACCACCAGAAGTGAAGTACTCTACGGTTGATCGCGAACTCTTAGCCGTCGTGTGGGCGATAACCAAACTAGAAAAATTCCTACTGGGAGCCCCTTTTGTAGTACAAACCGATCAAAGGGCCGTAGCATCACTACAACGAGCAAATCACAAGAGTCCAAAATTGACCAGATTTGCTATACTCCTCCAACCCTTCGAATTTTCAATCGAGTACATCACAGGATCCGACAACATCTTGGCAGATACATTATCTCGAAATCCTAATGATGTCGATTCCTAATTTACGTTGTTTGTCGCAAAGACAATACCATGTACAGAGAAACTTAATCAAAGAACATAGCACCATCGTTGCTTTTTGACACATGAATGAACCATTTACTCAGCTGCTTTCTATAGGCAAATTATACGCAAAGTGACTGCAATCAATTGACACTATATTCGTCTTTACACCGGGACTTTCCTGGTTTACATTTGTCACAACATTGTTTCAAAACACTTCGGAGAAAATAAATGACATTCCAGTCGAACTAATTCGTTATATAACGTGATTCAGAATACTTGAACATTTTGTCTAATGGAAATTCAAGGATCAAGACTACGAATGGATCTTCATATCCAATGTTAATTACTTTAATTTATTCTTTAAAACTAATCCACATTAAAATGACAAGTGAGTTGAATTTTAAAAAAATGAATGAAACTTAAAAAAATGAAAGAAAGAAAAGAAAACTCACATAATTCTTTGATTATATTCTTAGAATTACATGATTATATTGCATACTATTGTTTAAATTAGTTAGAAAGGTATTAATAACTTAATACTACACTTACTTGATGTTCAACACACATAACTTAGTTAAATTTATACATCATTTTTTTTTCTTTCTCTAATTTATTCTTTATTCGTTATTATGTCTTTCTTTAACAGATCCTCTCATTTTTCTTACATTAGATTTTCAACAACTTATTCTTATTCCATACCTAGTATAGTTATTTAGTTTAATTTTAACACTTTAAATTAGTCTGACATGACATTTTATCACGACATATTTTAAGTTAATTAATTATTTAATTAGAGATCGACATTACCATTCTCTTTTAGTTCTTATTACCATTTATATTTATTTATGATATAAATAATGAATATATTACATGACTATTGGTTAGTCGACATGACCACGACATTGGTTCTAGACAGAACGTCGTAGGCCATATGCCGCAATCTCGTTAAATTTTTTTTTTTTTTTGATATTGTTAACATATTGGTATTTTTTCAGATGGGTTTTTGTTAAAAAAAATCTATCTAATAGATTTTTTTTTTCCCCCAGTGGACAGGGAATTGTTAAGGTATTTTATTGGCATGGTCTGCTAGAGGTTAACAGCATAAGATTAATAGGTGACTACGTTTAATATAATGTAAATAATTGTTAGTTAGTGTACGCGATACACACGATTGATTATGACGTGTATGCGTTGGTATGTCACGCACCGTGACTAGGTTACCACACCCTTTTCTTAGATGACCGTCAAACGGATAAGACGTGTCCTATAATCCTTCCAGTGGTAGGCATGATATTGCCGCACATATGTTATTGCAGTACGGACATGGGTCAGTCCGATATTCTTATGAAGAGAGGAATGTATCGAGGTTAGTAATTTTAACTAAAGTCAAGGAAGGATGAAATTATGGTCCACATTCGTTTTATATCGCCAGACGTCTAATCTCATTGTCGGCCGTTGGATGTCCCAACCGCGCGTACATATAGTTACGACGTTCTGACTATAGTGTTGCATATTATTGGACCAGGACTATAATGCATGGATAGCATTTATGATGTATGATTCAATTCTAATATATAATGTTTTCATAATCAACCTCCATGGACTGTCTACTGTTTGAAATGTATATTAAAAATTGTGTGGACTCGAGAAGAGACTTATCACGTTCATTGAAGTTACAAATTCAACAATTATGATACTGAGTTCAAACCTTGTGACAGACAGAAAGTATTAACTCACATTCGCGTAACTATTCCAACAATAGCACGATCAAGAATTAATGAATCAAATGACCAGAACTAAGAAGCTTATTGAATCAATGAGAACGGTGGCTTTCCACAACGACCACTGAAATAGAAGACGGGGCCGCAACAACAATAAAAGAAGTGAATCGTATAAAGCCCCGCAACAAATACCCTAACCAAAATTAGGTTAAATGGGTAGACTCTCTGCTGAGTTAGTGGATGGGCAAAGATAAATGAAGCTTATCTGGTGCTATTTTCGCTCTCCTTCAATTTCTTTCATTAAAAAAAATAATAATGCAAACTGGAAAGACCAAAGCTAGAGACAATCAAATCGTTGTAAATTGGCTGAATAATATTTTAAAGTGTTGAAAGTCTTACACTTAAAAATAAAAAAGTAAAAGTGGAGACGTGAGGAAATCTAACTACACATAAACGAGTCACTAGGTGTTATTTTGGGAGAATAATTTTAACATATTGCGTAGCACCATATGGTTTTTGGAATAGGAAGAGTAATGGATATCTAAATAGAAGAAGCTGGGAAGAACTCTTAATGTTGGCTTATCGTGTTGCAGGTTTGACGTTCAATCTGGTGGTGGATCCAACAGTGCATTCCGAAGTATTGTGACAACGGAACACGAAAGAGATTGGACCACTCCTGAATATCTGGTCTCCACATAGTGATGGTAGTCCAGCATATTGACTGAACTGTGTGTCAATACCAGCTATAAAATAACTGGGTGTAGCATTGCAGCTCCACAGACCAGGAATTCCGTGAAGATAAGTGCATGAAATAAACATTACCACAAATGATATACCAGAATCCGGTGCTAGTCAGATGATGAAAAAGACAGTAAACTAGGACAGTTTTTAGATTGTGTAAATAGGGAATATTTATCGTTTCACTTATTTTGATTAATGTAAATTTGTAAATACAAATCCTTGTTCTCATTCCAAATACAAAGAAAATAGAAGATTAAGCAATAAAGTAAACTGATTGATTTTGTTAACTTCTGAAGTTGTTAAATCATTTCCATGTTCTGTATTTGTGAATTAATTGATTAGGAATAATGTTAAGCAAGTATAGGTGTAGTCGCAGCGAGATGGCAATGTAGGCTTTTGATCTATATCACTTTACCATCTGGACAAGAGTACTTAACAGTCTAACAATATTTTGTGTCATCCATTCACCAGTGCTCATTTCTTAGACTGAGGTATTTCAATAGGTCAAGAATACCCTCACTTGATCTATTGTTCATCTCTAATTATCCATCTCGCCACAACTGCCCATCCCTGATTACATTGTATAGTTAGTTATTCACCATCAAGTTCATTTATTTTTTAATTTAAAATGTACAGTCAAATTTTACATTATAAAAAATAAGATCAAAACTTTCAAATGTTCTGGTAAGAAATAAAATCGTTAGATGTTCTATGATTGTAACATATTAGAAATTTAATTATTACAAACACCTTTAAATGTACTAAGTATAAAAAATACTGTCACGTCTGCCATTATTATACCATACTGCCAAAAGTACCAAGATTTAAAAAACTATGCATAAAGCTTGATCACTGATAAGCGGTCATTGAAAATACACTGTATAGCAAACCTGAACAAAATCAGAAGCACACTGTTTCACATTATGGCATCAAACTCACTAAGAACTAACTCTCAATGATGGCGGATCAAAGACAAGACCAGACTGATAAGCGGTCGCAGCCTTTATGGGTTGTTCTCATTTTGTTTCTCAAGTTTCTCACTTAGACCACTCTTTCTTTCCTTTCCCTGACGAAGGTCTTGTGGCTGGAAAGTTATTAATTTTCTTCGCCTTTTTTCCTAGTACGACGCATTACCTTTTATCTTTTTAAAAAAACGTTCACACTCCACTACGCCTTAATGCCATCCTCCGCATCTTCTCATACCCTATCATTAAAACTCACTATCAGTGCTCTATGCTTAAATCATATATGACTAACGCAGACAGATCAAGCGAAGATCCTACAAAGTGCATATTTTCTTTGTCCATAACAAATACCACGGACACCAGTTAACAAGATCTTTTTTTCTTTGGAAGACTATGTATCAAGCCTGCTCTTAGATACGCCCTGAATCCGGAAGTTCAACTAGGCTGCGCAGATATTCTTGTCTCGTTCCAGCGTTACCCCATGTTGTCTTCATAGGCCTATAGCTACCCAGGGTATCAGGAAGGATGTGTGCATTTTCGAGGTGGCTCATTACTTGTCTTGCAACTATCTTTTCAAGTAATTTACCAAAGACATTCTGTAGTGTGATAATTCGATAGTTGTTGAGCAGTGTGGGGGTCTTTGCCAGGTTTAGGAAGTGGCCAAAGGTAACTGTGTAGCCAGTCTTCCGGCACCTCAGCATTCTGTATGCTGTTATTGAAATCGCTCACCATATTTATAATGGCTGTGTCATGGAGCTGTTTGTTGTACTGGTATTGTACACCATCAGGACCCGGAGCAGTGTTTCTGCTGGTTTTCAATGTGTATACCACTTCCTCTTCGGAAATTAGATTGAAGTATATCTGGCCCCTTAGGGCATTTTCCAGCACACTGTCCTTTATTTTCAGGCGGGCACTTTTGTCACCTTTATCCGTTTGCTCCACGTATCGATTGAATAATGCCCATCCCTTCTCTTCGTCCGTCTTCAGGCTTAGTCCTGTAGAGCTTTTGATATTAGGGATGGGTTGACTTGCACTTTTCCTATTCATTCTTAGATGTACGGACCAGAATTTCTGTAGGGTTTTTTCCGTGCCCACCTGTGTCACAAAGTCCTCCCACGCTTTATCTTTGGCCTCCCTTGCCAAGCTTTTGAATCTATTAACGGCTCTTTGCTTTTTTCCTTCATCTCTTCAACCTCTCCCTCATTCATCATTCTTCTGTTTCATGCTTTACGCCATTCCTTTGTTGCTCTTTCCTTTTCTATCCATGCTTCCTTCACTGTCTTATTCCACCAGGAAGGTTTTGTGAAAGGTGTTTTCGCTGTCTTTTGTTTGGCATTTTGACGCAATGTGTGTAAAGGGTTGTTACAGTCGAGTAGGCCTGTAAGATACTTGAAGGTCTGTTTAGGTTTCCTGTGTCTAGTGGTCCTACCCTTTGCAATGAGTATGAAGCAAGGTAGGTGATCACTTTCCTGAGCACCTAATACATCCCAACGTGCCATGCTGGTGGCAGCACTAGAGATGAATGCCTGATCTATGACACCAATTGTATTCCCAGGTTTAGTTGCCAGTCTAGTTGGGTGTCCATCATTCAGGATGGCAAGGTTCATGTTAAGTAATGCCTGGCTCAAAGCTATACCCTGCCTATTTTCCGTGATGTTCCCCCACTCCTTGGATCTAGCATTGAAATCACCAGCAATTAAACACCTTATGTTAGAATGTTCAGACAATTCCACCAAAAAATTGCAATCACTCCCTGCTGTAAGATGGTCGACATGAGCATATAAATTGTGGACTCGCCACTTCTGACCGCCTATATTCACAGAAATCCCCTGCAATTCCGCATCCTCACTAGTTTGTGAACTTGTATCCAGCCACGTATGGGGGAGCTCTTGATTTACATAAATACCTTGCCCTCGTCTACCAGGTCCACATGGACTGAAGTAAGATTTGTAGCCTGGGCAATTGATAACACTATTGACTTTTAAATTTCTCTCCTGGATCATGAGGATATCGAAATTGTAGATGATTGTTTGTATAATGGCTGCACGTTGATTGGCACTTCGACAATTCCAGTATCCTATACGCATATATTTCATCGAGATGCGACCTACTTTCTTTCTGAACCTTCTCTTTCCAGCCCTTCTTTTTCTTTCTCTCCTCGTCTCTCCCTACCTCTCCTTCTGCATTTGTATTTCCTCATTTCATTTGCTGCAGGTATCGTCGACAGAGCACGATCTCTGTAGCTCCCGCGATGATTCTGGATAGTTAAAATTATCATGATGTATTTACAATAAATGGCGGAAATATTCGGTCACTCTGGTAGGGCGACCATACCAGGGAAGAGGCAAGGGATGTCCTTACGGAGTTCATCTGCCTGGTGCCTCCCCGCTCGCCCTCCAGACAGCCAATGTTCGCGACTGCTTACCCAGCAGCTGTTCAGTCCCTGGGCACATTGGTCCACTTTAGAGTTGGGGTCATTCACGGATGACTCAGTTATAATTTGACCCATGATGTTGTTAGTGGATTGATGGGTGTCAGAGCATATACCACTCATCGATGAGTTCTTTACACCACATCTTTAGGGATCCACTGACTTCATGATGTATGGCAGAAGTCTTGCATGAAATTCCGTTGAAACCAGCACAGGCAGGCTTATGAAACTGCACTCTTTTCGCTTTGTGGCTAGCTGGCGTCCCTAGAGATAACCGTGAGGTTACCCCCACCTCTGTCACAGTGGACCTAACTTCCTTTCGTGTCTGTGAGTTGAACCCACTGCGCGACACTCTGTCTTTAATTTCCTATCCTGGAAACTTCTCTATCGGACTTTACTCTCTTACTATAGCCACCACTGTTTCTCACGATCGTGTCCCTTTGACTATCACAACAGTAGTACTAAGCACATCTTCTGTTTGATTCTGTTGTTTTAAAACGTGCGTTTATTCTTGTTGATGCAGTACACATTTCCAGATTCATTCACCACTGTATGTTATTCTACAGAATAGTTGCCGAAACGTGCTCCTGTATTTGCTGCTCATGTGATAATAAATAAATATGTTGACAGACGAGTTAATAGATTCTATGACTAGACAAAGACCTGCTATAATCGTAAGTAAGCCTTTGTACCTCCCATCAATTGACAGAGCTGGCACTAGTGACATCGCAACGAAAGCTATGCTGATGGGAATAAAGCAGGCGATGAAGATAGAAGAGATCATCACAACCATTTTGGCCACCTTCTGATTACGTGTGGACACACTGTCAGCTTGACTAGAAGTTGTGGAAATATTCCGCCATTTTGTTTTGTGTTGCAGTTTAATTACCAAAACAGCCGTACAGATACTGATGACCAAAAACGCACAGAAAGGGACGAAAGCGTTGTTAACGATATAGGACACTTTTTCGACGTTCTCTCGATCTTCGGTGAAGACAAGGCCAATAAGTGTTTTGTTTCTGGTTGGGGAATATTTCATGTCCAGCCTGTTGACGACGTAAACTGGGGCTACGCTGAAAATTAGGATAGTGACGGTGCAAAGAATAATAATCGATACTCGCTTTGGCGTGACGATATGTTTTACCTGAAACGATTACGATAAAACAAAATAAAAGTTAGGATTTAAATAAAATATTGACACCATCAAAATTAAATAACACTGTGTGAAAGATTTAGATGTGAAAATAGTAAGGGTCATAAAAGCACTCATGAAATATTCCAGAAATTCTTCTAAACTGACAATATCTATCGTAAAGATTATGCGGTGGCTATTTTGATTAATCATGTGATTAGTATGTTTAGTATGTCTTAGTTGGCCGCGTCTAAAGAGAAGAACATCTGTCTGCAGCGTGCCAGGCAAAGATTTTAGCTGCTAAGCCTCTGAACAGTAAAATAAAACGATAATCCCATAGTAGGTAGTGGCGTAGGACAGTGAAGATGTTGCAGACTTCACTATACTAGGTCCAGCATTGAGAGGTGGGGGTGACCAGTTCTTTTACTCACTGCCTTTTCCTTCCCTAACTCAAGAGCAAAGTCTGGTACCCATTTAGAGCTGGGTAGACTGGAACGTGTCAATACAGCGAACAGAACCATTGCCGCGAGAAACATGTTTAAAAAAATTACAGACACAGAGCTTCCCCTTTTTTTGCTAATAACGCTTTCCCGATAACAAAACAAAAACGAATATGACCAAAAATATAACTCATTACGTATCATGAATATGCAGAGAGCTCAAAATGCAGCACAGACAGAACATACAATCTACGTGCAAACAAATAAATGAGTTAGGAGGCAGAAAAACGCAATCATCCACTGGCTGTCGGAAATCGGAAGAACAAACAATATTACTTGGTCAAGAATGCGTAATAGAAAGATGAACAGAATACAAAAAGAAGTTTTATGATGTTGAAAGTTCACAATAACTATAGGACAACTATGACTGACCACCACTAGTCTTGGCAGAAGTTGATAACGCCACGCACCACATGGTTAAAGACTAAGCCCCTTGACCAGACAATATAACAGGTGAGCGAATGGAAACTGTGGGCTGACTTTGAGCAAAGTGATAACACACATTTAAGTGATATTTACAGCAATTGTTATATACATGATGTTTTATTATTTTTATAGCTTTGCTGAAGAAACAGGGAGATATAGCACGCGAAGACGACCGTACAATTCATCTTTTTAATCATGTTACTACATTTTTTTTTTTAATTATAAGAAGAGTAAGAAGTAGAATTAAACTAAAAATTTCATGATGAAAAATTCGGATTTGTAGAAGGTAAATGCAGAAAAAACTTCATTTATTTTACAAGAACATTAATAGAATAGCCGTAGAAGTAAACACAGATCTATATTTGTGATTAATAGACTACAATAAGGCATTTGATATTGTCAAAGGATGCATTGGGGCGGCCTCTTCTCGATCTCTTCTCCACTACGGTAGAACTCATTTTCAATTGTTGTACATACTGATTCCTGGAATTTCTGGGTCGACACATTTCTTTCTGCACGTATCAAGCAAATATTCTGTATTTTGAAACATTCTTACACTTCTCTCATCAATAATTCGTCTTGTCTGTTTACCTGACCATCCGTGCTGAGAGTGTAGACAGGTGATGCAATATTAACCGACAACCATGTTGGTTAATCTCGGGTGTGGCCGACATTAGACTACAGATTAACACTAAAATCGTCCAGCGCATTGTTTAATCGCTGAAAAGGCCAGGGTGCGTTCTTCGCCAAGATGGTAATACGCTGAACGTTTGATAACCACTATGGGAAGATAATTTATTATTCAGTGCACAGGAATGACATAATCGTTTCCTGCACACCTTGAGGAAAGTAAGATGTAATTGTAGGCATTTGCTGAGAAGGCAATCGGATGTTTTATTCCCATATATGGGAAAGGTGACCATTTGCATCACGCACATTATTTCAGGAGGAAATATTTTGAAATTACCCCACCTAAACATGCATGTTTGAAACGATTGGAGTCCTTCTTAGCATCGTAACAAACAAATGCAGGGGAAGACAGTGAACATAATCTGACACTTTTTGCAAGTCTAGTTCACTGTGAGATTCTCACAAAGACGACAACCAGGCCTTGCCAGAGCCTAGAATTAAGATTCTTATATCGGATCCGGACCATTGTTTGAGCAATTTTGAGGACTTCAGAGCCCAGAGTAAACTCTACCATTTAACAAAGACACCGCGAATCTGAGGAATCTAAAGCACAGAGTCAAAGTGGGAATTCTGTGTTAAAATAACGACCTCTAAGAACACGTGTAAGAGGCTTATTCCAGTGCTTTTATTCCTCTGAGCAAACAGTCTGTGAGCCAAGATTGGCATTTTACATTCTATATTTTTCATTACTAACATATGAGCTAATATGTATATATTGCCTTGTGAATATTAATATGTGAAAATTTCTAGTGGATGTCTAAGTCATTTGAGGCTGGCAACCTCAGCCTATAGAATGATGATTTCATGAACCACTACTGCAAGGGCTGGCGACTGCTTTATTGCTAGTTTCTTAAAGAGAACTGTTAAGTCATATTCGAAGTTACAGTTAGGTGTTAAGGATTTTGGTGTACGGGGCTGGAGTTTGTTAGTAAGTAGGTTAAGGTCATGAGATACATGATGTGTATATACATGTGTGTGGGTAGAGAAAGGTGTAACTCTGTTTAGAGTGTATTTTTATTGAAGTATGCAAGCTTGGAATGTGACATTTAAAAGTTCACTGTTAGAAGCACGTAGAGTATGGTTGAAGAATATTCAGGGCGTTCATGTGTGAATTGAGGTTTACAGGACATGAGAAAAGCGTGCGAAGTGAATGAAGTTAGCATACGTGTCAGAGAAGAATACTGAGTTGTTAAAAGGGAGTCTGTGGCCATCCGTCGTGGGAGACGGTCTGTGTTTCTAGAGTATGTGAATAGTGTATGTGATATTCATTATAATATATTGGATATGACGCGATGATGTACCGCGTAAGGTGTATTTACAAGGCCTTTATATATTATTATTTATAAGCGCGTTGTGGGTTTCCCGCACTGTAAAGTTCAGGAGGAACTTGGATGCCTGGTGATTAGACCAGAGGTATAGATATATGTGCGAGGAGGTGAATGTCGCACTTTGGATTAAAAGACACGTCGTTTTCCCGTGTCAGTAGGAGGTCTATGGTAAGACTATTATATGCTATTATTTGAATGCGCGTTGTTGGCTTTCCCGCGCCAATAGGAGGTCTACGTAAGCGCGTTGTGGTTTTCCCGCGCTGTTAAGTTCTGGAGGAACTTGGATGCCTGGTGATTAGACCAGAGATAGAGATATATGTGCGAGGAGTGAATTCCGCACTTACATTGAAAGTAGGACCACAGAGATATATGTGCGAGGGGTGAATGCCGCACTTACATTGTCTACAGACCATATAGAGATTTATGTGCGAGGAGTGAATGCCGCACTTACATTGATTATAGATCAGAGATAGAGATTTATGTGCGAGGGGTGAATGCCGCACTTACATTGAATGCAGTTGTTACCAGTACGTAAGGATGACGGTACTACATATTCTAATTATGCAAGTATTTGTACTATTGTTGCTGATGTCCAGGACTATGCTGTTGAGATTATATGTATGGAACTGTGACCCAGACTTATGTCAAGTTAGTTCATTTGCGTACTGATAATGTCTTCAAAACCATCGATTTTAACAATCATCGTTCTACAGTGCTGGTTTCCAGTGATTTCGGGGGCTCAATTTTCTGAACCCAGGACTATTGCGGAGAATCAATCAACCCGCCCCGGAATCTTGAAGTACTGTAAAATTTCAGAAATTCTTTGGACGGTAAATGAAGTGTTTGGACACTAATGAAATT
The DNA here is from genome assembly GCA_024509875.1 of Oreohelix idahoensis. Lineage (NCBI taxonomy): Eukaryota > Metazoa > Mollusca > Gastropoda > Stylommatophora > Oreohelicidae > Oreohelix > Oreohelix idahoensis. The sequence continues at coordinate 1,025,334 of JAMPIV010018666.1, forward strand.
CATCTAAAAGATTTGTTTGAGCGAAGTCAATAGACATAATATGCTCACAACAGATATCAACACCCATACATCTGATTTCTATTTTGGAGTCAAGGTAATTGAGTAATAAAAGACAGATAGTAATTTCTACATAGAGCTGGACATTACGGTCCTGAGTCAAGCCAGAGAAGTAAACACGAAGTACGTGAACTTTCTGCCAATCAGCGTACAACGGTCGCGTTGTGACCCAATTTACACGGCTCAGCGGGTCCTGTTTACTGACAGACATCGGTACGGTGTGTGCAAGGTCAACTTTGCTATTGTGTGTACCCTGACAAGTCATCGCATCGGAATCTGCATGAAGTAGTCTGCTTTTTTCAACGTTCAAGTGTTTGAAAGCAACGTATTTGACGGGGGTGTACTGGCCCGTTCAAATTTATCAGAGGATCTTGTTTGTACGTCACGTGTGTTGTGCTGTGCTGTCATTTTTATCATCAAGCCATCGGAAAGGAAGTGGACTACACATCTTGAACATCATCCTACAGTCAAGATCAACGAACCATATGTATTAAAGATATGTATTATTTCTTATTAATTTGTATTAAAAACTGTGTGATTAGTGTATTGTCGTGCGTAGTATTTTTTTTTCTTTCTCGATGTGCGATAATTTGTCCTATTTAGTTTTGTTTTGTTTCGTTAGGACTGAATCTTATTCTGTAGCTTTCGTATAACTGACCTCTTCTACTGTGTTGTGTGTTCGTGCATGTGTAAGTTCTGAGTGTTTGTTTCTGCTTTGTATTTGGTGCTGTGTATATTATATATTAAGATATTATAGATTAATTATCTAGCCTAATTACAACCGTAAGAGTTTTTTGTTTAAGTGTAATATATTAGTTTAGTAGTTTTATTTGTTTAATTAATTGTAAAGCTTATTTGCTAAGTCTTTTCTATTATCTGTTACAGTTTATTGATTTATTATATTGGAATCTTTGTTAAGCCTTCGTAATTATTCGGTGTTATATTCTTCTGTCATCTGGTAGAGACTAAAGAAGCTTATATTTATTTATTTTTTTTCCTTTTCATCCTTACATTACTTTTAAGTATCGACTTAGATATTTTATAAGTATTCATTTCTTGTAAGTTTATATTAGGATTATTGTTAGTCTACATCATATTTAAGTGGTTCTAAATGTGGTTATTAGTTTAATGTTTATGGCAATACTTTTGAGTAGTTATTTACATTGTTTTGTATCTTATACAGAATCTGTGCGAGTTCAACATCAGTGAGACAAGCTTGCTGTAGTGCCTACCATAGCAACACAGAGATCCTTCAGCTGTAGATCTGCATTATCTCGATGGAACCATAGACTGTAATCAAGACACACTTAACTCTTAAGATAAGTCACAGTTTATGCCATTGTTGCACTTCTTTGTTCAGATACCATTCTACTGACATTCCTGATGGTCATTCATTTGTATTCGTTGTTGTGTTAGCGTTTTATATTTGTGTTACTTGTTTATATATTATTAATACTTTGTTCTTCATTAGAAGGAATTGGTATTAATCTATTCTGTAGGTTTTTTTTTTTTTGTAAAATTAATTCCAGTGTCTTGGAGAGACTTGGTAGCTAGTGCCCCGTGGAATTCTTTGTACATTTATTGGTGTTAGCTGTTTCAGTTTGGTTTGTGTAATCATTGTTACATAACTTAGTCTCTCTTGTCATGTTTACTTGTAGTTTTCTTGCGTTAATTTTCTACTATCTTGTAAATAAGTTCATTTCACAGTCCTATTGTTGTTGTTTGTTGCAGGGGTTTATTATCCCCCACCTGTCGGTTGTTGTTCGTTTGTTTATAGTTGTTGTGTCAGCAGTGTATTTCATTATTATCATCATTCACTGTGTTTTGGTCCTGGTTATTAGTTACAAATAGTTTGAATGATTACTGTGTTGGAATCTAAGCATTGTAGATATGATGATCAGAGTATATTGAGGATCAGTGTGTTCAGCTACACTTGTCTTAGTCTAGACATAGGTGGATCTGATTATTATAAGTGACTGATTTTAGGGTTACTTGTGTGTATTATCTTTAGAATTATTGGTGATTTGTTACTGTGTTATTGTAGTACCTATGTAGAGGTATATTAATACTGATAATTTAGTACTGTAGTGAATATACTTTCTTATTTTGGAATCTAGTCTGTAAATCTATAGTCATGGCAGACTGCTCAAGAACAATTAGAAACAGAAAGAAAAGAATAGCCTTAAGAGACTTTATTTTGGCTATCAGAGATTGTGAGTCTTATGAATTGTTTAACACTATGGTAAAAGTGGATGATAAATACAAGCCACATAGAGCAGAGGTATATCTCATAGAGATTAAGGAAATAAGAGAAGTTACAACTGGAATTGCATTACCAGTATTGGATGATAGCAAGAGACCAACACTGAATTTAAAGAGGAAAGCTAATATAGCAGATGATATGGTAAAAACTGAAACTAGGAATGTTTATGTTCAAAGTCAGAAGAAAGAAGTCACTGTACAAACAGTTAATTGTTGTGAAGACTGTTTAGTCTCAGTTGGGAAAATATCCAAACTGAATGTGGATGAACCACAAAAGACTATCATTAGTGATGAATCAGTTAGGAGTAAAACTAACTTATATTCTATGGAAGGAAGATCAATAAGTGTTAGTAAGAATGCAATGTCTACAAAAGCCTATGAGACAATGACAAGTCCAGTGCATGATGAAACATACCATGCACCTCAAGAAGTGTTGTTACCAAAAATGGGTTTTTGGTGTGACAAGGATCAGTTAAAGATAGACAAATTGATTCAAGAAGAGGGAACCTTCGAGGAAAAGTGTACAATATTAGAAGGAAAATTTAAGATTGTTGAGCAGTTATTAGAAAAGGAATACAAAGATGGTATTCAAAGATTAAATGATGAATTCAAGGTGGATAGGAACAGGATATTAACTGAGTATAAAGGTAATACTCAAGTTAAAGAGGAACATTGCAGGGTCCTGTCATCTCGGTGGAAGGAGAAAGGTAATGCTTTAGAAGAGAGTTACTTTGTTAAATTTGAAGCACTAGAAGAGCAATTTAAGGCAGCTAAACAAAGATTACAGCAGCAAGCTGAAGCATTGAAAGATCAAGCTAAGTCTACGGAGGAGAGACATGAGGCTGCGCTTGGTACAGATTAATCAGATTGGAAGAAGGAACCCTTAGATGCTCAAATGCAGTATAGGAGGGTGAAGATGAAGGATGCTACTTCTGTTGCCAAGAAAGTAGTACTTGAAGAGACTGAAGCTTCAAGGAAGGAAGTGTGGAAGACTGTGATGGATGGTCTGAAAGGAAATTGTGTTGGAGTTACAGACCAGTTAGAGTTAATATTATCTTTCAATTTCAAAAATAGATACATGGATAAAGGAAAAGAACCATTGAAGTTGTTAATGTTCAACGCCATCAAAAAGTTACCACCAGATAAGTGGGACATAAGTGATCTGTTTGCTCTACTAAAGATACAGTGCTATTTGGAAATACTTTTATGATCGTGGTAATGATGATGATGGAGTCTAGATTGAAAATAGTTTTGATGTTAGTTGGAAGAGATTGGTACTCGTTACGACTCAGCATGAGAGGTTAATTGTTACTGTGCATAAAACAAGGCTGAAAGCTATAACTTTCAAGAACGGAAATTGGACAGAGTGTATATAAACAACAAATAGTGAACAGGTGTACAGTACAAGTCAGTATAACTTGGTGTTTTAGATTGACTTATTTCATTAACTAAAGTGGTAAAGCTTAATTGGGAGGTACAGGGTGTAGTATCTAAGGTCGCTGATCATGAAGACATGTGAAATGGGTATATCAACCCTTAATTGATTATTTTGTCACCCCACTGGGAATGTTTAGTGGAATGGGGTGGACATAGAAGTGTATGTAATGTGGCATAATGTGATACAAATTTTCCAAGGCAAATGATTTTATTCTTGCCTAATTTTGTTTATCTATAGGAAAGTATGCTACGCCATGAGACACCAGTGTTGTTGGTGGAATTGTCTATCATTACAGCAGCTGATAGGTGGTCATCAGCAGGCTTGCTCACCGATACCTCTTCTTAGTGAGACATCAGTCCTTTACTCTGGATTTGGAGCAATTGAAACATGAGTCACAGATGAAATTCAGCATTTAGAATAGATTGTTTAATATTTATGAAACATTTCTGTTAGCTTGATAAGTTGTAAGTGTTAACTTATAATGTAATTATATTATTTAATGAACAATGCTGATGTAAATTTTGGTTCACCCATGTATTTTTGTATGGTGAATCCACGTATGATTTGGTTAATATATTAATTGAGGCACACATTGTTAGATTTGCATCCAACACAGTTTAATGTTGTATAGGATGGAATTGTGTTTGATGTGCCAGTAGAGTATGATTGCAAAGGCAAAGCCTACATCACCTTTCCGGTGCCACTGTTAATGTGGTAACCTTTTGGTTCACCAATATGTTTCCATCCCTCTTTTGTTGGTTGGTATGACTTAACATATTTCACCGACCTCACACTTTGGTTTGATGTAATGTTTAAAAAAAAAATGATGTTATCCTTTTTTTCCCCGGGGGTCGGTGTGAACTGTTAAGTCATATTCGAAGTTACAGTTAGGTGTTAAGGATTTTGGTGTACGGGGCTGGAGTTTGTTAGTAAGTAGGTTAAGGTCATGAGATACATGATGTGTATATACATGTGTGTGGGTAGAGAACGGTGTAACTCTGTTTAGAGTGTATTTTTATTGAAGTATGCAAGCTTGGAATGTGACATTTAAAAGTTCACTGTTAGAAGCACGTAGAGTATGGTTGAAGAATACTCAGGGCGTTCATGTGTGAATTGAGGTTTACAGGACATGAGAAAAGCGTGCGAAGTGAATGAAGTTAGCATACGTGTCAGAGAAGAATACTGAGTTGTTAAAAGGGAGTCTGTGGCCATCCGTCGTGGGAGACGGTCTGTGTTTCTAGAGTATGTGAATAGTGTATGTGATATTCATTATAAAATATTGGATGTGAGGCGATGATGTACCGCGTAAGGTGTATTTACAAGGCCTTTATATATTATTATTTATAAGCGCGTTGTGGGTTTCCCGCGCTGTAAAGTTCAGGAGGAACTTGGATGCCTGGTGATTAGACCAGAGGTATAGATATATGTGCGAGGAGGTGAATGCCGCACTTTGGATTAAAAGACACGTCGTTTTCCCGTGTCAGTAGGAGGTCTATGGTAAGACTATTATATGCTATTATTTGAATGCGCGTTGTTGGCTTTCCCGCGCCAATAGGAGGTCTACGTAAGCGCGTTGTGGTTTTCCCGCGCTGTTAAGTTCTGGAGGAACTTGGATGCCTGGTGATTAGACCAGAGATATAGATATATGTGCGAGGAGTGAATTCCGCACTTACATTGAAAGTAGGACCACAGAGATATATGTGCGAGGGGTGAATGCCGCACTTACATTGTCTACAGACCATATAGAGATTTATGTGCGAGGAGTGAATGCCGCACTTACATTGATTATAGATCAGAGATAGAGATTTATGTGCGAGGGGTGAATGCCGCACTTACATTGAATGCAGTTGTTACCAGTACGTAAGGATGACGGTACTACATATTCTAATTATGCAAGTATTTGTACTATTGTTGCTGATGTCCAGGACTATGCTGTTGAGATTATATGTATGGAACTGTGACCCAGACTTATGTCAAGTTATTTCATTTTGCGTACTGATAATGTCTTCAAAACCATCGATTTTAACAATCATCGTTCTACAGTGCTGGTTTCCAGTGATTTCGGGGGCTCAATTTTCTGAACCCAGGACTATTGCGGAGAATCAATCAACCCGCCCCGGAATCTTGAAGTACTGTAAAACTTCAGAAATTCTTTGGACGGTAAATGAAGTGTTTGGACACTAATGAAATTCATCTAAAAGATTTGTTTGAGCGAAGTCAATAGACATAATATGCTCACAACAGATATCAACACCCATACATCTGATTTCTATTTTGGAGTCAAGGTAATTGAGTAATAAAAGACAGATAGTAATTTCTACATAGAGCTGGACATTACGGTCCTGAGTCAAGCCAGAGAAGTAAACACGAAGTACGTGAACTTTCTGCCAATCAGCGTACAACGGTCGCGTTGTGACCCAATTTACACGGCTCAGCGGGTCCTGTTTACTGACAGACATCGGTACGGTGTGTGCAAGGTCAACTTTGCTATTGTGTGTACCCTGACAAGTCATCGCATCGGAATCTGCATGAAGTAGTCTGCTTTTTTCAACGTTCAAGTGTTTGAAAGCAACGTATTTGACGGGGGTGTACTGGCCCGTTCAAATTTATCAGAGGATCTTGTTTGTACGTCACGTGTGTTGTGCTGTGCTGTCATTTTTATCATCAAGCCATCGGAAAGGAAGTGGACTACACATCTTGAACATCATCCTACAGTCAAGATCAACGAACCATATGATACTGTCTACAAAGAAGAAACCATCGTTTCTACAAGAACTAAAAGCATAAGTAGTCCCAAGTTCCATATGAATCAGGGAGGAAAAGATGAAAGAAATGATCTACATTCTAACTATAACATTTACAAGTACAAACCAGTGTAAATGTCTATGTAAATCTATTCACTTTAAAATGATGAAAGTTTTCAAGCTTTCCAGCCAGTGTAGACGTAAATGAAAATATATTCTATCTATATTGTGAACATTTTTCAACCAGTGTAGATGTAACTGAAAACAGATTCAATCTATATTGTGAACATGTTTCAACCAATGTAAAAGTAAATGTACACATATTCAATGTATACTTTTCATATAACCTTTTCCTTTGAATGTAAATTAATATAAAGCTATTAAATTTAAATGTAAAGAAAGTTTTCTCTCAAGGGATTAAGCTTAATTCTCATAGAGTGTATAGTCTGAGGTAGATGGGATGGTGGATAGGAAGAAGGGGACACATAAGTGTCGGGAAACTCAATATTCAGAGGGTATTCGTTTCCCTTTTTTTTACAGTACTAGTTGGTGGTACCAGTGAGTGTGCTAATATCTGGAACAAATCGAGGGCAGAAGTTGACTGACGTCGAACTAGACACCATAATCAGAGGGTCTTGGAGACGCGGGACCAGCTTTGCAGCTACTCCGTGATCTTACTTGGAACGTGCTACGTCTTTAATCTTGACCAGAGACGCGAGAACTCTAGTGACCTATCTGCACAGAACCCAAAAACTCCAGCGGGAGAAGAAACTACCATTTGCAGCTTAGTGAAACCTAAAAGCTGCCAAGTGACTTCTTTCATAAAACACTACCATCGCACGATGATGAGTATTTTCTGTTAAAGATTATTCAATTTTTTAAACTGTTAAACTTAGTTGATTATTAAATCTCTTATTTGTAAATATTCAAATTTAACGTCGGTTTAATCATTTTGGATATACTGCACGTTTGTCTCAGTCAATTCACTAAATACACTCTAAACAGAGCTATAACATAATAATAATAAATCCACTGAGTAAATCAGGGTGGGGGCCTGAACGAGCTGACATTATTAATTGCTTAATTCTTCATAATAGGAGGCGGATCAGATGTAAGTTAACAATTGCTCTGCCCAACGCTGCATTGTTTTTGACGTCTGAAATATCTTATGAACACGACCTTGAGATAGAAGCATCATTATCCTATCTACAACTCTGCCAAGAGTAATCTTGTGCGAATGTAGACACCTTTGAAGACCCATAGTAGATACTCTTGAGTTTTGGCTACTATTGCACCACTACTGCAAAGCAGGGGATGCGATTCCGTGACAGAGATAGTTAATTATGAGAATATTATTAAAATGCTAGAAAGAACAAACATCAATGGTAAGGTCCTGAGAATAATAAAAACACGTACTGACAAGATACAACCGCTTTTAAGAATTAGCAGCAAAAAGGAAACGATTTAACATGTAAAAAGAATGTTAGGCGGGGACGGGGGCTGTCGCCAGATCTGTTCAATCCGTTCAGTGAAAAATTAATGAGATCCATAAGGGACATGTCTGGAATATCAGATGGTGGGCATAATATAAACTACTTGAGATATGATGATCATACAGTCTTAATTGAAATAAAATGAAAAAAGAATTACAAGGATTATTATCCTTATTGTTAAGCCAGATACACGATTGACAGATAATAGTGTAATCTTTTTTTACACTAGACAGCATAGGGCGAAAATCCAGACCTGTATCGGAGGACGTAGATAACTTATGTTTGATTCGTAGACATGGCTTGCTGAAATTGCCACAAAACCATGGTGCCTCCGGTTTCCTAATCTGGATAACAGATGGTATTTGAAGATATGGTCTTAATTTTGCAGACGTGACCAGCTGGAAAAGGAGTGAAATACGAGAAATGATATAACATTTCCGGCACATGACTTTGTTGTGGTAAACAACTATGAGAAAGTAACATTTTGGAAGACATTATCAGTGATAGATTGGGGATGTAGGATTTTTTGTAAACATGACAAGTAACACGGAAGTGACAAGACCTTATATGGTCATGTGGTACGTTCAGATGAGTTTTAAAAAAATACCATGTAAGGGAAATATTTTTTGTGTCATATAGTAATGTTCTATCTGGGGGTAGGGGAAACCCCTACCAAAGTCAGACGCTTATTTGCCGTTTGGGTTGGGAACGAAAACGCTAAACTACACTACATGATTGCATCTTTCCCCAACGAAGAAACATGTTTTGGGAGCGAAAATTTCGCTTATAACCTACAGCATTTTAAGACTTACGCACTGTATTTCCATCTCATCAAGGGGAAATCACAGACAGCCAGGATAAATAAATAGAATCAGGTATCCAGTATTGGACAGGACATAGTACTAAAATTAAATCTAAAATTTTAAGGATAACACCTCAACTATACTACTGGAAGTCCACTTAGTACTAAAGAATATTCAAAAATTAGGAAGGATAAAACCTCAACCATAGTACTGGATGTCACAAGTCCTCGGAACTTGCCTAAAGCGTGAATAGTTGGGACTATATCTAACATAGTAAACCTAACTACCTGACAGACTGCATCTTAAAACAGAGACTACTGTGAAATAGTACCAATAATCCCAATAAAGACATTAGCATCTAACCTTCAGTGGCGCTGTTATACACAAGCATCTCTCCATGGTGATCAGTCCCGTGATCCAAGCAGTGACGCGAGTGAACGTAACATGTGGCCACCCTCCTGTGAGGTACGCTAGTTCTGTAGCATCAAATGGCAGATCTAATGTACTGAACGCTGGAGCTAAACAGATGTTTGGCCAGATCAAGGTTAAAAGACAACACATGTCAGATATTGCCAGACCTCAAAGAGAGCAAAACAAAATAAATCAATAGATATAGATTCAAAATAATCAGAATTTAAATAAAGGACAAAATGATAATTAGGGAGTGCATTAAAAATGCAGTAATATTACCCTCCTAGAAGACACAAGGTTAGTCAGCAACACAGACAATTATTTATGGAAGTGTTGTTATGGAATCTACAAGGTAAGAAAGGTAGAGGAAGACAAAAGAACACATGAGAAAGAGAACTGGAGTCAGACAAGAAGGGGATGAAGAAGTCATGGAAAGACCTTGAGCTGATGGCACGTGACAGGCAGACTTGGTAGAAGTTTAGTTTGTTGAACGCCTATACTCCTTTGGGAGTTGAAAGAAGAAGACGATGAATATTACCCTTACAAGAGCTTAAACTGGGAACAACAGAAGTGATTGCGTCATTAATAGACTGGACTGCCCATGGGAAATTTCCAGTGTTATGTGTTGCCGGTCGCACTAATGACCGTCATCGAAGCATCATTTTTTGGTGATGCCTAGATGGCAGGGAGGATAGTGTGATTGGTTTGCATAGCTAGGCGGGGTTGTCGCACGGAGGGTCCTGGGTAAGCCACTCACGTCTGTTGTTTTTCTATTGTCTAGTTTTCAACTTCTTTATTTCTTACAAGTGCCTGAAAACATACCTTTATGTTTGTCTAATATTTATTTACTTAAACTAGAAGTTGGTTATTTGCAGAACGCCTGTGTCAATGCACTTTTTGTGAACTTCCAGAGATGGCATCCGACGCAATTTATTTTACACGCTAACGTTGCCTGCTTCTTGCACAAGCTCATATTAGCAGTTTCTTATGAATAGCATAAATAACACATGTGCTTTTCTCTTTTATATTCTTCTAAGAGACCCCCCGGGAAACGTTGCTAACTACATTACACAAGGAACAATAACAGGTAAATAGGGGAAACAAGGGTTAGTACAATATAAATAAAATTTGTCAGAACATTGTAAGATAATTGAATAAACTGGGCAAGGCTAAAGAAGAATTGCCAAATGGGAAACAAAGTATCTGTATTTTAGATTCCAGAAGTATATGAAACAAGATGCAGAGGTGATCAAAAATGTTTAATAAACTTAACATCTTTTAAGCGCTTAAAAATGAGAACGGTGTTCTTACAGTACTTCAATATTTCATACTAATAATTCTTACACAATTGTTATATTATTTCATGTTAAATAGTTCGTACCAAGCAGGCTAATGTTGACTGGATCCTTAAAACCCTGCTTGACAAAGACAATGATGTTGATGATATTGACTACAACACCGAGAATGTCGATTACTTGACACAACACGGCGTAGATAATCCATTGACAAATGTTTATTACTTCCTCACTTAAGAAAACTTCTGTCTCTTCGTGTAATATGGAGATATTGAACATGATCGTAACGAAGGTGGCCATTTCGTCAGAGTAATTGTTCAAATAGCGACTCAAGCCCCTGCAAATCCATTAATCCGCTATCATGTATTTTATAGTACTTTCGTGTAATTCATTGCACAGCGTTTTCTACTTTCTGTTTAAGTAATTTGCTTCCCTGCCCTTTTAGAACAAGTAATTTTCTTAACACGTGAGGGGAATTTACTTCTATAATAACAAGCGGCTTTTATAAATTTAAATTATGTTATGACAAAGTCAAATTGGACTAACTTGACCTAAAACTTTACAGCAGAATCTTTAACAACTAGCTTCTCATGGTAATCATAAACACGACGTATTTAAACCATTCTGTGTACCGAATTTAGTTTTCTTAAATAGATACATGCCAAATGAAAGGCTACCAATCCTGTAGTTGTGTCAAAGATAAAGTAATAGACAGTGGAAAACCATTTGTTGCTTTATGGCAAGACCTAATAACATTCTTGACACAACTACGACATACGACATTATAACAAATCAAATGCTCACAATTAAAATTAAAATATATGCCAAACATCGAGTATAAGCATTCAAAAGTAGGGTTATTATAATGTCTACGCCATAGAACAGAGAACGTTTGACAATTTAAATAGAATGGTGTTTGTGCTATTTTTCCAGAGACATTCGGCTGTAATATACTGTAATTTAGAGTGCACTTAGATATGTCGGTATCTTGTTGCACACTAATCGATTTTGGCTTACTTAGTCATGAATTAGTTGTATAATAATTTCAACTTTCTGTACACCACTAACTATAATCAGTAAATGGATAGGAACATTTGTCTTTATATTTGAAGTACTGCTCACATGATGATGATGTAAAGGTAAATGTAATCCCATTGCCGATACTGCCGTAGGAGAGTGAACGAACGAACGAACGAACTTTATTTTCAAAGGGTTGAGAATTGGGCACACAGGCCCGTCTAACATTCTGCCCTTCCTTTCGCTCACCTTTCATACTGAATTCATTTATTCTCATATGCATTTTACATATCAATTTCAAGAAATTCAACGTTGTAAAGTAAAATAATAATATAGCACACTCATATTAACATTAATTACTTATAAGCATGACATAACATATGTTGAAAAGTAAAAACATCGTCACTAGAACCTACAGTTGATGTTATTAGAAAAGATAATCCGATTAGGGGGGCATGTAATCAGAATTCAGAAAGTATTCAAAAAGTCTATGATTGTATGAATAGGGACTGAGGTTGTTTCTTAGGTTATGTGGAAGACAATTCCAAAGATGAGCAGCAGAGTACGCTAAGCTTTTCTTGCAATCTGTTAAAGCGTAGACTGCGTCTTTCATTGTAATTGAACATTGGCCACAGATATGCTGGAGCATTGTGTGACAGGATTTTGTGAACATACGAGTATTTAGCTTTGTTAAACAGGAGGCGCTTTCTTAAGGGCAGTATTCGGAGATTTCTATAGAAATCTACACACTGACTTAGGCAGGTGTCAGAGACTAGACTCATACTGTGAAGTATGAGATACTTCGGTATACAAGCCCCAGCGTTTTTATGAGATGAGGTGTCCAGTTGCCGCCCTCGCTGCCTTTACCTCCCCTACCTCAAGAGCAGAGTCGGGTTCCCATCAACAGCTGATAGACTGGTTTGTGATGCTAACACTTTTCGATCTCCAAAACACGGAAGCAATACTGCTAGAGGAAAACGCTGTAACTGCTTAGCTAATACGTCGCTCATTGATGTACTTACTTACTTAGTCGTTCCCCTTCTACCGTGAGGTGTAGAGGTCTCATTGATGTATATTTAATTAAATGCGTCTTAAGACATACCAGAACACCACAGAAGACAATGACCGTAAAATATACTGTAATTATATAATTACTCGAGAACGTCCGATATACGAGCAAGAGCGAACACGTACGATATGACAATCGCTCGTACCAGTCAAGGACACGTCATATGGACAATGGAGATAACGGTAATCTGACGATGACCACTGCTTTCTTCAAGTACCAGCAAGTAACTCGCCACACGGTGACGCGACCCGGGGGATAGGGGGGAATAAATATGTTGTGCTCTTTCTGCTGCATGTCCTGAAGACTGCTTTTCTTCTCCTGTGGTAATTCCTTTACTTTCCATGATGACGATACGGTTGTACGATCTCAAGTCCACTCCAGCAGGATTGCATTACATTCCCGTGCGAGTGATATTTTCTTATTTTTCTCATCATGTGTGCCTCAAATGTAGCATATCATTTTTGGCATGTATGTAACTTCTTAATGTTAGTTCAGGCACAAATCATATTCTCGCTGTCCAGACACATTTTACTCGTTAATCCTCAGAGTAATATTGGTGAATTTTAACCATCTTCTCGGAGTTACGTTGTGCGTAGTGCCCCTTGATGTATAGAGAGTTACGCGAACTATGTCAGAATCGAAAACGAGGCTGAACGACGTAGACGCCATTTTCGGCTGGACAATACCAGGGCTAGTAGCGAGAATAAGCATCGAGTACGATTTTTTTATTTTTATTTTTTAAATTAATGAAGAAAAATATCTCGTTCAACCGCTGATGGGTTATAATTAGGATATATATTGTTTTCAATTCCAAATAATATGAACAACTGCCGACATGAGAAAGTGGCATCACATTTGTCAAATCATTGTAAATAGGGACAATCACAATTATGCTAATACGTTAAATAAATAAACAAAAACAAAAACAAAAAAAAACAAACAAAATCAAGAAGAAAGTCTGAACAAGAATAATATTAAAATGAAGGGGTGTAAAGGCCTGGTGTTTCCAGTTATATAACTGACTTTAACAGATATTTAATTGACTTTCATCTGTTAAAAGTCATATGCATTGTAAGAACAGCATCAGACCTTCACATTCCCAGCCACTATATATTAACATTTGTTCGTGTTAAATATTGTTTGACTATATTATGTAGTTCCCCAGGTCTGTCTGTTCTTAACACCTCTTCTATATTTATAAGATTATATATAGAGGCTTATATATATATATATATATATATATATATATATATATATATATATATATATATATATATATATATATATATATATATATATATATATATATATATATATATATATATATATAATGTGTAAAAAGTATATAATAAGAAAAAATATATAATATAATTATATAATAAATTTATAATAAAATCTCCGGTCCAAAATATGTAATTAGATTTTGTTAAAACTATCTGTACATTGCCGCATTTTTAATGAAAACTAAAACTGATGTGATCATCTGGATCAAGTAAAACTGTCAGTGTCTACAACAGTCATGTTGATATTTACCGTCGTGTGTAGTAAATATTGTTAAATTAAATGAGACGTGGCTGGCTGTCATATATTCTCACGTTATGAAGTTTAATCACTAAGGCGAACACACTGAATTCATAGGACACATATTTAATCGGACATCTTGGAAAACAGGAAGTAGTAAGAAGAATTAGCATAAGGGCAAGTAACTCTAGTGGGAAACAAACTAAACACCGAAACGTATATATACACATCAACATCCCCTCTTCTTTATGAGTGAACAAAGTCATTCATCCAAGAGGGTTTCTTGCGAATTCTTTGGGGTCTTTTAGAGCAATATGGTAGGAGAGAATGTTCCTGTTCTTTGCCAGCTTTCCTAGGACTAGAAGTAGCTGGAGTTGAAGGATCAACTTCTGGAGGATTGGAAATGTTCACTTCACTAGTGTTCTCCATGTCTGGCAAAACAACCTGTTGCTCGGGTGGAACTGGAGAGGAGACATCAATTTCCAGGTCCTCTGGATCAGGTGTGAAAGGTGTTGTTTTAGGTCTTAGATGAATTCTGTTTCTGACATATTGACCTCCATTCTCCCCTTCAACGAGATAAGATCTTTCAGAGAGCCTCTTATCAATCCTTCCAGGTTGCCAGTTTGGTTGTTCAGGGTCTTGATAGTAGACTGGCTGGTGAGACAACTTGGGCAGATCATGAGCAGTTTTATCATAATACTCCTTCACTGATCTGTCTCTCTTGCCTCTACTTTCAATAACTCTACTGTGAGATGCAACGGGTTTCACTGCAGAAGGTATCAGTGTACGCAGTTTCCTGTTGAACAGTATTTCTGCTGGACTCTTGTCTCGGCGTATTACGAAGTTCAAGTAGTGCCTCATACGCATCTGTATTATTTTGAACAGTCTTTCTCATCATACCCTTGATGAGTTTCACAGCAGATTCAGCTAATCCATTGGCTTTATGGTGACCTGGTGCTGATTTAACATGAAGTATTCCCCATCTAGCAGTAAATGATCTGAACTGTGCAGACGTAAACTGAGTACCTTGGTCAGATACAATAACTTTAGGGACACCATAACGAGCAAAATGAGACTTCAATTTCCTGATGACTAACTGTGCTGTCATTGTAGGTAGAAAGTCTACTTCAATGAAGTTGGAGAAGTAGTCAATCAGGACTAAATAATATCGGCCTTCTATAATAAAGATGTCAGTGCCAACTTTCTCCCAGGGTGATAAACCTCTTGAGTGTTGGTTTAAAGGTTCTTTAGTATTCCTTGCCTTCGTTTCTTGACATTCTGGACAACTGTCAGCTATCTGTCGAATCTCAGCCGTCATGCCGATCCAAAACAGACAACTTCTGGCCCGGCGCATCATGCTGTCAAATGCAAGATGAGCAGCGTGTAGCTTCTGCTTGATTTCAGGCCTCGGTGCTTTTGGGATAAGAATGCGCTCTCCTTTAAGTATTATGCCTTGTTCTGTTGTCAGAGTGTCACGAATGTCAAAGTAAGGCATAAGCTCAGTTGGTACATCAGACTTTCTTTTAGGCCACCCATCCAAAATGGTCAACTTAAACCTCTGGAGCACGCTGTCTTTGAGAGTTTCAGCTTTAATCTTTTCCATCATCACATCTGGTATTTCATGTAATCTTACAGGTGCATCAGCTTCTGCATTGCTCTCTCTATCAGCTATGGAATCCAATGTGACATTATGAATACAAACTCTGGACAGTGTGTCGGTTATAAGAAGATCGGAACCTTGTACCCATTGGAATTCAAAGTCATATCGATGGCTGCGCATCAGTAAATTCTGCAGTCTTCGAGGAATTTGACTCAGAGGTTTCTTAACGATGGCCGCCAAAGGTTTATGGTCGTTGATGACTGTAACTTTCCTTTCATACGTGTACTGGTCAAAGCGTTCCAAACCATATACAACAGCTAAGAGCTCCTTCTCAATTTGAGCCCAGCGTTGTTCTGTTCCAGTTAGAGCTCTAGAAGCAAACTCTATTGGCTGACCATTTTGTAGGAGGACAGCCCCAAGTCCATAGATGCTACTATCAACTTGAATACACAAAGATTCATCAGGATCATAGTATGCGAGTACTGGAGTAGAAGTAATCAGTTTCTTGACACTCTTGAAAGCTTGTTCACATTCAGCAGACCAGATAAAGGGAGTATCCTTACGTGTAAGTTCTCTTATTGGATGAAGAACTTCTGAAAGATTGTTGAGAAACTTTGCTAGATACTGTATCATGCCGCAAAATCTGCGAACCTCATGACAGTCCTTAGGAACGGGCATGTTTAGTATTGTCTCAACCTTTTTCTTGTCTGGTTCAACACCTCGAGCAGTAATAAGGTGACCCATGAAGGTAATTTCTTCTTTCTTCTCTTGAGCTTTAGCGTCATTCAGTTTAATGCCTTTTTCTTTACACTTATGTTTCAGTGCTTTAAGTTTCACATCATGGTCCTTAATTGCTTGCTGTCTGTTTGATCCACAACCTGCAATAACTATGTCATCAGCAACATTGATGCAACCATAAAGATCTTCCAGAGCTTGTGCTAGATGCCTCTGGAAAATTTCACTGCTTACATGGTAAGCCAAATGGTAATCTAGACCATCTGAACCTACCATAAGGTGTGATCATTGTTGTAAGTTTACTAGACTTCTCATCAAGTTTGATATGCCAGAATGCTTCCTTGATATCCAGCTTTGTGAAAATCTTGACATTATTGAGTTCAGGCAATACATCATCCAAAGTTAGTAATCTGTAATGCTCTCTCTGCAAAGCCTCATTCAGGGGTCTAGGATCAATGCATATTCTTAAAGAACCATCAGACTTTTCAACAACAGCCATTTGGTTAACCCATTCAGTCGTTTCCTTTACTGGTATTAATATACCTGTGTTCATTAGATTTTGAAGCTCTGACTTTACCTTGCTCTTAAGTGAAAATGGTATTTTTCTGCACGGCAGTGCCTTTGGGCGAATATTAGGATCAATATGCAACACAGCTTCACCCAGGACCCCTAGATGGTTTTCAGAGTTATGATCATTATCTAAACTGTCAGTAGCCACCTCAGGAATAAGTTTATTTGTGTTGACTGTCACAAACTGTAGATCCTGCAGTGTGTTGTTGCCCAGCAAACATGTGAATCTATTTTTCACAACGGTAAACCTTATATTGTGTTTTGTCCTAGTCTTATGATTCTCAGCAGTTAATAGAACTTCTCCCAGTGGAGTCATCTTAGTACCATTCCACATAACAAGCCTCTGTTTAGTAGGTAACAGTTGTTCTTGCATCACAAAGCGTTGACAGATTGTATTCACATCAGCTGCTGTGTCTAGCTGAAACTTTACCATTTTTCCATTGACAATGAGTTGTGCAGATGTACAAGCTTTGCTAGATTTCACACAAGCAAGAAGAACTTCAGAATCTTCCACTGACTCTGTGTGAACAGTGTGAACTTTCTTGCATTTCACTTTGAAATGGTTTCTTCCCCCACAATTTGAGCAAAACTTCCCCCATGCAGGACACTTTTTCTTAATCAATGGATGTTTCTGTCCACAGTAATGACAGGCTTTACCAGTATGCTGCAAAGTGTCTCTCTTGGGAGGTTTATGGTTGAGTAATTTTTTCTGTACCTCTTCAACCCTTGCTTCAGAAGGTTGTACTGTATTATTCATCTCACTTATGTCTTTTCCAATTTGCTCGAAGACTCTGCATATGTGATTGGCTTTCTTTAGATCGAGGTCAGCTTCTCTCAAAAGCTTCTCTTGTAACCTTTTGTTAACAGTAAAGACAATTTTGTCTCTTATCATACGATCCTTGTCGTTAAAGTTGCACAAATCTGCCTTAGTTCTCAGCTCAGTCAAAAATGAATTAAAAGGATCTTGAAGAGGTGTGTTCCAGAATCTGAACGTATGTAATACTTCATTGCTTCGTGAGCTACAATGGTTCTGGAACAAATCGAGAATTTTAGTAGGATTAGAGTGGTCTCCTTCCTCTGCAAGTTGATCAAAAACTTCAACAGCTTGAGGTCCAGCACAGTGTAAGATAATGGCCGCCCGAACAGGATCAGGTTTAGAGGCCACCTCTGTTGCATGCGTGTATAGATCTAACTGTCGTCTCCATTTACGAAATGTGTCTGGTTCGACGTTATTTATGTCTAGGCAGGGTGATAACCGAAACATGGGCCGTTCTGCCATGACAAAACGTCTAATAATGGTATGCAAGCAATAATCAGTAATCTCACCTCAATCCAAATGACATTCAGCACACGTGTTACAAGATATTCAGCAGAATAGTCCGAATTCTGTAGAAATAAACACCGCTGCCACCATGTTGATATTTACCGTCGTGTGTAGTAAATATTGTTAAATTAAATGAGACGTGGCTGGCTGTCATACATTCTCACGTTATGAATTTTAATCACTAAGGCGAACACACTGAATTCATAGGACACATATTTAATCGGACATCTTGGAAAACAGGAAGTAGTAAGAAGAATTAGCATAAGGGCAAGTAACTCTAGTGGGAAACAAACTAAACACCGAAACGTATATATACACATCAACACACTACTTTCCACATTTTAAACTAGGTAAATAGTTCAATTCGAAGGGAGTATGTTTTGCTAAGTGTTGCAATTCTAACGGAATATTTATTGCCAAATAGTGGAATTCTAACGGAATATAAAATTTAACGGAGTCGGCCTATGTGTTGAAAATTCACGCTACTGATCCTGTTCAACAAACCGGTAAGTAAACTAGTTTTCTTCTTTTTGTTTTGTTAGTTGAAATACAAAGAATGGTACAAATATGTGCTACTGTATTTGCATCTAATTTTATTTCAAATTATTAGTTAACCTAAACGAAAATGCAAATTGGGTCTGAAACTCGCGATTGGGTAAATTTTCCTGCAATACTTGTACAGCCGAAAATGGCGGCCAAATTTTAGTTCGCGTAACTCTCTATTCATCAAGGGGCTCTAGTTGTGCGTGGTCGAGAATGAAATTCTTCTGAGAGTTTAACATTGGTAGGTGGACAACGGGAACGTGAGCCTCTTAGAGTGCTCAAACAGTTGTACTTAGCAGAAGGAATTTGTTTTTCTATTTTTCTAAAGTACGTGGTTACGAGCCATCAGACGATTTGTGGTACTAACGCCGCTAGTGTGAGAGAAAATCATCCACCCTAACCGCCTACAGTGGAAAAGAGTGTGGAGAAGGCTTTTGTCATCACAGAATTGATGAACAACAGCTGCAGGACTCAGATAGAGTTAAGTTGCTTGTAAGATAAGCGAAAGCAACGGACTTTTGATAAATCCTCACCTACTTCTCCGTGACGAAATTTTTATCTAAATTTCATCAAATTTTCCATATTTATTTTAACTGTTAAAAACTAATGCATTGTTAAAATTGTTACATGTTGTTTTAAAATTAACAAGCATAGTCGCTCCAGTTTTATGTATATATGAAAGCAAACGTATGAGCCAGAATATTTAATGTGTGTATATATATATATATATATATATATATATATATATATATATATATATATATATATATATATATATATATATATATATATATATATATAAAATTTTATTTTAGTTAGTGGTAATTGCAATTTTCATGTCGCCTGTAAACAATATCCCTGCACAGCATGGCCGAACCACAAAACCTTTACACTTTTACCTAAGTATGGCTAAAGAGATGGGTTTATCTGGCAAAGATTTAGTCGACTATGTGGAAAAATGTGTGGAGACAGATCGGGAGTCAGTAGAGAAGGCTGCTGAAAGGGAAGATAGGATATTTGTGACGGAGCGCGAAAAGGCTAAATAAGAACAGGAAGCCGCAGAGATAGAAAATCAAAGAGCATTCGAAATGGAACAGGCTGACAGATTAAATGCCAAAAAAGAGGCAGAAAGAGTGGAAAAAGAACAGGAGAGAGCCCAAGCAGAAAGGAAGGAACAGGCTGAAAGAGCAAACAGGAAGAAACAGGCCAACAAAGCTCTCGCACTCGGACTTAAAGAACTAGAGACTGAAGGTAGAAGAATCGAATCTAGCTCTAGCAACTGATGGGTCGGGGAGTTCTCAAGGTAGTGAGGAGGTAAATATGTCTCACGCAACTGTTCCGAGAACTGCCTCTTTTCAGTTAGATGTCTACTCTGAGGCTTCAGAGGAAATAGACATTTATCTTGCTAGGTTTGAGTCTTTAGCTGCCACCTTTGTATTAAATAGAGAGAGATACAACATCAAGTTATCTCAGAGTTTGCGAGGACCTTCTTACGATGACTTCCTCAAAATGGCACCGGAAGACGACAACAACAATAATGATTTGTTGAAGAAAGCCCTGCTTCAACGTTTTCAGTTGAACACACAAACTTTTCAGTGCAAATTCCGGGAAGCCAAGAGACAAAAGGACGAATGTTATGAGCAGTACCTCTACACCTCACGGTAGAAGGGGAACGACTAAGTAAGTAAGTTATAAGCAGTTTGCTACACTTCTGGCTATGTACTTGGAGAAGTGTGAATTACTAAACGCCTTCGACGAATCGTACAAGAGATTACAAGAAATGATTATCGTGAAGCAATTCAAGGATTCGCTCACCCCAGACATGAGACAGTTCTTGGCAGAGCATAGGGCCGAAACTCTTGATCAGGTTTTACCGTTTGCTGATTGGAACCAGAGCGCCAAGTCGGAAGTGACCCCGGCAAAAAGTCGCCCATACGAAGGTCACCCCAAACGAGAGGATCGCCCCTTCACTGACTCCAAGAGTACGACCAACACCTAAAGCAACACGGCACAACAGCAACAGCAGCAACAACATCCACAGGATCACTTACTTACTTACTTAGTCGTTCCCCTTCTACCGTGAGGTGTAGAGGTTTGGAAGAGAGAGCGCCAGACCATTCTATCAGCTGTCTTCTTCTTGGCCTGGTTCCATTCTAGTCCTCGGTCCTTCAAAGATTGTCTAATGTTGTCCTCCCAGCGAACTCTGGGTCGTCCTGGAGGTCTGGATCCCTGGCTCTTTGTTTCCCATGCTTGTCGTGGTAGCCGATCTTCTCCCATTCTGCAGACATGGCCAAACCATCTTAGTTGGGACTGTTCTATTTGGGTCTGCAGCGGATGGGATTTCAGGCCTTGACGGATCGTCTGGTTGCGGACCATGTCTCTTCTTGTTACTTCAACCACTTTCCTCAGATACCTCATTTCTGAGGTTTGGATCTGGCTTTTGTGGGTTGTAGTCATTGCCCACGACTCGCATCCATATGTCAAAACTGGGACATAGGTGGAGCGGTATAC
Organism: Oreohelix idahoensis; assembly: GCA_024509875.1. Taxonomy (NCBI): domain Eukaryota; kingdom Metazoa; phylum Mollusca; class Gastropoda; order Stylommatophora; family Oreohelicidae; genus Oreohelix; species Oreohelix idahoensis. The sequence continues at coordinate 1,046,727 of JAMPIV010018666.1, forward strand.
AGCCATCTTCGTTTTCTTACCAACCTCTTTCTTGCTGAGGAATCCACGATTTATGGCCTGGAAAAGTCTCCCAGCCGCTGCTTTTCGAGTGGCCAACTCTTCTTTGATGCCTCCCTTTCGGTCTATAATAGCTCCTAACTGTTTCACAGGATGGATCAAAGATTGCCTAACGCCGACATTTACATCCAGAAATACACTGAGACTGGATTCTATTTACTACCCCTTAGGTAAGAGAACCTCTCCATCAATGAGCAGATATTTAAAGTGGTCGACCTGCTCCAGGACCTGTTCTCCCAACTTAATCTGATGTTTTCTTTCTTCTCGTGATATCACCATGGATTTTGTTTTAGAGCTGCTTATGACCATCCCTCTCTTCTCCAGCTCTTCCTTCCAGACTTGCAGGTTGGATTGGAGATGTGCCTCTGATTTAGCAATCAGGGCAACATCATCAGCAAATGCCAGCTCCGAAATATAGACCTGTCTCATCTTCCAGTACCCCACTGAATACTTTCTTGTTCTCTCCTTACATGCCTTGATGACATCGTCCATGAGGAGTATGAAAAGATAGGGTGACAGGATATCACCTTGTCTTACACCAGTGGTGGTCCTGAACTGTTCTGACTTATGGTTTGCTGTCCTCACATAATTTCTGCAAGACTTGTAGAAGCTCTGTATAGCATGAATCAGAGGTGCTGGAATATTCTTCCTTGCCAAACAGTCCCAAAGTTTGCTCCAGGGGACTCTGTCAAACGCCTTTTCCAGATCTATGAAACAAAGATGGATCTCACTCTTATACTCAAGGGCCTTTTCACTCAGCTGTCTGAGTGTGAAGATTAGGCTTCAGAGGAAATAGACATTTATCTTGCTGGGTTTGAGTCTTTAGCTGCCACCTTTGTATTAAATAGAGAGAGATACAACATCAAGTTATCTCAGAGTTTGCGAGGACCTTCTTACGATGTCTTCCTCAAAATGGCACCGGAAGACAACAACAATAATGATTTGTTGAAGAAAGCCCTGCTTCAACGTTTTCAGTTGAACACACAAACTTTTCAGTGCAAATTCCGGGAAGCCAAGAGACAAAAGGACGAATGTTATAAGCAGTACCTCTACACCTCACGGTAGAAGGGGAACGACTAAGTAAGTAAGTTATAAGCAGTTTGCTACAATTCTGGCTATGTACTTGGAGAAGTGTGAATTACTAAACGCCTTCGACGAATCGTACAAGAGATTACAAGAAATGATTATCGTGAAGCAATTCAAGGATTCGCTCACCCCAGACATGAGACAGTTCTTGGCAGAGCATAGGGCCGAAACTCTTGATCAGGTTGTACCGTTTGCTGATTGGAACCAGAGCGCCAAGTCGGAAGTGACCCCGGCAAAAAGTCGCCCACACGAAGGTCACCCCAAACGAGAGGATCGCCCCTTCACTGACTCCAAGAGTACGACCAACACCTAAAGCAACACGGCACAACAGCAACAGCAGCAACAACAACCACAGGATCACCATTGGCAGAAAAAGAGAATTTCAGCCCAGGGAACTGGAAGACGATATTGTAGGGCGTGCAAATCTGACACGCACTTCACATCGGACTGTAAGAGCTCTAAGGCAGGCCCTTATAATGTCGCTTGCCTGATCAGGGGGACGATAGGGAAACATGACCCCCAGGCATATGAACAATATCCTAGTTACACTTCTATTACTGAGCAAGTAACCGTGGGTAACCAAACCACACGGTGCTTGTATGATTCGGGTCTCGAATACTCAGCTCTAGTTTCCCCATTTTTTGTGAAGGCCCACCAATATACTGGTGAAACTGTAGAAATACAGGGGCCCCGGAAGAGCATAAAGCCTATGGCTCTTCCAGTTGCGGAAATTGATGTTTCAACCCGATTTGTACGGGGAAAAATCAATGCCGCTGTTGTAGACGATTTAGTCTACCCTCTCATCTTAGGTAGGAAATTTTTGTTTCTTGGAGATCCCACCCGTGACTCCAAGTCGACACAAGAGAGAGAGAGAGAACATAAGAAACGCCCCAACGGCCCCTGAGCTCTTATCTTTAAACAGCCCGAATATTTCGGAGCTGAAGCAGGCACAAAGGGCCGATATAACACTCTAAAGCCTTGTATTTCAAAGTTGTATGGTAATTACTCCCATACTCGTCAGGGAGCATTTTACAGGGAGAAAGGTTTGGTCTATAGACGGGTGGGGAATAAGAGGCAGTTAGTTGTCCCACTCCCCTTTCGCACCCGCCAATGCAAGAAATGCATTTAACCGTACCCCATCCCATTAAAGGTTCATGTGCCCTGGTAAGGCATATTTCTTTGAATTTCTTCTGGCCAGGTTTGCGACACGATGTTAGACAATTTGTACAAGATTGCTCGGTTCGCCATAATCCGAACAACCAGAAGGATGAAACTGCCCAGAAATAGTGTGAGCAGAGTACCCAATAGCCAACAAAAGATAACTCGTACCTCAACTCGATATTTCTGTGTAGCAAGGCAGAGTTACGGCAAGCCCAGAAGGACGACATAACCCTAGCGCCATACTTTGAACAGAGTCGGATAAAAATAACCCATGCTTCAGCTGGAACTTTCCACACAGAAGGATGAATTGTTTATCGACGGACTAGGCAAAGGAATCAACTCTTAGTGTCCCTCCCTTTAAAACCCTCCGTTATGAAAGTGGCTCATATATCTTCATCGGGGGAACATGTTCCCGTGGGTACCACTATGCGTAACCTTAAAGAGGTGTACTTTTGGCCCAACCGATGAAAAGACGTTCGTCAGTACGTATTGAACTGTACACATTGCCAAGGGAGTAATTCAAACGCTCGCCGAGATAAGGAGAGAAAAACTGTCGCACCGGAGAATCAAAACTAGTGCACAGTACACCCACGGACTTGTGGCAGCCCAAAGCTGGATATTCTACAAATATCTAAGGATAGGGGGTCTGCGACGATACGGTTGTGTGATCTCAAGTCCACTCCGGCAGGATTGCATTACATTACCGTGCGAGTGATATTTTCTTATTTTTCTCTCCATTTCATTATTATGTGGCAAATTTTATGCACCGTTATTTACTCTCTATGCTGAATCTAGTGGGGGAAAGTCTCTAACACTCCACTCCCCTACGGAAGTATCGGCTAAGGAACTGTCTTTATCTTGTTTACCATCCCAGACGTGTTCACGTTCCGCCAGGTAATTAGACCGGCCACCCGATTATACGTTATCTCATATGCCGGCTGACCCCTTTGAACGAGACCGTCCAACATTTGACCCCAGATGGCTAACGACTATCCCTATGTTTGCGCAAGACGGGAGATAATGAGGTAATCGCTTCCGATGTACGTTCTGTATCGAGATTACAGATAGATCTGTCTGGAAACTCAAGATTTGCAGACGATAGCATCGGGGCAATATTAGTGTACAACATTTGTTTGTGAAGATAGCACAAGATGCCGGTGGAAGTCAGTCGCAACAATATGAAGAGGTCACGCGTGGATATTAAATTTAATATTTTGAAACACGTGAGGGTATTTTTGAATTTGAAGCATCCCTACCCATGTAGTGCTGAACGAGATTCCATTGAATTGGTTGATTTGACAGGCCGGAATATACAATGTATCTCATTGGAGAATTAGGCGGAAACACAGATGGCATTCAAAATGAGGATTGTGAGATATAATGTAGTGAAATCAAAGTCAGTACACACACTGCAGCGCGAACATCAGACTAGCGACTCCTAAAAGCCAGAAAGAAAAAGGAGACATTGGACTTAGAAATTTCACAACTTTAAGTGACAGATCGAGTATTGGGCAACTTTGGCATTTACAAGTAAATCTGCATTTTTAATAAAAGACTGTGAACTTTAAAAGACCAGGACAATTACCAAGACTGGAACCTAGAAATTTGTTCACACGTCATAGAGGAATTAAACAAAAGTTTTCCCAGACCAGTGATTTCGCAGAACATCCGCCGTCGAATTAACTCTAATTTCCAGACCTAAGTGATTTCGAAGCATCTAATAGAGAGCTATGTCCAGTCTAAATCTGTGCTAGGAGATTGTGTTTCCCAAAATGTTGGGGTAAGAGTAAACAATTTATTTACTAATGTAAATTTTGCAGGTTTCTTGCCATGGTTATATATCAGGCTGGCAACCTCAACATATGAAAACAGTATATGCATGAACCACTACTGCAAGAGCTGGTGATTGTTTCTAACTGGTCGTGCGGAAACCCGGCAACAGAGGTGATCCCAGGACTCCGGCCGGAGCAGTAATGAGTGATGATTACCTCACGTGTGCCTCAAGTGTAGCATATCATTTTTTTTACATGCATGTAACTCGTTAATGTTAGTTCAGGCACAAATCATATTCTCGCTGTCCAGACATTTTACCTGTTAATCCTCAGAGTAATATTGGTGAATTTTAACCATCTTCTCGGAGTTACGTTGTGCGTGGTCGAGAATGAAATTCTTCTGAGAGTTTAACATTGGTGGGCGGACAACGGGAACGTGAGCCTGTTAGAGTGTTCCAAACAAATGTACTTAGCAGAAGGCATTTGTTTTTCTATTTTTCTAAAGTTCGTGGTTACAAGCCTGTTATGATTAAAGTTCATAACATGTATGTCGATATCAATTCAGTTCGACATTTTTATTTGTTTACGTACCGTTGACCCTAGTTACAGAAAGTGACGTCATTACTTTTGGTGGCCGAAATGGCAGACGCCAGATTTTGCCGTCTGCTGAGTTGGGCGTTCCTTGGCTGGGATTCGCTGTGTGTCTTTTCAAGGTGTTTGACGTATGTGTTCTATGCTCCTGAGTGTTTGAAGATTTAATGGTCATATTCCTATGTATTCCATTTCTGGATCATCCATACGCCTCCGTGCGATGATGCCAGTATTTATGTCAGAGGAATTATGTTTGACCTGATGAACGTGAGTTGAATTTTTTAAATAAAATTGTGTGGAAATGTCCTCGACATTGTTCCAGTTACAAGACTGTACGTCGACGCTAGAGACTTTTTAGTTTATGCCATAACCTAATGTGCATATTATCAAGATTTGTTTGGAGCTTCAAGATGTGTAATAAATATTTATGTGAATCGTCCAGCCTGGCCTTTGGAGTATCATTCATGTTGAAGAATACGGCTTTGGGCGAGTACTGAATGGTCATACCCCTATCGGCACTCGATCTGAATCAGTGTCCGATTCATTGTGTAATTATATATATATATATATATATATATATATACCAACGGGCTGATCACCCGTTTGCCAGTCACTTCGATTACGGAAACAACAGCAGATGGATTGATTTGCCGTTGCCCTAAAGACGCCAATAGGCGTGATGGGAAACAATGGCGAAGAAAACCTATCTGCTGTTGCCCTAAGACGCCACTAGGCGTAATGGCCACTGACTGCTTTGACAGTCTGTGGCTAAGGACGGAAGAAGAAGAAGAAATATATATATATATATATATATATATATATATATATATATATATATATATATATATATATATATATATATATATATATATATATATATATATATATCAGAAGGACCTCGAGCCCAATGTAAGTTCTCCGTATCAAAGCCATCAGACGATTTGTGGTACTAACGCCGCTAGCGTGAGAGAAAAGCATCCACCCTTACCGCCTACAGTGGAAGAGAGTGTGGAGAAGGCTTTCGTCATCACAGAATTGATGAACCACAGCTGCAGGACTCAGCTAGAGTTAAGTTACTTGTAAAATAGGCGAAAGCAACGGACGTTTGATAAATCCTCACCTACTTCTCCGTGACGAAAACTTTTATGTAAATTTCACCAAATTTTCCATATTTAATTTAACTGTTAAAGACTAATGCATTATTAAAATTGTTACATGTTGTTTTAAAACTGAACAAGCATAGTCGCTCCAGTTTTTTATATGTATGAAAGCAAACGAATGAGCCAGAATATTATATATATATATATATATATATATATATATATATATATATATATATATATATATATATATATATATATATATATATATATTATATATATATATACCTAGACAAATATTTACCTCTGAACAGAGCTATACCTTATAAGAGAGATTTCGTTGGATTACACCAACTGGCGGCTTGAACGGGCTAAACAATTGCTTAAATCCTCCACAAAAGGCGTCGGACCAGATATTATGCGTTAACAGTTGTTCAGCCAATGCAACATTGTTCGTGACTTTTGGAAATATCATGTGGGTGCTCCCTTAAGGTAGAAGTGTCATTAACCTTCTATCTACATCTCTGCCAAGAGTAATCTTACTCGCAGGTATATACCTTGGAAGCCAATATTAGATACTCTTGAGTTTTGGTCACTGTTGAACCACTACTGCAAAGCAGGGGAGGCAATCCGTGACATCCATTCTATTTCAACTTCCCTGAATCTTTATAGCCAAATTTATCATGATGTCTAGTCATTAGTCAATACACCATAACAAATTGAATGGCCTGCGCGTTTCTATTCCTTTTAATTGGGTATTCAATTTAGTTTTCACGGTGCAATGCACGATGTTTTTGTATCTTCTTGAAAATGGAACATGTAAAAGATCGCAAGGCATGCGCATTTTTAAAAAATGTGTGATCAGATTAGTTTTCTAGGTGTAATTTGCGTCTTTTTCGTATTTTCCCAATATACTGGAAGAATTTTTTCATTTTTCGTTGCAAAACCTTTTTATTCATGCGTTTTGAACGTTTTCAATGCATGATGCTTTTCCGCGCGTACAATCTTTGAAGGTGGATTGATTTGAATGCGGCCAGGACAGCGGACAGGAACGGCGGTTGATCGCAGTCGTCAGAGATCATACATATAAACGTGAATTATTACAACGAAGATCATCTCAAGAATATTGAAACTCAATTAAACGCGGTCATAACCGTTCCCAGGGAATTATACAACACGGGAGATGGATTCTAATGTCTACTTTCTTGAAGAGCAGAGCAGTCGAAAGTTTGTTTATGTGACCCACTGAGGAAGAAGAAGCCCATGTCATCTGGTTTCGGTGGCCAGTAAGACGGTGTCATTCCGTGGACTTTAAAACGGTGTCATTCCGTGGCCAGTAAAACGGTGTCATTCCGTGGCCAGTAAAATGGTGTTATTACGTGGCCAATAAAACGGTATCATTCCGTGACCCTTAAGACGGTGTCATTCCGTGGCAAAAAAGACGGTGCCATTCCGTGGCCAGTAAGACGGTATCATTCCGTGGCCAGTAAGACGGTGTCATTCCGTGGCCAGTAAGACGGTGACATTCCAAGATCAGTAAAGAGTATGTCGATTCACTTAGACAAATAGTTAAATTGAGATATTTAAGTTGACATTTGAAAGTGTTTGAAGACTGTGACTAAATTAGATCCAGTCCCATAATTACCACCGTAAGTACTTCGGTCGGTCGGTTGGTCGGTCAGTCACATTTTGCACACCGTCATTTTGCACACTTTTTCTATTTTCGAGAGAGTACATCAACTTTCGACCACAGCTAAGGGGGTGCAACTGTGGTTGAAAGTTAGACAATAAATGTATTGTTTCCCCTTATATGTACTCTGGCGAAAATAGAAAAAAATGCGCAAATGAAGGTGTGCATGAACAGTTTGATTATGGAAAGAAACCAACAACACGATTGATAAACAGTACATGAATTGGAGTTTTGTCAAACTTCAAACGTTGTTCTCAGAGGCAGTAAGTCGACCATGGCTTTTCAGAGGCAGTAAGTCGACCAGGGCAAGATTTTAAAAGATGCGCGAACAATTACGAGACATGTTGTCATAAAAGAAATGTTAGTTATTTAGATCATTATCACTGCTCCATGTGACAAGTAGGTAAGTGTTAAGAGTCAGTTTGTTGTAAGTTAGGAATGTGACCTTTTTTATATTGCTTTTTTATATTTGTGGTCTAAGAGAGTTAACCAGGTGTAATATTTCTGGAATAAGTTAGATTTAGTTGTTATCTCCCCTTGGGCTTGCTATTGTCTAGCTATATGCCCATATAAGGTTCTGTTCGTAGATTTTCTTAGAACAGTCCCTGTACGTTCCAGTGGTGAACTAAACTCAAGTCACGCGATGATTCGCGCATGCGCCTAGGGTTTGGCGGGTCCGGGAAGACTGCTTGGTTTTGGAGAGTCTGGCTGGGCGATTTGAGCGGAGAGGGTGTCCCGCCATGTTTTTCTGGCAGTGTAAAAGGGGATCAGAGTTCTTTGTGGATTAAATATGTTTAAGATTCCCATTGATTGTGATTCTGGCATAGTTCGGTAAAGCCTAGGATATGGCTAGTGTTTCTTGTGTGTTTGTTTCCTGGAGTGCAGAGCAGGTAACAATACTTTAATATATAGATTAACATTGAGTACTTGGAAGCCCGCTATCTATGCGGCCTATTTTTGCAAGAGATGTACCTGACTTGCTGTGTCAGAAGATATATAGATTAACATTGAGTACTTGGAAGCCCGCTATCTATGCGGCCTATTTTTGCCAGAGATGTACCTGACTTGCTGTGTCAGAAGATATATAGATTAACATTGAGTACTTGGAAACCCGCTATCTATGCGGCCTATTTTTGCCAGAGATGTACCTGACTTGCTGTGTTAGAAGATATATAGATTAACATTGAGTACTTGGAAGCCCGCTATCTATGCGGCCTATTTTTGCCAGAGATGTACCTGACTTGCTGTGTCAGAAGATATATTGATTAACATTGAGTACTTGGAAGCCCGCTCCTTATGCGGCTTGATTTTGCAAGAGTCTCTGTAGTGTTGGATACTATGAACTAATGCTATGTACATTATGCTAAATGTGCTTGAACCTTGTCCTAATGACAGTACGTTTGTTTGTGATGTCGACGTGATGTGATTGTAATAAATCGTTAGAACCATACAAGTGGTCTTCAACCTTCCTGTCTCCTATATGTGGTACGAACGATGTATTGTACTACAACATCACCACCCACACTGCTACATATAATAAGAACGTACTTCTACACTGTCTACGAGTACTTCTACAGTGATGGCCAGTTTGGCCTATGGACCACAGTAATCAGAAACTTTTAAAGAAGTCAGATACTCCTACAAGGTGGCCTAATACTCAGAGTTTTGTACCTCTACAGTAAGGTTACTCCATCTCTTCATATTTAATACATCCATATAATTTTCACTATAAATATCTAATGACAGTCGCCTGCAATGAAATGTCCACAGTAGTGATAGTACCGTCTGTAATACATGTAACAGAAACAACACACTATAATTAATAACCTGTCAATGTTGACGGGTTATTGCTAGTATTACAGTAATTGGACAATGACAATGAATAAATATTTTTTTTAAGATAATATCATTTAAGATTTGTGCATTGGCATTTTGTGTAAATTTTAAAATTCATTTAACGAACTGGGTCTTGTCAATTTCGTCATCTATACAAAGAAATTAACATTTACACAAGTATGCAAATAGTATAGTTAAGATACAGCAGTTTCTGTTTTATGGTGAATTATTTTTAAAAAAAAAATAAGCAACAAAATATTAAAATAAAAGCAAATTAAAAATCAATTAAAAATATTCCGTTTTAAACGCTTCAAAATTATTAGCATCTTTATTTAAAAAACGTTAAACAAAAATTGTGAATATATATACACTAGCGATAACCCATCAAACTTGACGGGTTTTTTATTATAGTGTGCTGTTTCCGTTCCCGGATGAGAAGATAGATGTACATTCTTAGAATGTTTTTTTTATTTCTTTCCATTATACAGTGTAATCAACCTGTTCATGAACACCGTCACGTGAGCGCTTTTCTTTGTTGATTGTAACTACTTTCGGGAGAGTATATATAATGGAACCAATACAATTTTTCAACACGGTTGCATTCCTCAGCTGTGACCAACGTACACACGGCGAGAATTATGTAATTTTAGATTCAATTTAAAATTTATTTGATGACAACATTTCGTGTGAAAGTGCGTGGATTGTTTTCAAAGAGTGTTCCATCTTGATCAGTATGTGTCAAACCGTTCAAATACAATTCACTTTGGTATGTTATTGGCCTTAATTTAAGGGTCCTACAGGCAGCGTGGTGCAACAAGACCATACCAAAGGACTGGGAGATTGCCATCATAACACCAATTTTCAAAAATGGTGACAATCGACAATGTGGAAACCATAGAGGCATATCCCTTCTCAGTGTCCCTGGTAAAATCTACTCTAGAATCCTAGAGCAGAGACTCAGACGCCTAGCTGAGCCACAGTTGGATGAGGTCCAGTGCGGATTCCGAGCAAACCGAAGTACTCAAGACCTAATCTTCACACTCAGACAGCTGAGTGAAAAGGCCCTTGACTATAAGCGTGAGATCCATCTTTGTTTCATAGATCTGGAAAAGGCATTTGACAGGGTCCCCTGGAGCAAACTTTGGGACTGTTTGGCAAGGAAGAACATTCCAGCACCTCTGATTCATACTATACAGAGCTTCTACAAGTCTTGCAGAAATTATGTGAGGACAGCAAACCATAAGTCAGAACAGTTCAGGACCACAACTGGTGTAAGACAAGGTGATATCCTGTCACCTTATCTTTTCATACTCCTCATGGACGATGTTATCAAGTCATGTAAGGAGAGAACAAGAAAATATTCAACGGGGTACTGGAAGATGAGACAGGTATGTATTTCAGAGCTGGCATTTGCTGATGATGTTGCCCTGATTGCTAAATCAGAGGCACATCTCCAATCCAACCTGCAAGTCTGGAAGGAAGAACTGGAGAAGAGAGGGATGGTCATAAGCAGCTCTAAAACAAAATCCATGGTGATATCACGAGAAGAAAGAAGACATCAGATTAAGCTGGTAGAACAGGTCCTGGAGCAGGTCGACCACTTTAAATATCTCGGAGCTATTATAGACCGAAAGGGAGACATCAAAGAAGAGTTGGCCACTCGAAAAGCAGCAGCCATAAATCGAGGATTCCTCAGCAAGAGAGAGGTTGGTAAGAAAACGAAGATAGCTGTATACCGCTCCACCTATGTTGTTGTTGTTGTTGTCAATATCCCATGCTGCTGAGCATATCTACTCTTGGCAGCCCAATGCCATTCTTAAAAAAGTGCAGGTTTTCTGCAGTTGTTTTAACGTTCCGTATAGTGAGTTGGTGACTGTCAGAGGTGTCTGTAAAAGTTTTTTCCTGGCGTTTGTGAGTGATGGACACTCCATGAGGAGGTGTCTGGTTGTTTCATAGGGATGAGAGCAGTGTCTACACATGGGTAGGTGCTGAGGGTTGATACGGTTTAGATGGCTATTGACTCTGGTGTGTCCTGTTCGGAATTGAAAGATAAGACTTTGATTTCTCCTGCTGAGTCTGTTTATGTTGTCGTTGTCTTTTGGGCAGGTCATTTCATTAAAGACATTTCGGCCAGTCGGCCCGTTCGCCCATCTGTTCAGCCAGATTTCTCTTGTGTTGTTTCTGAGAATCTGTTTGACTGTTCTCATGCTGCAGGGTCTGTCCTTTTGTTGTTTAGAGGCTCCTGTTTTAGCAAGTCTATCAGCTGTCTCATTTCCAGTTAGATCACTGTGTCCAGGGATCCACTGTAGAGTTACACTGATGAAGTAGGCTGTGATCAAGTTATGAACCGCTTTTCCTATAAGAAAAATGTCTTTATTTTCATATGGAGTCTGTTTAAGTGCTTCCAGAACAGACATGGAGTCACTGAAAATCACTATATCTGATCGCTTTCGTTCCATAAGGTCAAACTGTTGGTGTAGTAATTCAATGGCTGTCTTGATGGCCTCAGACTCCGCTTCATAATTTGAACAATTCTCACCACAGGAGTCACAGAACTCATAAGAGGATCCATCCAGGTACCATATGCAGACGCCATATACTGCAAAAGAGGTGGTCTTGAAAGCAGAACCATCTGTGTAGGCCTGGATTGCTGACGTTGGGTAGCTGTTTATGGTTTCCAAGGCACACGTCTTCAAGACTGTGGGTAGTGTTTCCTTGTTGGCCGTTTTATCTATCAGTTGTGTTTTGACAGTTGGTTGATGGAAGTTTTCCCAAGGGGGTGGTCCAAAGTATTTGTTTTCCAATTCTCTCTCTTGCGGGAGATGGTGTTTATCATTTTCGTCTTTGGCTATGTCCAGGAGAGATAGTTGTTTCAGTCTTCGTGTTTGTTTCCAAGTGTCAATAAGTACTTTGTTTGGGTGGTCTTTCTCTTGTCTCCTGTATCTCTCTACAGCTTCAGTCAGTGCTCTTTTACGCCTAATATCCAGTGGCTCTATATTGGCATCTATCTCGCATACGGCTGTAGGTGTTGATCTCATCCCTCCACAAATTAACCTGAGAGCTTGGTTCTGCACACGGTCCAGAGATGAGATGGTATTAGTACTCACAATGGTCTGGAGGGGGAGGTTATAGTCTATCACTGATCTCACATAGCCGAGATATAGTTGACAAAGTGTTAGTTTATCCGCTCCCCAATTTGTACTAGCTAGCCGTTTGATGGGGTTTAGACGCTTACATGCTTTTTCCCTGAGGTTGTAGATGTGTCCATCTAGTTTCATTTGTCTGTCCAGTTTTACTCCTAGATAGACTGGGTGCTCCTCTTTTGTTAGCGTTTCCCCACTCAGTTTGATGTTGATAGGTCTTTTTGCTATTTCGTGGCTGCGCGAGAAAGTGGTGTATACAGTTTTCTGCGTATTGATTTTTAGTTTCCACAGTTCACAATATACTGACATTGTAAGGAGAGCTCTGTTGATCTTGGCTTTTGCCAGAATGGGATATTTATCAGTAGTCCAGATGGCAAGGTCATCGGCAAACAGTGCCTTCGACACATTCAGATGTTTGGCAAGGTCATTAATAAAGATGAGGAAAAGGGTGCAACTTAAAGGAGAGCCTTGAGGCAGTCCTTCTTCCAGCGTTCTTTTCCGTGAAATCCACCTATGTCCCAGTCTTGACATATGGATGTGAGTCATGGGTAATGACTACAACCCATAAAAGCCAGATCCAAACCTCAGAAATAAGGTATCTGATGAAGGTGGTTGAAGTAACAAAAGAGACATGGTCCGCAACCAGACGATACGCCAAGGCCTAAAATCCCACCCCCTGCAGATCCAACTAGAACAGTCCCAACTAAGATGGTTTGGCCATGTCTGCAGAATGGGAGAAGATCGGCTACCACGACAAGCATGGGAAACAAAGAGCCAGGGATCCAGACCCCCAGGACGACCCAGAGTCCGCTGGGAGGACATTAGACAATCTTTGAAGGACCGAGGACTAGAATGGAACCAGGCCAGGAGGAAGACAGCCGAAAGGATAGTCTGACGCTCTCTCTTCCAAACCTCTACACCTCACGGTAGAAGAGGAACGACTAAGTAGGTAAGTATGTTATTGGCTCATGCACACCAATTTTTACGCACTTTTTCTTTGTCGAGCGCTAAAAATAAAAAATAAATAAACCAAAGTATGTGTTCTATATAACACCCACGCCGCGCAAGTTGCACACCGTGCTTTGCGCACTTTTTTTGGCGCGAGTTACTATTTTGAGTGAGACCGACGTAACATACATCGGTAATTAAGTTAGTTGGGATGGGATGGGATATATATATATATATATATATATATATATATATATATATATATATATATATATATACTTACTTACTTACTTAGTCGTTCCCCTTCTACCGTGAGGTGTAGAGGTTTGGAAGAGAGAGCGCCAGACTATTCTATCGGCTGTCTTCCTCCTGGCCTGGTTCCATTCTAGTCCTCGGTCCTTCAAAGATTGTCTAATGTTGTCCTCCCAGCGGACTCTGGGTCGTCCTCGGGGTCTGGATCCTTGGCTCTTTGTTTCCCATGCTTGTCGTGGTAGCCGATCTCCCATTCTGCAGACATGGCCAAACCATCTTAGTTGGGACTGTTCTACTTGGGTCTGTAGGGGGTGGCATTTTAGGCCTTGACGTATCGTCTGGTTGCGTACCATGTCTCTTCTTGTTACTTCAACCACCTTCCTCAGATACCTCATTTCTGAGGTTTGGATCTGGCTTTTATGGGTTGTAGTCATTGCCCAGGACTCGCATCCATATGTCAAGACTGGGACATAGGTGGAGCGGTATACAGCCATCTATATATATATATATATATATATATATATAAACAAATAAAACAGTATTGATTCAGTTTTACAAATTAACGGTACACAGGAATCCCGGGACGGTTCGGGTTTCACCCTGCGTCAGTCACAGTTACAAACAGGCAACAAGGACAATTTTTTTGTTTTAAATAAAATGTTGCCTCGTTTTGGCGAGGAGCGTACCGCTCAACCTAGTCGGTTATATTAGGTCGCATCTCCAAATATAAAGACCTTTAGGTCTGATTTTTTTTTAAAAACACAAAAAAAAAACAAGGACAAGAAATGTATTTGTTAATATATTTTTTCTTGACCTTATACCACATGAAGTGTAGTCCTTCAACAGACGATTGTCACATACCGTCTGCTCAATGTCTTCACTGATCTTCCTCAAACTTTTCGTTTCTATCTTAAGTTCTCTTCTCCGTGCGCTTTTTGCTTTTTCTCTACTCCTCATTACCTGGGGCTTTCAAAACAAGGACTGCCTTGTGTTGCTATCGACAGATTTCCTCATTGTGGGCCCTAACCATCGTCAACCATTTCTTCTTTTTATTTCTTGTATGGATATACAAGGGGATTGACATAAGTCTTGGGCCTGACCATGAAGGAGTCACAGGAGGAAGATGAAACTTGGCACATTTAAAGTTCATCATATTTGCACTGAATGTGTGAAGTACGCGTTTGTTTCTTCAATGGGTTTTCTCGCTACGGTGCACGGCGCAATGTACCCTATTGACCGGATCTGCTGCTGCAAAGATTTGACAAAACAATGGAAAAGAAGGAGGCCAGAGCTGTGATAAAATTTCTGATGTTTCAGGGAAAAACACCTACATAAATACACAGGGAGATGGAACCAGTGTTTCGTGAGTCTTGTCCTTCATATACTTCGGTAAAAAAACTGGTGTCAACAGTTTAAGTGCGGCCGCTCAAATGTTGCAGATCTGCCAAGATCTGGTAGACCAGCCTCAGAGTGCAACGATGAAAATGCAACAAGAATGAAGAAAATCATTGACCAGGATCGAAAAATGACAATTGTGGAGATAGCTAGTAGAGTAAAACTAAATGAAAGAACAGTTTATAGAATTTTACACAACAGACTGAATATGAGAAAAAGTGTGTGCACGCTGGGTTCCGCGACTGTTGACACGTGAACAGAAGCAAACGAGGGTAAATTGCTGTCAACAGTTGCTCAAAAAGTGTCAGTCAAAAAATTTTTTGGAGACCATGGTGACAGTAGATGAGACTTGGGTACACCATTATGACCCCGAATCCAAAATTGCCAGCATGCAATGGAAAACCCCGGGCTCCCCAACACCTGTCAAGCCGAGAGCGCAGAAATCTGCAGGAAAAGTGATGCTGACTGTTTTTTGGGACGGCAAAGGTGTCCATTTTAAAGATTATCTGCCTCGTGGCAACACAGTTAATGAACAGTACTATGCAGATCTTCTCACCAAACTAAGAAAGGTTGTGACCAGGAAACGAGGGATAACGCGCACTCAAAATCTTCCTTTGCTTCAAGACAACGCGCCCTCTCACAAAGCACGGCTTGTGCAGCTAGCAGCCAACGATTTGAATTATGAAATTCTTCCACACCCACCATATTCTCCAGATTTGGCTCCATCAGACTTTTTTCTATTCCCAAATCTTAAAAAAACAGCTAAAAGGAAATCATTTTGACAGCGTTGAAGAGGCTATACTGGCATGTGATGACTGGTTTAGTTTGAAAAATAGGATGTTCTACTCCCAAGGTCTTTTCAAGGTCAAGCAGAGATGGCAGAAGTGTGTCAATTCAGACGGTGGCTATATTGAAAAGGAATAAACACTATACAAAATTTCAGCTCTCTGTGACATGTCCTTCATGGTCAATCCCCTTGTACGTATATCCTACAGGATATCGCTTCAAATTGATTCTGAACTGTTAACATTTGCATTTGCTTTTGTTCCTTCTTCGGCAGAGTTTATCAACAGTACATCCTGCTTGGATATCGAGTCACTCGGTATGTCAGTCAATACATGAATCAGCCCGTTAGTAAGTTGGACATTTAATACATTTCGTAAGTCTATGAGTCAGTCCTTCTCTTATTAAAAAATTAATTATGACAAATAAAAGTCGATTAAACTATGAATCAAAAGCACCAAGCTCAAAATTTAAAAAAACCAAAACAAAAAAAAAACGAGTACAACAATCAGTCACTCGGTATGTCAGTCAATACATGAATCAGTCCGTTATTAAGTTGGAAATGTAATATATTTCTTCAGTCTGTGAAATAGTCCCTAGGGTGTCTAATAAAACATTAATTATGACAAATAAAAGTCTATTAAACTATTGTTTTTTTAAATTAAATTTTGTTTATAATTATCTCTGCGTTTTTGCACCCGAAACAGTTTGACAGTTCCTAATTATAATCAATACTTGCACACTACGATACATGTCCAGGAAACTGTGCTAAAGGTAAGAAGGGAAATAACTGCAAGTGAATATTCTGTGCGGAAAAATCACCGACGTTCATTCCAATATTGCCTGGGTTACTGCGCCTTATATGCCTACGTGTCGAAAGCTGATAGCAATTACGTGCGTGAGGGTTACATTTTATTAGGGCAAATAATGCCTTATTTTTTAGCTAGTTTTTTTTTTTTCACTTAATGACGAAAAATAATCCGTCCAACCTCTGACGGGTTATAATTAGGACATTTATTGTTTTCAATTCCAAATAATATGAACAACTGCCGACATGAGAAATGGCATAACACATGTCAATTCATTGTAAATAGGGCAAATCACAATTACCAATTATGCGTGTATGTTTTAACCCCCCCCTCCCCGCCACCCCCCCCCCCCCCCCAACAAAAAGAAGATAAAACCGATAAAATCAAATAGAAACTCCAAATAAGAATAATATTAAGGGCCCGTAAAGGCCTGGTGGTTCCAGTTATATAACTGACTTTAACAGATATTTAATTGACTTTCAACTGTTAAAAGTTACATGCATTATAAGAACAGCATCATACCTTCATATTCCCAATTACAATATTTTGTTCTTTTTATATACTGTTTGACTATTATATGCAGTTCCCTAGGTCTGTCTATTCTTAACACCTCTTCTATATTTATAGATAAATTTGATGATTGCAAACAATCTAATATTCGCATTCTCATTTGTTCATACCTCTAACATTTAAACAAGAAATGCTCTATATTATTGTCTTGAAGACATCTTGCACAGTAAGGTTCTTCTATTCTGAAATAGTCTTTTCCCAGCTGTAGTCTGAGAAGTTTCTTATTACTGTGAATTTTCAGTTCTCTAGATATCTGACATTTTCTTGTTGGAGCCTTGAACATCTTATATGCATGTCTTCCTTTCAGATTTTTATCCCACTCTGCATTCCATTCAGCTGTTATTAAATCTTTAATTAAGCTCTTAATGACTGATTTACTCATCCCTACATTTATATCAGATCTACCTTTCTTGGCTTCTTTATCTGCTTTCTCATTTCCCTCTATGCCAACATGTGAAGGTATACAAGCGATTAAGACTGAACATCCTCTGGAATATAATTATATAGTAGCCAGAAATATATCATCTGCTATATCAGGTCTACTGCATTCTCGTAAGTTTCTAAGTGCTTGACTTGTTGAAAGAGAGTCCGTTAAAATTGTTAGTTTCTTGGGAGGGTTATTAGAGGATATATCTAGTGCTTTTAGTATTGCCACGATCTCTGCTCTTTTGCCGTCTTCCACATTGGAACATATATTCCTATCCCAAACCCACCATTCTCTCCCTTGGATCCATCTGTGTACAGTAATGCTGTCTTTTGATAGTTGTTGTATATATTTATTGGCTGTGCTTTTCAATATTTTCTATAGTGTTTGTTTTCTTAAGTATTTCTGCTAGGTGGTAGCCCGTGTCTGGTTTTTTTATCTCCCAGGGTGGAACCACTGGCTTGTGTTCACAACTGTTAATAATTGATATAATTAAAGATTCCATTTGGACTATTTCCTCCATACACTTCCATCCTGTAGGGTATCTATTGGTATTCATTGGCTTGGCCTGAGTTGTTAGTTTGACATCTGGTAAAAGCTGTATGTGCTGGGTGAGACTTATCTAACATAACTTTGTTCATGTAATTTAGTCTTAACTCCTTTCTCCTTAATTCTAAGGGTAGAATTCCTGAAGCTACCTCTAGAGCTCCCATTGATGTTGATCTGATTGCACCTGCTATTGTACATAAAGCTTGATGCTGAATTCTGTCTAATTTAATCTTGTTACTGTGTGCAGCATTGTCATATATTATCCTTCCATAGTCTATTTTTTCTCTAATAAATAATTTATAAAAAGTGAGCATTGTCTTAGTGCTTGCACCCCATCCATTACCTTTCAAATATCTTAACAAGTTAGTCAATCCTCTGCAAGACTCCACTAGTTTATCTATGTGTTTATTCCAGTTTAGCTGTTGGTTCAAAGTCATTCTTAAATATTGAGTGGTTTGCACTGTATAAATGTTTTGCCCTTGGATATTTATGTCTATAATTTTATCTTTAATAACCCTACCTTTACTGAAGATCATTCCCATTGTTTTATTTGTATTCAGCTGAGATCCCCATTTTGTCCTCCTATTTCATGCTTCATTTATTTGCTTTTGTAGATCCTTATATGCTTTTGGCAGATGTTTCCCTGTTCTCCATATAGCAACATCATCTGCAAACTGTGACAATTTATTTGTAATGCTATTAAATTCTTCACCAAAATCATTTACCATTATTGTAAAAATTAAAGGAGATATTACTGACCCTTGGGGTATTCCATTTTGTTGTTCATACGGTTCTGATCTATCATTGTTTACCTGAACAGTGAAATATCTATCTTGCAGGAAATTCTCTAAATAATTATATATTTTACCAGTTAATTCTCTCTTCTTCATTTTAAAGAGAGGACGCTCTCTCCAGCTTTCATCATAAGCCCTAGCTATATCTAAAAATAATTAGACAGTTTTTCCTTTCTGTTGAAATTCTGATTGTTACTTCATGATCCAATTATCTGATCCATGGTGCATCTGTTCTTCCTAAATCCTGACTGAGTTTCACTATATAAATTATTCTTTTCCAAATAAAACTTTAATCTTTTATTTACTATGGTTTCTAATATGTTACCTAGATGGGAAGTTAAAGAAACTGGTCTGTATGAACTGGCATCATGCGCATCTTTTGCTGGTTTTAGTATTGGAATAATTACTGCTGTTTTCCATGTTTTCGGAATTTTTCCTGTATTCCAAATTTTGTTAAACAGGGATGTTATAATTTCTATGGTACTTTTTGGTATATATTTCAAGATTTCGCAGTAGCTCAACGTCATGCCCAGCTGATGTATTTGTTGTGTGCTTTATTGTATTTTCAACTTTTACCATTTTAATATCTGCATTTAAATATGATACATTTTCAGTATTATTCGGTACTTCTTTACCGAGTTTTTTTAAAGAAGTGTTGCTCTTCTGTTGATTTCAGCCTGTCCTAGTTTTTCCATAGAACTAACTCTATGATCGTATATGACCAGCACCTCTGCTCTCTTCTCGTTCGTCTTTTTATTTTAGGTATTATTAAATGTTTAGTTCTGCCTTTAAGTGCCTTATTCCACATATCTGTTATAGAGTTAGTTGCACGGTTCAGTGTTTAGCAGAAATTTCTCCAATGATTTTCTTTTGCCTTAAGTATTATTCTGTTTGATTCATTTCTTATTTTCTTATAAATATCTAAATCATCTTCGGATCAATGCTTTCTATATTCCTGAAGAGCTTGTTTTTTTTTAAATTTTTTATTTAAGCGAGTGTCCCGGTATCACAAAGAGGCCTTTGACCTAAATTTACTAGGTTATGTTGCGATTCGCAAACGTGCTGTTTAAAAACACGGAAGAATTGTTTTGGCCTTGAGGTTTATAGATCTGTGTGTGTAACGTATTAGTCGAATGATCAGTCACAAAACTGAGATATGGCGAATCCTATGCTTTTATGGTTTGTTGGATATTCCAACATGACGTCAATAGCCATCGTTACCGTTTGTTTCCTAGCGATGACAATCTTCATTGGCCTCATTAGGTAGGCCTAACTTAATTAGCCTAACTGTTACTGACACCCAAACAATGTCCAGTTTCACAAATTCTTACTGAAATGTGTGTGCCTTAAGTAATTAATAGATATGTGCACAAACGGATTTTTTAGAGCAAAAAAAATAGTAATAGAAGAATATTAGCAGGTGCTAAGAATATACAGACGTAATAATAATAGCCCCTTCAGTCATAACTGACTATGGGAATGCGGCCCTAAGGTGACAGCCCTCCGCTGCTTATTTTCCTGGTGTTCCTTTCGACGTTTTCTTCTCTCTTCTGCTTTTCGTGTGAGCTTCTTTTCTCCCAAACTGAAGTGGCGCCACAGATAGCATCTCCACTTGGTGCGATCGGCAGCTTCATCATTTGTTGTTGTTGTTTTGAAAAGGTGATGTGTGGAGAACGGCACTTAACAGCTGACCATTATTGCCTTTTCCGGTTCCATCTTGGTCTACCCTGTTCAACCTGAAAATTGGTTATAATTGGGGTATTTAGTGTCATTTTATTTACTAATTTTGTATTAAATTTAAATAACTATTGTCTTTTGCAGTTGCTGGTTTTAATTTATATTAGTATTTGTCATTTTATTTTCAGTTTTGTATTTATATAGATAGGGCCTAACTATTGTCCTTTGCGCTCTGTTTTAATTTGTATTAGTATTTGTTCTTTTTGAGTTGGTGTTTTTTTTTCTTTAACTCTTTCATTCCAGAGTTATTTTGCACGCTGTGCCAGACTTTTTTTGTGGGCAGAATTTTATAGAGTGAAGTGTTCATCTTTCAGTCTAAATTCGTTTGTGAATTTTCCTTTGAACATGTACTTATTATATACCAAACTGTAGGGAAATGGATAGAGAATTTAAATATATAATGTCTGTGGTAAACATTTTGCATGTTTAAAATGAAAAAAACGCTAAAATGTACTTTTTTTACTCTTGTTTAATGTTTTAATGTATCCCTAGCTTTTTACCTGCATATATTCTGTAGTTTTGTTGCTTTTTGATTTTACGACAACTAAAACTGTGACTACAACAAAAACCAAACATCATCATCAATATCAGCAATGTTTCAAAGTAGTTTGACACAATTATTTGCTTAGGAGACTTAGAAAATGTAAATATAAAGCGTGACATATTTCTCTAGCAAAAACAACGAAAAACGTAAACACGCGAATCTTCACAAAAATTGTGATAATAACATCAAAACACGCACATGTGCTGATTAACTAAAGTCAAATTAGTTGTTTAAATAGTAGCGGAAGTCATTCTATGAGTTTTAATATATGAACTGCATTAAGCGGACGATATTTAGGGTTTATTCGTGATAAACTAAAAACCACGCTCTGAGCGTTGCTGGGGCACGGCGTGTTGAATTTTGCAACGCTCAGAGCGTTGCTGTGGAGTCAAAGAGTTAAACCTCGTTGTCTTTCCTTGTCCTATGAGTAGTTAGTAAGTTTGCTAATTTTTCTGTTTTTTGTTGTTTTGTTTTTTTTATTAATGATTTGTTAGTTTTTGTTGCTTAATTTCAATTTGGTTTAATGTCTTTTCTGAAGTATTTTTTGCTTTGAGAAATTTAGAGGCATTCGTTGACAGTAAATGTAGTACATTCACAATGAGAAATTTAGCGGTGGTCATTTACTATGTCTTACATTAGCTTTGAGAAATTTAGAGGCATTCGTTGACAGTAAATGTATTACATTCAGAATGAGAAATTTAGCGGTGGTCATTTACTATGTCTTACATTAGCTTTGAGAAATTTAGAGGCTTTTGTTGACAGTAAATGTAGTACATTCAGAATGAGAAATTTAGCGGTGGTCATTTACTATGTCTTACATTAGCTTTGAGAAATTTAGAGGCATTCGTTGACAGTAAATGTAGTACATTCACAATGAGAAATTTAGCGGTGGTCATTTACTATGTCTTACATTAGCTTTGAGAAATTTAGAGGCATTCTTTGACAGTAAATGAAGTACATTCACAATGAGAAATTTAGCGGTGGTCATTTACTATGTCTTATATTAGCTTTGAGAAATTTAGAGGCATTCGTTGACAGTAAATGTAGTACATTCACAATGAGAAATTTAGCGGTGGTCATTTACTATGTCTTATATTAGCTTTGAGAAATTTAGAGGCATTCGTTGACAGTAAATGTAGTACATTCACAATGAGAAATTTAGCGGTGGTCATTTACTATGTCTTACATTAGCTTTGAGAAATTTAGAGGCATTCGTTGACAGTAATTGTAGTACATTCACAATGAGAAATTTAGCGGTGGTCATTTACTATGTCTTACATTAGCTTTGAGAAATTTAGAAGCATTCGTTGACAGTAAATGTAGTACATTCACAATGAGAAATTTAGCGGTGGTCATTTACTATGTCTTACGTTAGCTTTGAGAAATTTAGAGACATTTTTTGACAGTAAATGTAGTACATTCACAATGAGAAATTTAGCGGTGGTCATTTACTGTGTCTTACATTAGCTTTGAGAAATTTAGAGGCATTCGTTGACAGTAAATGTATTACATTCAGAATGAGAAATTTAGCGGTTGTCATTTACTATTTCTTACATTAGCTTTGAGAAATTTAGAGGCTTTTGTTGACAGTAAATGTAGTACATTCAGAATGAGAAATTTAGCGGTGGTCATTTACTATGTCTTACATTAGCTTTGAGAAATTTAGAGGCATTCGTTGACAGTAAATGTAGTACATTCACAATGAGAAATTTAGCAGTGGTCATTTACTGTGTCTTACATTAGCTTTGAGAAATTTAGAGGCATTCGTTGGCAGTAAATGTAGTACATTCACAATGAGAAATTTAGCAGTGGTCATTTACTGTGTCTTACATTAGCTTTGAGAAATTAAGAGGTGTTGATTGATTGTTTATGTAGCACATTCACTATGAGAAATTTAGAAATGTTCATTTATTGTGTCTGATTTTCACTATGATGAAGTTAAAGGTATTAATTTTTTGTGTGATACATTAACTGTAATAAATTTGAGCTTTTTTTTTTAAATTATTTTTAATATTCATTATGAAAAATTTAAAGATATTCATTTATTTATTATGTTTTATATTCAGTATGAATGGAGACTACCGAGGTCGATCTAATATTCACATTGGTATAGAGCAGAGGAACATGGTTAAAATGTCAAACCCATTCTTTCTTCAGCTTGAACAGCACAGCAAGAAATTGGCAGGTAAGGAGTTAACTTGATGTAAACATAATTTTGAGCGTTAGATTGACAGCGCGGTTAGAAGCCTGGTCTCTTGCGGCAAAGATGGCTGGTTTGATTCACGGTATTTACACGCTCCAGTTTACCCAGCTGTAAATGGGTAATTCTGCTCTTGATTTAGGGATGGAAAAGATAACGAAGAAGGGAACTGGCCACCCTATCTCTTGATGCTGGACCTGGTGTAGTGAAGTCTCTAACACTTCACTTCCCTAAGACAGTATCTGCTATGGGACTACCTTTACCATTTTTTAAACATAATATGTAAAATAAGAGACAGGCACAAGTTACAGATCAGCTTATATTGAAGACTGTTGCAGAAACTGTATGGACATAAAGGGAAATTAATTCTAACACAGAAATGGGAGTCTTTAAGCTGAGGTGTCGGGGTTGTCCCGTTCTGTGGCTGTGAGGCATGGGGAGCAACAGGGGTGATAACTGGAAAGATTTGGACTTTAATAATTGGGTGCTCGTTTGGAGAGGAAGGGTTGAAGTAGTGTGACAAGGTCTATGTTGTGGAGCTAATGGAGGGAGCTGGGATGGTGCTGGTAGAGTGCAATTACTTACTTAGTAGTTCCTCTTCTGCTGTGAAGTGTAGAGGTTTGGAAGAGAGAGCGCCATACTATCCTATATGCTGTCTTCCTCCGGCCTGGTTCCATTCTAGTCCTCGGTCCTTCAGGGATTGCCTAATGTTGTCCTCCCAGCAGACTCTGGGTCGTCGTGGTCTGGATCCCGAGCTCTTAGTTTTCCACGTTTGTCGTGGTAGAGTGCAATACGAGGCAGAAACTGCAGTTGGATCAACAGGATTCAGACTTTTGTAAATGAATGCTTGTGTAGAACAGTAGGATTGAAGTGGTGTGATGAGATGGCCCAGTGTGGAACTGATGACAAGAACCAGACAAGTGCCAGCAGAAGAGATGAGAAGACACTAGAGATGGATAGGACACACACAGAGGAAACCTGTTGATAGTATCACAAGGCAGTCCTTGTTCTGGAATCCCCAGGGTAAGAGAGGTAGAGGGAGAGAAGAACACGTGGAGAATATAATGAGAGACACATGAAGGGGATGAATAAGACATGGAGGGATCTTGAGCTGATGGCGCTGGATGGGAAGATGTAGCATAACTTTATTGTCTGCCTATGGTCCTTGAAGAGCTGAAGGGTACTGATGTTGATGGCTGATGTTGATGGCTGATGCTGATGTTGATGGCTGATTTTGATGGCTGATGTTGATGGCTTATGTTGATGGCTGATGTTGATGGCTTATGTTGATGGCTTATGTTGATGGCTGATGTTGATGGCTGATGTTGATGGCTGATGTTGATGGCTCATGTTGATGGCTTATGTTGATGGCTGATGTTGATGGCTGATGTTGATGGCTGATGTTGATGGCTGATGTTGATGGCTTATGTTGATGGCTGATGTTGATGGCTGATGTTGATGGCTGATGTTGATGGCTGATGTTGATGGCTGATGTTGATGGCTTATGTTGATGGCTTATGTTGATGGCTGATGTTGATGGCTGATGTTGATGGCTGATGTTGATGGCTGATTTTGATGGCTGATGTTGATGGCTGATGTTGATGGCTGATCTTGATGGCTGATCTTGATGGCTGATGTTGATGGCTTATGTTGATGGCTGATGTTGATGGCTGATGTTGATGACTGATGTTGATGACTGATGTTGATGACTGCTGTTGAAGGGAACACACTGACAATGCTGGTTTGTGGCACTGAGAGCAGTCCTCATTCTACAGTCCCCAGGGTGGGGGAAATGGAGGGAGACAAGAGTGCACACAGAGAAAGGGAAATTGAACTTGAACATGACGGGGATGGGTGGGGGGGAACATGGAAAGACCTTTCACTGATGCCATAGGACAAAGGGGTGGGGTCTTGGCATGTAATTCTTGATGGTTAAGTGTATTGCAGAAACTACATGTGCTGCAGCAAACCACAGTCCTGACTTAATATATGAAACTTGATTGTTGAACCTTTTAATTAAAATATTGAGCTACTACTTCTTTCTTTAGTCCTTGGTCACGGACTGACAAAGCAATCAGTGACCGGCATGCCTGGTGGTGTATTGTAGAGCAGCAACAAACCGTCTCTACTTTGCTCGGTCAGCAGCCATCTTTTATGTGGTGCCCTGGCTCTGCTTCCTGCTTTGCATCTCTGCTTCCACTGTTCTCCGCCAAGTTGCTTTTGGGTGGCCTCTCTGTCGCCTTCCTTCTGGAGTTCATAGCATGGCAGTTCTGATGATGGTGTCAGGGCCTCTTCTGAGGATGTGGCCAACTTCAGTTCCAGCATCCACCCACTATGTTGGTGGGCAAATCTTGATGGTCCAAGTCAGCAGCTCTTGGTTGGTGATAGTGTTCAGCCAGAAAATTCAAAGAATGTTCCTTAGGCAGGTTATATGGAAAGAGGACAATTTGGACATCTTCCCTTCTACTACTCTCCAGTATTCTTCACGGTACAGAAGTACAGAAATTAGGCAACTCTCGTATATTTTTAATTTAGTGTTTGTACAGTACTGGGAAGATTTCAATATGTTGTTTAGATTAAAGTGAACTACTGCTGTAATTTTATGATTCTGCATTAGAGCAAACTCAGGCTACTTTCGTTTACATTAAGCTGGTGTTCTTGATCTAATGCGGCTAAATACTGGTAACTCACAAAAATTTGTACTTATTTGCAGATGGGCTACATCTTCGCCTATCAAGTTTGTTACCAAGTGAGATCTTTGTTCTGTGGGGTGCAAAAATCAACCCATTTCATGACTTAATACTTAAACCTGGGAGAGGGATACAGCAAGCATTTGCCTCCAATAAGGTTGAGGATTACAATGAGTTGGATATTTTGCACTGTGATAAGATGAAGTAAGTATTCACAAATGGGCTTTCAGTCATTACCCTTTAGCTCCCCGAGGAGCATAGGCCTTCAATAAACACATGCCAAGTCTTCCTGTCCTGTGCCATCCGCTCAAGTTCTTTCCATGTTTTCCTCATCATTTTCACCTCTGTATCCAGTTCTCTTCTCCATATGTTTTTGGGTCTACCTCTGCCTCTCTTTCCCTGTGGATTCCAGAACTTCTTCTTCCTCGTTCATCCTGAAAAGGACATTGGTTGTGTTGACACATCCAATTTGGCTGACACATCCAACTTCCGCACTGCATTTTTTGGGACTGGGTTTGCCTTCCCTCTTCGATCCCTACTCCTCAGCCAGACTGCAGTGATGTAGCCTGTTTCCAGGACCACCACGTGGAGGTGGAGTAGGGTCTTGGTCAGCTCTGGTTCGCTGACCCTGACGCAGGCAGTCAAGCTATGGGTCGCTTACTGCATTCCTCACTTTTAATGCATCTTGGGTCCCGGTTTCCAGAACAAGGACTGCCTTGTAATGCTATCAACAGGTTTCCTCAATGTGTGTCCTATCCATCGCTAGCATCTTCTTCTCAACTCTTGTTCCACTGGTTCTTGTCATCAATTCCACATTTGTGACTTTGTCATACCATTTCAGTCCTTCTATTCTACGCAAGCACCCGTTTATAAAAATCTGTAGCTTTTTGGTTGTCGTTTTTGTTGTTCTCCATGTCTCAGAGCCATACAATAGGACTGACTTCACATTTGAGTTGAAGATTCTTTTGTGTTGGACTTGATTTCTCTTGTTCTCCATATGTTTCCCAGTGCAATGAAAGCTCCTCTTGCTTTTTGTATTCAAATGGGCTTTGCATCAGAAAATATGTACACTCACTTAGGAATTTTATTTTTCATATTCTTGTAGTTTGTTGTTATAAAAGCATTTGTTAACACCATCGTCATAATTTTCCTTTGAGTTCCTTATGGAGCATGAAATTACGACTGGCTGGTCCCCCTTGCAGGACATCTGCACCAAGCATTCACATGCTCATGCAGCTGTGGTTTCTGTGGCAGTTTGTTTTAGATGATGAGGTTGCAAGCCTCATATTAGTCGCCTTGTACGACATGCCTGAGGGTGTAGTAGTCTTGTTCTCTCTTTGCCTCTTCAGAGACCCCTGGGAACTACTAAAGGGTAATCTGTTGATATCATCATCTTCTTTTGGTTCCTCAAGGAACATAGGCCTTCAACAAACATGCCAAGTCTTCCTGTCCTGTGTCAAGTCTTCCTGTCCTGCGTCAATGTCATGAAATATTCTAATCCACATATATAAATTATTAGGTAAATATGAAGCCTAACAAATAAAATTAATAAAGAGAAGAGCAATGGTAAAATAACAGTGCTGTCACAAAGAATGTACTCGAAATCCCCCTTGTTTTCTGCTTCGTCTGCAAATTGTAACGCTTTCACGTTGATATAAAAGCTTACTGTATTATTACCCGCCTTCTTCAATGAAACGTGTGCTGCATTTCTAAGAAAAACATTGAGACGTACTGCGTAATGACCTAAATTAATCCTAACATTAATTATATTACGTTACCAAAACGAACGAACAGATGGACAAAAGGATAGCGAGAGGGGAGGGCTGAAAATCAGGAACGCATGCAACACGCGACGCGCGATATACAAATGCTGGCATCACGCGTGTAAGTCTACAAGCACTAACTTTTTCAGACGGACAGTGATAAAATACACTACCCTTTCCCAGAGTTAGGTTTATAAATCATAACAAACTCTTATTAGAAAAGACAACATTAGATGGGTTTACGTTTGAACACATAACAGTACCCAGACAGCACATCTTCGAAACAGGAGGTAGAAGAAATTGCATATTTTGAACGCAGCCACGTAGCTCCTTTAAATTAGTATTTTTGGGTTCCTTAGGGCTTGCTGACAAATAATATGTAAAACGTTACGCAAATAGTCCAGGAATTAATAAATTATACCCAAAATAAAATATTGGGGGTGCCTGACAGCATAAAATCATTTCTGCTCATAAGATTTTTTTTAACGTGTTTGAAAAAAATTTACGTTACAGAAATAGCCTACCATGTAAACTTCAAATTGATTGGAGCGCAACAAATGAAAGCCTAACCACGATTGGTCGGGCTATAAATACTATCTTGGTTGTTAGGGGAGACGGGAAAAGATAACATTTTTTTCAAACACTTGTCGAAACGTGGCTCATTGGCCAGTCTCGCTGATATACACACTTGGGAGCGTTAGTTCGAAACCACTTGTTTAAATACACTTGATAAAGCATCAGTGCGTTGAAGCCA
Source organism: Oreohelix idahoensis (assembly GCA_024509875.1). Classification (NCBI taxonomy): domain Eukaryota; kingdom Metazoa; phylum Mollusca; class Gastropoda; order Stylommatophora; family Oreohelicidae; genus Oreohelix; species Oreohelix idahoensis. The sequence goes on from JAMPIV010018666.1 coordinate 1,075,375, forward strand.
GCTTATATTTGGCTCAATAAAAGCCTGGAAGATAAGCAGATGAAAATTTGTGCCAGTTTGTGCCAGAATTCATTGCTAATCAACGTATCTGTGTTATTCGTATGAATTGTGGTAAGCTTGAACCATTTAATATCTTTTAATGAAAATTGAATGTGAATTGTTGATTTATGCCTGTATATATATGTGTAGTTCAGTGGCAAACGTGAGGTAAAGCCTAAAATGCTCCAGCCTGAACGGAGGGTGTCGGAGAGAAGTAAAACGGCATGGAATGGCCAAACAGTACACTGACACCTGGATGATTGACTAGAAAGAAATAATGCTGGAAGTGCAGAGGCGTAGTAACCATTAAGAAGGGTAATACTGGAATAAAGTATTTCAAATGAAGCTGACTGTTGGCCTAACGCTCTGAACGCAATGTTTGTGCTGTATTGTGATCAGTGTAAAAGAGAATATAAATTAGTTATGAAGTAGAAGGTACATCCTTCTTGATTTCAGGGACAGTGGTCTTGATGGTACTGAGCAGCATCTGGTCAGAGATTTGCTGAATCCAGAGTCGGACAGCATACTCCTTGGTCCTTTTAGCTATCAGTGAGGTGTCTCCTGAGCCCAGAGGAGAATTCGAGCAGAGGAGTCCTTTCCTGCCGCCATCACTCAAGATAAGCAGAGTTGGCCAGCTGAGCTCAACATTATGTCCCCTCATCTTGAAATAACTTTATAAAAATACTATTCAGAGGGGAATTTACTTGTCTTAAAATCAGGAACTTTGAACATCTCAAATACTGGTCCCTAAAGACAAACTATTGAAGTCATGATGACAAATACCAACAGAGCTTGAACAAAACAAAACCAGTATTACCTCATTTTACTACTACACAACTGACACACATAGAAAATTTGTAATAATATATGTCACTACAATATTCATATTAAATACATTCTGTACATAACTTGTAATTTAAATTGATTGTGATTCCTGGTTCCCTTGTAGTTGAATCAGGACACATATTCATTCATGCCAGTAATGAATACATATTGTTATTCGAAAGTTTATCAGTGACTCTTTTAAGATATCTTTGTAGAATGTTATATGTATGTGAGTGTCACAGTGTTGTCAAGAGTAGTGGATTACATTAAATTGTTTATCTGTCTGTTGTTGTGACTTACACTTCATCATACACATACCCTAGACACATAACGTAGCATCACACTATTCCAGAATAATTCTGACTGAGATATATAGATATGTGGTAGCAAGTAAGGTTATCTATAATACACTACTCTTAATAGATATAGATACCTTCACAGCTGATCTCAGTCAGTACACTAAGTCCCCTATAAATATTTATAACATCCCACTTCACCACAGTCAAGTCTTCCTGTCCTGTGTCAAGTCTTCCTGTCCTGTGTCAAGTCTTCTTGTCCTGTGTCAAGTCTTCCTGTCCTGTGTCAAGTCTTCCTGTCCTGTGCCATCCGCTCAAGGTCTTTCCATGTCTTCCTTATTCTTGTCAGGTCTTTCTTCAGGTCTCTTCTCCGTGTGTTCTTCAGCCTCTGTCTACTTCTCTTTACCCTAGGGATCACAGAACATGGACTGGTCAAGTAAACATGTAACATGATACTAAAAGACTGGACTATTCTGATTTATGATGTATTGAGGTATTGGTAATACAACAGGCAAAGTAAGTTTCTCAGGATAATGATACTTAACCTTAATTATGTTGCTCTAAATCATGTAGAGATGGGGCTTTTTATTTCAGTGAGTATTGTGAGAAAATAATTTACATATTTAGGAAGCATAGTAACACCAGACGGTAGAACAAGCAAAGACATCAGTAACAGAATGAATCAGACCAGAACAGCCTTCACTAACCTAATCAACGCTTGGAAATTTTCTCACTATAGCACAAACAACAAATTAACGAACTTTATTTTCAAAGGGTTAAGAATTGGGCAAGAAGGCCTGTCTAACAATCTGCCCTTCTACTCTCACTTATCTTGCTTACTATATCCTTTCGTTCCCACATGTTAAGATTATATGAGAGTTGTATACTTTCTGCACTTTTGTACAGTGTGGAGTGCTGGAGAGTAACAGACAAGGAATTGCCCATAATATCCTCTTTCCACACAACTTGCCTAAGGAAAATTCTACAAATTTTTTGGCCGAATACCATCTCCAACCACGAACTGCTCACACGGTGCAGCCAAAAAGATATGTATGCCATCATTGTGGGCAGACACCGGAACTGTTTAAGCCATGTCCTCAGAAGAGACCCTGACCCCATTACAAGAACTGCTTTGCTATTTACCCCAGAAGGACTGTGATAGAGAGGCAGACGAAAGACAAGCTGGTGGAGAACTGTGGAGGTTGAGATACAAAGCAGGAACCAGAGCTGGGGCACTGCACGAAGGATGGCCACGACCGAGCAACAAGGAGACAGTTTGTTGCTGCCCAACAAGATGCTACTAAGCGTGAAGGCCACTGACTGCTTTGTCAGTCAGGGGCTGAGGAGAAGAATATTGTAAGCAAAACAAGTAATCATTATTCTTAATATTTTTTATGTTTCTTTTTAGGTTTCTTGCTTTGTTTTAATTGCTATTTTCTTTTTCTTGAACTTTATTTTAAACTGACACTGATTGTTCAAGAATGGTCTTTACTAGTTCTTGCATGACTTAAGTATAATTTTATAATTTACATGTTCAAATCTTTGAATCAAGTTCACCTCTTTACATTGGATTTTTATACTGTTCAAAAACTTTTGACAGTTTAGTCAGAGAAGCACATTAGAAACTAATGAGGCATTATGCAGTACCCCTTAAATTCTTTAATCTAATGCAGAACAAATATAAAGTTCAAAGTTCTTCTCCAAGGACAGCTTACTGTTTGAAAAATGGTGGAATGCACCAAGGCTGCCTTTTGTCACTATTTCTCTTCCTACTGGCTATAAGATTATGTTATTAAAATAGTAACAAAAACCAATCAATTCACTGGACCCTGGCAGAACAGCTAGACAGTCTAGTTTTTGTAGATGACTTTGCCTTTGCCCATATAATTGAAATTATATGCAAGACAGAATACCAATACGAGATGAGAAATCACAGCACAGGGCTAGAAATCCACAGAGAAAACACAAAGATTATGAGAGTAATGATCACTAGATTGCGCTTTTATAAATACTCCTTCAAGATGTGGACTCATACATACAACTTGGCAGCAGCAAAGGCATAGTTGTCAGGACAGAATGTGACATTAGAATAAGAATCAGAAGTCAAAAAGTTGGTTCTTTGCAATTGGAAATATATGGAAATCATAAGACTTCAAATACATCAGAAAAAATAAGAATTTTGGCCTCATATGTCAAAGAAATCACTTTGCATTGCTCTGAAACTTGGAGAACAACAAATCCGACAACAAAAAAGTGACAGATGTTCACAGAAGGGTGCTTGATAGCATTACAAGGTAGTCCTCTTCTGGAATGCCCATGGTAAAATAAATAGGAGACCTAAAAACAGACAGAGGAGAAAACTGGAGACATACTTAAAAAGGATAAAGAAAATATGGAAAGAACCTGAACAGACAGGACAAGACAGGAGAGCCTGGCGTGAACTAATTGAAGATTTGTACTCCACCAGGACGTTTTTTGGTAATGAAGAATGACTTGCCTTAATACCTGATGTTATACGTGCATGGTACCCTGTTATTAATGGTACTATAAGAATATAAAACCCAACGGGCTGATCACCCGTTTGCCAGTCACTTTGATTACGGAAACAACGACAAACGGATTGATTTGCCGTTGCCCTAAAGGCGCCATTAGGCGTGATGGGAACAACGGCAAAGAAAATCTATTCGCTGTTGCCCTTAAGACGCCACTAGGCGTAATGGCCACTGACTGCTTTGCCGGTCGTTGGCTAAGGACGGAAGAAGAAGAAGAAGAATATAAAAATTATATATTGAGGCTTGCAGTTTTTATTCTCAATGCAAAGCTTATTAAATGTCACAAGTAAAGCATTACACACTAATTTTTGTGTAGGTTTTTTTTTTCTTAATTTTTTTCAATGTTTACGCTTTTTTGTCTCTAGATTTACAGAAGCTGGGGACCATTCTATCAGCTTGCCATGCCCAGATTCTGTTAGCAGGGAAACTTTGGGTGATATGCCCAGAAAACGCTACCCAGTGGCTGTATTCACTTTCGTTCCAGACGATTCTTCTAGAAGTGTAAATGCTACAGGTCAAGGTGAGGGAGGTATAGGCAGTAATGAGGCCATGCGGGAATCAGAATCTGAGAATGAAAACAGACACTCTATTGTGAGTAATTTTCCTGACAATAAAAGTAGACTCTAGGTATTGTCAGAAAACAGACATTCTGTTGTGAGTAATTCTCCTTATGGTAAAAGTAAATTCTAGGTACTGTCAGAAAACTGACATTCCGTTGTGAGTAATTCTCCTTATGGTAAAAGTAAATTCTAGGTACTGTCAGAAAACAGACACTCTGTTGTGAGTAATTGTCCTTACACTAATGGTAAATTCTAGGTACTGTCAGAATATAGACACTCTGTTGTGAATAATTCTCCTTATGGTAAAAGTAAATTCTAGGTACTGTCAGAAAACGTGACATTCTGTTGTGAGTAATTCTCCTTATGGTAAAAGTAAATTCTAGGTACTGTCAGAAAACTGACATTCTGTTGTGAGTAATTTTCCTTGTAATAAAAAGTAAACTCTAGGTACTATAAAAAAACAGACACTCTGTTGTGAGTAATTGTCCTTACCCTAAAAGTAAATTCTAGGTACTGTAAGTAGGTACCACAAACTGATTTTTCATTTTGTTTTTACAGTGTCTTTGTTTATAGATCTTAATGGATCTCTTTAAGCCATGAAATTTCCTTTTTAAATTTTAAAAATCGGACATCAAACAACCGAGTTACAGCATTTCAAAATTGTGGGGAATTACAAAAATTTTCAAACATCTTCGCACCGAACAAATTGCCTGACTTTGCACACTCATAACTACAGTCAACAAACACTTACCAAGTCAATAATGCTTTTTATACAAAGTCATACAAGTCCTTATTGCAGAAAAGAAACATGGGAAGTACAACAAATCAATTAAATGAATTATGGTCCATCAAAATTGACAAAAGATGCAGTAGCAAGTCTCATTGTTGTGCTCGCAAAGTGCAAATATGCATTTTCATGCACTCATAAATCAAAAACTACACACAGGAAAGCTATAAGATTTATTGAGCTTAAAGAGAGCAATATATACTTGATGCTTAATTTTTTTGAGCCACATGAAATACTGAATACTATAAAACTGCATTATGTGAAAATGGATCGAAGGCTAAATTTGCAGTTCGGAAGAAAAATCTCACGAAATTCCAAATGTTGTCATAAAATCATGAATATTGCAGCTATAGAGCTGAAAACTTCCATATTAATGTAATTTGAGTTGTACAATTCAAATTGATGGTTATTTTCTTGATTGAAACAACCTTTACTGCTTAAAATTTGATTTTTATAAACAAAGAAACATTACATATTAGTCCGTGTTCAACTCACTGTCACTTGAGGTCAGCTGCATCAAAATTCCTCAAGTGAATCTCCTCTCAGGGCACTGGCTTGTTGTACTGACATCTGGCACCTGTATTGTAGCTGTCCCTTACTCACATTCTGTTCATGTAGCACAGAGAAACCAAGAGGTCACCTGAGAGAAATTTGTTGGGAGGGACGGGAAGAGGACAAATTACATGATTGTGTTATTTTATTATTAATACAAAAAATGTCGGCCAAATTATTTTTTCTTTCCCTTTGTTAATCATTAAGCATTTATTGCGACATTAATTTTTACTGCATTTACCATTTAAATCATTATATTAATTATACAGTAGATTGTAAGTCTCTCTTTTACATGGATTATGTCATTTGTCTTTTATGTTTGTAATTGCAAATAAACTCAAAACCTGTAGAGACTTCCAGGAAAGCTTCAACTACATAATTTCATTAGCCTAATGATTTTTAACATCAGAGAATGAGAGGAAATAATATGATATATACACTTTACACAACAAGACGTACTAGCTCCGATGTTGCATTTTCCTAGTCCTTCAGAAGACAGAACTGTGCCAATAGATTTGTCACAGTAGAAATCAGTGGCAGAGCCGGACGTCTGCCTCTTCCTGTCATTGAAAAATGTGCATCATAACGATTGTCCCCTGAAATAATTGAGAAAAAAAAGGTTAATTATGCGAGAGAGGCAATTTAAAAAAAAAAAGATTAACGTTCACAAGCTAAATTCTAAACATGACCTTTGACATCCATAACGTTATCGAAAGTAGGTCAGCGGCTTTACAAGCTGTTACTAAGTGTTAGACCTTAATTCTGATACCGAATGTTTAGAAAATGGTGATGGTCCGATAAAACAACCAAATAGCTACATAAACAACAATTCCCCACCCCCAAAATTGCTTAAAAAACGAAAAACTTTCTGTCTAAATGTGTGAATCGAGCAGCCACATTTGGCTGTTCTTTTACTAATACATCCGCCCTCTGTCAATTGCCGTTGCTATATTGCAAATAAACAAAATAGGTCTGAAATGAGTAGAAATAAAACAAAATTCAAAACTTACTCAGAACACATATTAAGTCGACTTCCATTGGTGAAACTTTCATTTCAGCGCCTGAGTCATTTCGTGCTGTGTTTCGTACAGCCGGCCCGTCGTGTCCGGGTTTGTCAGATGGAACATCCGCCTTTATGTTTACACGCCGAAATGTGTTGGAGGTGCTCTGTTTTAACGTTATTTCGCTCTTTGCTCAAATAACAACGGTGTTTAAAACTTTGATACGATTTTAGCAGTATGGCTGCTCGTTTGTTTGATGTAACACAAGTGTAGGTAGGCCTCCCAGATGTGTATTAAAATTCAAACTTTCTCATTCACTTCGAATTTACAATATCTTCCTATACAAAATCTGTACCTTGTGTTACATGTGCATAAACCTCAGTTTCCGCTCTTCTCAATGGTGAAAACCGTATTAGTGTAGCATTTTTGAGGACATAGCGCGGACGCTATGAATGAGGTGGGGGTCATTTCAAGGAATTTCGCTTTCGTGAGCGCCGGTCAGCCAGCGCACGGTAAAAGCGGTTTCGTGGTGTTTTTGTTTTTTGTCTCACTCAATTTCAATGACACGCAGAAAGTTATAATTGACATATTATGAAAGAAGAAAGATCAAGGAACCAGAAGATATAATTTTTATTTAGAAAAGGCAAATTAATTACTAGGCAGAGCGAGGTTGAAAAGGGCCCAAACTGGGCCTCGCTTGCGCGTTACAGAATTTTCCGACCGCCGCGCAAGAGGCAGTTTGTTGTACCTACTGTAAGAAAACAAACACTCTGTTGTGAGTAATTGTCCTTACACTAATAGTAAATTCTAGATAGTTTCAGAGAACAGACACTCCATTTGTCATGAAATATTCTAATCCACATATATAAATTATTAGGTAAATATGAAGCCTAACAAATAAAATTAATAAAGAAAAGAGCAATGGAAAAATAACAGTGCTGTCACAAAGAATGTACTCGAAATCCCCCTTGTTTTCTGCTTCGTCTGCAATTTGTAACGCTTTCACGTTGATAGTAAAAGCTTACTGTATTATACCCGCTTTCTTCAATGAAACGTGTGCTGTATTTCTTGGAAAAACATTAAGAGGCAGACTGCGTAATGACCTAAATTAATCCTAACATTAATTATATTACGTTACCAAAACGAACGAACAGATGGACAAAAGGATAAAAAGAGAAGGGAGAGGCAAAAAGCCGAACACTAAACACGCTTCGCGCGATACGCAAATGCTGCCATCACGCGTGTAAGTCTACATGCACTAATTTTTTTTTTCAGACGGACAGTGATAAAATACACTACCCTTTCCCAGAGTTAGGTTTATAAATCATAACAGACTCTTATTAGAAAAGATAACATTGGATGGGTTTACGGTTGAAAACATAACAGTACCCAGACAGCACATCTTCGGAACAGGAGGTAGAAGAAATTGCATATTTTGAACGCAGCCACGTAGCTCCTTTAAATTAGTATTTTTGGGTTCCTTAGGGCTTGCTGACAAATAATATGTAAAACGTTACGCAAATAGTCCAGGAATTAATAAATTATACCCAAAATAAAATATTGGGGGTGCCTGACAGCATAAAATCATTTCTGCTCATAAGATTTTTTTTTAACGTGTTTGAAAAAAATTTACGTTACAGAAATAGCCTACCATGTAAACTCCAAATTGATTGGAGCGCAACAAATGAAAGCCTAACCACGATTGGTCGGGCTATAAATACTATCTTGGTTGTTAGGGGAGACGGGAAAAGATAACATTTTTTCAAACACTTGTCGAAACGTGGCTCATTGGCCAGTCTCGCTGATATACACACTTGGGAGCGTTAGTTCGAGACCACTTGTTTAAAATAGCTTGATAAAGCATCAGTGCGTTGAAGCCAGCATATATTTGGCTAAATAAAAGCCTGGAACATAGGCAGATGGAAATTTGTGCCAGTTTGTGCCAGAATTCATTGCTAATCAACGTATCTGTGTTATTCGTATGAATTGTGGTAAGCTTGAACCATTCAATATCTTTTAATGAAAATTGAATGTGAATTGTTGATTTATGCCTGTATATATATGTGTAGTTCAGTGGCCAACGTGAGGTAAAGCCTGTAATGCTCCAGCCTGAACAGAGGGTGTCGGAGAGAAGTAAAACGGCATGGAATGGCCAAACAGTACACTGACACCTGGATGATTGTCTAGAAAGAAATAATGCTGGAAGTGCAGAGGCGTAGTAACCATTAAGAAGGGTAATACTGGAATAAAGTATTTCAAATGAAGCTGACAGTTGGCCTAATGCTCTGAACTCAATGTTTGTGCTGTATTGTGATCAGTGTAAAAGAGAATATAAATTAGTTATGAAGTAGAAGGTACATCCTTCTTGATTTCAGGGACAGTGGTCTTGATGGTAGTGAGCAGCACCTAGTCAGAGATTTGCTGAATCCAGAGTCGGACAGCATACTCCTTGGTCTTTTAGCTATCAGTGAGGTGTCTCCAGAGCCCAGAGGAGAATTCGAGCAGAGGAGTCCTCTCCTGCCGCCATCACTCAAGATAAGCAGAGTTGGCCAGCTGAGCTCAACATTATGTCCCCTCATCTTGAAATAACTTTATAAAATTAACATTAAGAGGGGAATTTACTTGTCTTAAAATCAGGAACTGTGTACATCTCCAATACTAGTCCCTAAAGACAAACTATTGAAGTCATGATGACAAATACCAACAGAGCTTGAACAAAACAAAACCAGTATTACCTCATTTTACTACTACACAACTGACACACATAGAACATTTGTAATAATATATGTCACTACAATATTCATATTAAATACATTCTGTACATAACTTGTAATTTAAATTGATTGTGATTCCTGGTTCCCTTGTAGTTGAATCAGGACACATATTCATTCATGCCAGTAATGAATACATATTGTTATTTGAAACGTTACTAGTGACTTCTTTAAGATATTCTCATAGAGTGTTATATGTATGTGAGTGTCACAGTGTTGTTAAGAGTAGTGGATTAAATTAAATTGTTTATCTGTCTGTTGTTGTGACTTACACTTCACCATACACATACCCTAGACACATAACGTAGCATCACACTATTCCAGAATAATTCTGACTGAGATATATAGATATGTGGTAGCAAGTAAGGTTATCTATAATACACTACTCTTAATAGATATATATACCTTCACAGCTGATCTCAGTCAGTACACTAAGTTCCCTATAAGTATTTATAACATCCCACTTCACCACATATATTGGGGTCTCGCTCTTGGGATTTTGAATCTTTAACTATTAAAAATATTGGGGGTAATTCACTTCAGGGAATATAAGAATTAAAAGGTATCCTTGGGTGGAATTAAATAAGGTTGAGCTCACGGTGCCTGTGTTGTCCATTAGATATATAGTTAGAAATTGAATTGTTGGTTAGACATTGTATAAATTTACATAATAGACAATGGCGGACCTGGCCAAATTTCGATCTGCTGCGGTTCAGACTGCAAAAGAGTTAGGATTAGATGGGCAAGTTATGGTTGCCTATGTCACAACGGAATGTGACAAATTTATTGAACGTGAAGAAAGAAGGTTTGAAGCCGAAAGAAAGTTAGAGGCTGACAGGGAAATTAAGAGGTTGCAGATTGAGGCTGAGGCTAAGAAATTGGAGGCAGAAAGAGAAGACAAACGATTGGCTGCAGAAAGGGAAGAGAAGAAATTAGCTGCAGAAAGGGAAGAGAGGAAATTAGCTGCAGAAAGGGAAGCAGAAGATAAAAGATTACAAAGGGAACATGAGTTACGACTAAGGGAGTTTGAGTTTCAAGGCCATGCTCCTGAAAATGGTGCCAGTCCCTTTGCCTCTGATGCTACGGTTACTCAAGGAGCCTCAATCTCAGCTATGAATTTTCATTTAGATCATTTTGTTGAGAAAGACGATGATATTGAGAGCTATATAAATAGGTATGAGCTATTAGCTACCACGTATGGGTTGGAGAGAGAAAGGTGGAGCTTAAAGTTATCTCAGGGACTTCGTGGGGCAGCTTATGAAGTTTTTGCAAAAATGAGCAGAGGTGATCAGGAAAATTATGACATGCTAAAGCAGGCTCTTTTGTTAAGGTATGAAAAGAATGCAGAATTCTATAGAAAAAAATTTAGGAATGCTAAACTACTGTCAGGTGAAACCTATCACCAGTTCTCTGCACGAATAGAGACATACTTGGAGAAATGGACTTCTCTGGGGAAAACCCAAGATCTTAAGGAAATGGTCCTTATAGAGCAACTAAGAGAGTCCATGGCTCCAGACCTGAGAAAGTTTCTCATGGAACAAGGTGCAGAGAGGCTGGGTGAGTTGCTAAATGTTGCTGAAAGGTATCAAGCAGCTCAAGCAGAGGTAACAGGTAATAAAAAGAAACAGGTGGATAACTTTAGGGCACCACAGAACTTTAATAAATTTGATCCTAGGGATCAAAATAAAGGTAAGCACCAATTTGATAGGCCACGGTATGACAATAAAAATAAATTCCCACAATTCGATGAAAGGAAATATGATGAAAGAAAATCTTTCAACCAAGGAAAAAGGTGGTGTAAAAATTGTCAGATGGACAATCATGACACTGACCGTTGCAGAAGGAAACCTGTGTATATGGCAACCCTTCAGGTCAGGTCGACCTCAAGACAGGAGGAGGATATTATGTTAGATACCACTCCAGAAGAGATGAGGAAGGCACAGGCTGGGGATAAAACACTCAAGCCTTGTTTCAGAAAATTGTCAACTTGTCATACAACTCCAGGCAAGGGAGATTTTTACATGAAAAACAAGTTGATGTATAGGAAGACTGGAGCTAGATCCAATGGTCACGGACAGCTGGTTCTTCCAAAAAGATATAGGACAGACTTAATAAGGAGCCTACATGTGAAACCAGATGGGGACCATGAGAAGATAGGTACCATCATTCAAAAGGTGGCTCACAATTATTATTGGCCCAAAGCAAGATGGGACATTGAAAATTTTGTAGAAAGGTGTAGCATAGCACATGAGGGAACACCCACAAGTGGGAACATGGATCAGGACCTGGACACGCCATGGGGCAAAATTAGGCCTGATAATAAAAAGAAAAATAAATTTGATAAAGTGGACCAAATGGAATGGGAAGCCCCTTTTCACGGACAAGCTTCACTTAACTGTTTTACAATGGCCACTATGCGGAGAGTGCAAAAAGATGTCTTACCCCAGGATAAGCCGAAAATCCCTCAATCGGACTTAAACAAACTGGAGGAAGAAGATGTAGAGAGGAAATCTCTCATCAAGAATTTTAAGTGGGGAGAAAGCCCCAAGAGAAAAATTGGTAGCGGTCGTTTTGTGAATGATAATTCTGGAAGGAAAAATCATCACTATAAAGCTTCGAGTGGAAGAGACCATACCGGTGCATGGACAAATAGGTCCACACAATTAAAGGTCCATATGTAGCTTTGTTAAGAACGTGGACTGATGAAAAGGCAGAGGAAAACATTACATCTTCATACCAATATGTGAATGAGCTGACCACTCGGTTGAAAACTGGCTGGAAACTTGCCAATGAAAATTTGAAACAAGCCAGGAAGAAACATGCTGCCTATTATAACAGGAAGGCGAAAGACAGAAATTTGGCTGTGGGAGAGAAGGTACTGCTTCTTTTGCCCGGGAGTCAGAATAAGTTACAAATTGGATGGCAGGGTCCATATACAGTTCTAGAGAAGGTGTCTAGAACAAATTATAAGATAGATAAGAAGGGGAAAGAAAAAATCTATCATGTGAATCTCCTGAAGAAATATTTGGAAAGAGAACATCAGGAAGAGACACACTTGTTGACCTTGTCCATCGCCATGGAGATGAAAAAGGAACCACTTTCATCATTTGAATATCCATTACACCCCTGTGAGACAGCAGCACAGGTGAAAATCAGTACACATTTAACGAAAACTCAGAAAGAGAGAGTGCAACAGGTTCTAAATAATCATGCAGAGGTGTTAACAGACCGACCAGGGCATACAAACCTATTGGAATATGATATGAAACTCATAGACTCCACACCTGTCTGTATGAAACCATATTCGATTCCGTTTGCTAAGGAAAAAGCTTTGAAGGAAGAGATAGACTATCTATTGAAGGAAGGAATTATTTCGCACAGTGAGTCTTCGTATAGTTCCGGGGTGGTACTCTTAAGGAAGCCCTCTGGAGAACATAGACTCTGTATAGATTACAGGAGACTGAATGCTATTACAGAAGGACAGGTGGATCCATTGCCGGATACAAATCAGCTGTTTGCCAGACTAAATAAAGCTAAATATTTCTCAAAAGTGGATCTGAGTAAAGGATACTATCAGATTCCAGTAAAGCCTGAGGTTAGACCATACCTAGCTTTTAGTACCTCAGAAGGACACTATGAGTTTAATAGATTGCCATTTGGATTGAAGAATGCGCCTAGTGTCTTCTCTAGAATGATGAGAAAATTATTGGATCCTCTGAATAATCCCTGTATAACAAATTTTATGGATGATATCCTTATAGCAACAGAAACATTTGAGGAACACATTGACTCTCTGAACATGCTGTTTACTCGACTTAGGGAGGCAAATTTAACAGCCCGACCAACCAAATGTTGCGTTGGATGTAAAGAATTGGAATTTTTGGGACACACAGTTTATCAGGGAAACATGACCCCTGACCCAAAGAACTTAGAGAAACTACAGAAAGCCCCGAGACCACAAACCAAGAAGGACGTGAGATCCTTTGTCTCATTATGTGGTTTCTACCAGAAGTATATCAAAAACTTTAATTCCATATGTGCACCGTTAACGGAATTGACACGTAAAGGACTTCCAGATCGCATTACATGGACTCCACAATGTGAAATGACTTACCAAGAATTGAAGGAAAAGCTCACAAGTAAACCCATTTTGAAATTACCTGACTTAAGTCAAGAATTCATAGTAAGGACGGATGCAAGTAATATTGGGTTAGGTGCAACTTTACTACAGAAATCAGATGCATTGGATGGGGAATTAAGCCCAGTGGCATATGCTAGCAGAAAGTTGAATAAAGCTGAAATCAACTACTCAACTAGCGAAAAAGAATGTCTTGCAGTAATATGGGCAATAAAGAAATTCAATATTTATCTATATGGGAAGGCATTTAAGTTGCAAACTGACCACAAACCTTTATCGTTTTTAGCACAGGCTAAGCATGAGAACTCTAGGTTACTCCGATGGTCTTTGCTTCTGGCTCCATATAATTTTAGCATTGAATATATATCTGGAAAAACCAATCTGGGAGCGGATTTTTTAAGCCGCCATCCGTGTGATGAGAATCACCGTAAACCCCAGAAATAATAATAAATTTCTCTATGTGTATATAGAATAAAGGACTGACATATAATGTCTGTTTTAAGAGGGGAGGTGTCATGAAATATTCTAATCCACATATATAAATTATTAGGTAAATATGAAGCCTAACAAATAAAATTAATAAAGAAAAGAGCAATGGAAAAATAACAGTGCTGTCACAAAGAATGTACTCGAAATCCCCCTTGTTTTCTGCTTCGTCTGCAAATTGTAACGCTTTCACGTTGATAGTAAAAGCTTACTGTATTATACCCGCTTTCTTCAATGAAACGTGTGCTGTATTTCTTGGAAAAACATTAAGAGGCAGACTGCGTAATGACCTAAATTAATCCTAACATTAATTATATTACGTTACCAAAACGAACGAACAGATGGACAAAAGGATAAAAAGAGAAGGGAGAGGCAAAAAGCCGAACACTAAACACGCTTCGCGCGATACGCAAATGCTGCCATCACGCGTGTAAGTCTACATGCACTAATTTTTTTTTTCAGACGGACAGTGATAAAATACACTACCCTTTCCCAGAGTTAGGTTTATAAATCATAACAGACTCTTATTAGAAAAGATAACATTGGATGGGTTTACGGTTGAAAACATAACAGTACCCAGACAGCACATCTTCGGAACAGGAGGTAGAAGAAATTGCATATTTTGAACGCAGCCACGTAGCTCCTTTAAATTAGTATTTTTGGGTTCCTTAGGGCTTGCTGACAAATAATATGTAAAACGTTACGCAAATAGTCCAGGAATTAATAAATTATACCCAAAATAAAATATTGGGGGTGCCTGACAGCATAAAATCATTTCTGCTCATAAGATTTTTTTTTAACGTGTTTGAAAAAAATTTACGTTACAGAAATAGCCTACCATGTAAACTCCAAATTGATTGGAGCGCAACAAATGAAAGCCTAACCACGATTGGTCGGGCTATAAATACTATCTTGGTTGTTAGGGGAGACGGGAAAAGATAACATTTTTTCAAACACTTGTCGAAACGTGGCTCATTGGCCAGACTCGCTGATATACACACTTGGGAGCGTTAGTTCGAGACCACTTGTTTAAAATAGCTTGATAAAGCATCAGTGCGTTGAAGCCAGCATATATTTGGCTAAATAAAAGCCTGGAACATAGGCAGATGGAAATTTGTGCCAGTTTGTGCCAGAATTCATTGCTAATCAACGTATCTGTGTTATTCGTATGAATTGTGGTAAGCTTGAACCATTCAATATCTTTTAATGAAAATTGAATGTGAATTGTTGATTTATGCCTGTATATATATGTGTAGTTCAGTGGCCAACGTGAGGTAAAGCCTGTAATGCTCCAGCCTGAACAGAGGGTGTCGGAGAGAAGTAAAACGGCATGGAATGGCCAAACAGTACACTGACACCTGGATGATTGTCTAGAAAGAAATAATGCTGGAAGTGCAGAGGCGTAGTAACCATTAAGAAGGGTAATACTGGAATAAAGTATTTCAAATGAAGCTGACAGTTGGCCTAATGCTCTGAACTCAATGTTTGTGCTGTATTGTGATCAGTGTAAAAGAGAATATAAATTAGTTATGAAGTAGAAGGTACATCCTTCTTGATTTCAGGGACAGTGGTCTTGATGGTAGTGAGCAGCACCTAGTCAGAGATTTGCTGAATCCAGAGTCGGACAGCATACTCCTTGGTCTTTTAGCTATCAGTGAGGTGTCTCCAGAGCCCAGAGGAGAATTCGAGCAGAGGAGTCCTCTCCTGCCGCCATCACTCAAGATAAGCAGAGTTGGCCAGCTGAGCTCAACATTATGTCCCCTCATCTTGAAATAACTTTATAAAATTAACATTAAGAGGGGAATTTACTTGTCTTAAAATCAGGAACTGTGTTTATCTCCAATACTAGTCCCTAAAGACAAACTATTGAAGTCATGATGACAAATACCAACAGAGCTTGAACAAAACAAAACCAGTATTACCTCATTTTACTACTACACAACTGACACACATAGAACATTTGTAATAATATATGTCACTACAATATTCATATTAAATACATTCTGTACATAACTTGTAATTTAAATTGATTGTGATTCCTGGTTCCCTTGTAGTTGAATCAGGACACATATTCATTCATGCCAGTAATGAATACATATTGTTATTTGAAACGTTACTAGTGACTTCTTTAAGATATTCTCATAGAGTGTTATATGTATGTGAGTGTCACAGTGTTGTTAAGAGTAGTGGATTAAATTAAATTGTTTATCTGTCTGTTGTTGTGACTTACACTTCACCATACACATACCCTAGACACATAACGTAGCATCACACTATTCCAGAATAATTCTGACTGAGATATATAGATATGTGGTAGCAAGTAAGGTTATCTATAATACACTACTCTTAATAGATATAGATACCTTCACAGCTGATCTCAGTCAGTACACTAAGTTCCCTATAAGTATTTATAACATCCCACTTCACCACACCATTATTGGTCATTGTGGTGAACTTCTAAATACAATATCTAAATTAGAATATAACAGTATAGTGCATAAAGTAAAAGATAAGATAGTACTAAAAATTTTCGGCGAGAATCGTAAGTTGTCGCCTACGCCTTCAGCTTATTATTTGCAAACGCATAAGCCGAACAAAACGGTACCCAATTTTTCAAATTCGTCCTTGACATAAACGAACCACTTTTCCTAGTTCTAAGAAATATTTGCCTAACTGCATTTGGGGAAAGGAGGGGCAAGACTAGATAACACACGCAAATCACATCTCACATTGGTTCTAACTCTACAACCAACTTGCACGCTTTGCCCTTGGCGGGTTTCCCCAATACGATGAAAAAGTTAGAAATGTGGACACTACGGTCATGGAAACACACTTAGCTCTTATTGCGAATGACATAAGCTCTCGTAGGTAGTTTAAAAATAAACAACTAACATAGAAAAAAAGATAGAATTTTGAACCAAGCCACATAGCCCCATAAAAATCGTATATTCGTGTACCTGAAGACTTGCTGACCAAGAATATGTTGTTAGTTATCTAAATAGTCCATTAAATAATCAAATATTGATAAAACAATACAAAGAGAATCAGAGATACTTTCAGGTCAGGTCATATCTGCTTAGATTGGATCGCATATTTTTTGGGGAAAAAATTAGGTGAAAGCTAGGCTAAGATGGTACGATGAAGGGGATTGGGTGGAATTTGAAGTGAGGCGAAATATTATTGGCCGACCTCATACTAAACATATATCACCCGAGTAATGTAGTAGAAAATTGAATTGTATTTTTGAAAGACTTTGTTTACAAGTGAAATAAGGATAATCATTGGCCAGAGTAGTTGATATTGAGGAAAAAGCATTAGTTGGGGACGCCATTTTCTAACAAAATTTTGACAAGTAGCGATGAGATCAGGCTTGTGCTGTGAAAACCATATTTCTCAAAAGCCTGGACAGAACGGCAGATCGAAAGTGTGCCAGTCATCGTTCACTGTGTATTTCATTGAATAAATATGGTAAGATTGACTTTATTAACATGTATCTAAAATAAAAATTGAATGTGAAATAATAATATATGTCTGTAAGTGAGTGGGTCTGCAGCAACCATTAGGCAAAGCCTAGAGATTGATCCATCATGTGATAGACTGTCAGAGAGGTGTAAAACTACAAGAAAATATGTATGATTGTCATCAAGGAGCATAACACCTATCCTATTATATGGAAAAGATTACAGCTGGAATTGCAGTGGCGTTGTAACTATTAAGGGAGAGGAATACTAGTGTACATTGTCACATCAAAAGATAATGGTTGCATAGGTTGGTATAAAGCTATGACCCTTTTCGTTTGTTTGTAATGTACCTGTACTTAAATGTGGAATAGTATAGGATACTAGTTATAAAGAAGGATGTATAACCTTCACATTTCAGGGTCCTGGGTGCTGACGTTAATGTAGTACCAAACGCTTGAGAACTGCTCGTTTCAGGACTCTATCTGTATACTTCGAGCCCATGCTAGTGGCCATTGCCTATCAAAAAGGTGGAAAAGATTGTCAAGCGAGCAGAGGAAACGTTCTACCTGTATTCTCCTGCCAAGATAAGTTCTTGTTCGGCACCTGGCAGCTCAACTCAAAAGAACTAGAAAGTGATATTAAAGAAAACTGTGCATAGTATTACTATTTCCACAAGTGACAAACGAAAACAGACATAACTTAAAGGGAGTGATTATAACCAACAACCTAGAGTTTAATACCAGTATTACCTCAAAGTAGAAGAATACAACTACACACTTATATTAGAATAATATTGTATGTATGGACAGAAGATCTACTGTGTTATTGGAATGTTGTAAATGATTCTTTTGATTTCACTTTTGATTGTCAGTCCTGGTTCAAAATAAATTAGAATCAGGATAATAAATTGTATTTACACAAATTTCAACCACTGTCTTAATTAAGATAGCCTTCTAAAGTGTCGTTTGTATGTTATTGTTGTAATACTGTTGGTGGTTGTGGATAATAAACTATTTGTTTGTATGTTTATTGGTTATTACACATTACACCCTACATTCATAACCCTAGACACTACACGAAGTCATAATAATAATAATAATATAGATTAATTTTGAATGAGATCAAAAGGGTGGTAGCAGAAAGGTACTCTGGAAAGTTTAAAATACTATTTGTTAAATTCAGGGACCTTCATAGCTGATCTCATTTAATACAATAATAATACATAACAACAATTCATAACATCAAAACCCACCACATATATTGGGGTCTCACTCCTGGGGATTGAATTTCTCATAGCACCAGCTATATTGGGTAGTTCGCTTCTGGGATTTTAAATTCTTAAAATATTATCAATTATATTAGGAATCTCAGATAGTACAAAACTAAAAGTATTCCTTTTGTGGAAAAAAAATAGTGGTTGAGCTATCAGTGCCTGTGGTTGTTCTTGGTTATCATTAGAAATTGTTAGCCGTAATTAGAAATTTGTATAGTTAGAAATTTTAAAGGTTGCATAGTACAAAATGGCTGATCTGACAAAGTTTCGATCTGCTGCTGTGCAGACTGCGAAAGAAATGAATATGGAGGGTCAAGCTTTGATCCAATATGTAACTTCAGAATGCGACAAGTATATTGAAAGGGAGGATAGGAAGATAGCTGAAGAGAAGAGGTTACAAATTGAGGCTGACAAAGAAATTAAGAGGCTGCAGATTGAGGCTGACAAAGAGGCTAGGGCATTGGAGGCAGAAGAAAAGAGATTGGCTGCAGAAAGAGAAGAAAAGAGATTGGCTGCAGAAAGAGAAGCGGAAGAAAAGAGATTGGCTGCAGAAAGAGAAGCAGAAGAAAAGAGATTGGCTGCAGAAAGAGAAGCGGAAGAAAAGAGATTGGCTGCAGAAAGAGAAGCGGAAGAAAAGAGATTGGCTGCAGAAAGAGAAGAAAGGAGATTGGCTGCAGAAAGGGAAGATAGGAGATTACAGAGGGAGCATGAGCTACGACTAAGGGAGTTAGAATTTCAAGGCCATGCTCCTGAAAATGGTGCCAGCCCCTTTGCCTCAGATGCCACTGCTAGTCAGGGAGCCTCAACCTCAGCTATGGGTTTTCATGTAGATCATTTTGTTGAGAAAGACGATGACATCGAAGGGTACTTAAGTAGATTTGAACTTTTAGCTACTACATATGGTTTAGAGAGAGAGAGAGGTGGAGCCTCAAGTTATCCCAAGGGCTTAGGGGAACGGCTTATGAAGTTTTTGCCAAGATGAGCAGAGATGACCAAGACAATTACGACATGCTAAAGCAGGCTCTTTTATTAAGATACGAAAAGAATGGAGAATTTTATAGAAAAAAATTTAGGAATGCCAAACTACTGTCGGGTGAGACCTATCACCAGTTCTCTGCACGGTTAGAGACCTACTTGGAGAAATGGACTGCTCTGGGGAAAATCCAAGATCTTAAGGAAATGATCCTTATTGAGCAACTAAGAGAGTCCATGGCTCCAGACCTGAGAAAGTTTCTCATGGAACAAGGTGCAGAGAGGCTGGGTGATTTACTAAATGTTGCTGAGAGGTATCAGGCAGCCCAGGCAGGGGTAGTTGGTAATAAAAAGAAACAGGTAGACAATTTTAAGGCACCTCAAAACTTTAATAAGTTTGACCATATGGAACAGAATAAAGGTAAGCACCAGTTTGATAGACCACGCAATGACTATAAAAATAAAACCCCACAATTCAATGAAAGGAAATATGATGAAAGAAAACCTTTTAACCAGGGAAAGAGGTATTGTAAAAATTGTCGGATGGACAACCATAACACTGAAAATTGTAGAAGGAAAACTCCAAATTTCGCTGCAATGAAAATGGGGAGAAAGGGAGTAAAGGCAAACCCTACTGAACAACAGGAACCTTACCACCCCCCAGTGTGTGAAGATGTAACATGCAATGGTGTCACCATAAGGTGTTTGTATGATACTGGATTAGATTATGATTCAGTTGTGAGTTCTCACCTGGTGCAGGCAGATCAATACACCACAGAAACAGTGGAGATTCAAGCTGCAACCAAGGACGTAGCGACCATGACACTTCCCGTCGCCAGGATAAATGTGAAAACGCGATATGTGGAAGGAATCATAAAAGCAGCAGTGATAAATGAACCAATCTACCCTCTGATATTGGGGTGTAGATATGTCTTCTTGGGGAATCCCAAGAGACCTGTGATCATGGCAACAGTACAGACCAGATCACAGTCTAAAAAGGAGGAAGATAATCCGATAAATACCCATCCAGATGAGATGAGGAAAGCACAGGTGGAGGATAAGACCCTCAAGCCTTGTTTTAAGAAATTGCCCAAATGTCATACACCTCCAGGCAAGGGAGATTTCTATATGAAAAACAAACTGATATATAGGAAGGCTGGAACTGGATCCAATGGTCACGGACAGCTGGTCATTCCCAATTCATATAGGACTAAAGTGTTGGAGCTAGGGCATGCGATTCCCTTCAGTGGTCATATGGGGATCAGCGCAACAGGACAGCATATAGCTGTAAAGACGTTATTTCTTACTACACCTGTAGTACACCACTGTAAAGTATCAGTCTGTCTGCTCTGTAAGGAAGAGTGGTGTGTTTTTGAGATCAGGCATGCTCCAGTCTACCCAGCTGTAAATGGGTAACTCACCCTAGTCCTGAGTTAGGGAAGGCAAAGGCTCCAGGGGAAGCAGGCCCTGAACTTGGTCACTTCAGCCGACGCAGGATGGTGTATGTATGAAGTAGAAGTGTAGAGTGTGATTACCGCGAATGGTGTGCTGTTCGTGTGCTGACCAATATAACCACTCACACTTGTCTACAAGGCACCAATGCAGACTGCTGGAATCTTAGTTTACTCAATTTATTCAGACGTACACACTGGGACATACGAGTACATCATGGTTCGTTGACATATCAATTTGTAGGTATACATAGCAGATCTGAAGTCATGACACATTCAGAAATAATGGCAGTACATCAAAGTTCAATGTCATGATACATTATGGCCGCATTCCCCTATCTGACTAAACGCGTCAGTGAAGGAATCGATAAATAACTAAAGTTACTTGACGTCCATAGTTTGTAGTATAGATTATGAAACCACGAAGGGGGGGTTTCTAGCAGGATTGAGATCTCTCTGTCACTGTCCGATAATAAGATAAATAATCTGTTCTCTTGGCAGTGATCAAAACATATGATGACCGAAATCCAACATGGCTACCTCCCTGAGTTGTCGTTCACTCATGCATAGGGAGGAGAATATAAGCCAGAGTTAATTTGTAATGGGTATATAAAGGATTTCATAAATGTTTCCATACAGCTCTACGGTGATCAGGTTAATTTCACGTAGCCATAACCGCTGCAGGAAAATCTGTCATCTTCGTCGATACCAAACACGACACTAGCATAACGAAGCACCAAAAGTCAAGCTAGGCCTAACCGACGAGAGATCATCAAAATAGGAGCTGGGTTTACCTGGAGTCCGAATCATCTATATACTGACATAAGGAGAGTCTCGAACACAAACTATCGTAGAGACACCATCTCCTTCAGAAGAAATACCACTTCGTAAGACATTTTTTCCTGACGAAAGGACCAGCTCTAGAAAAACGTACCCCGCCATTTGTAAGCAGTACATCGGAACTCATCACGACTTGTCAAGACAACTCATACTTCCGCTAGACCGGAATACAAGAATCTAGTCCCTCCTACCCATCCAAAATATACAATATAGGACTGATTCTACTTGTACTAATAATATGTAATACATATGAATTCAGGCCATAAACACAATAAGCAAATTAATATATTTTCTGGCCCTAAAAAATAAGTACAAACGCAAGCGCACTATCCTTGCGCCGGATCAATATCCAGAACGATTACTCCTATAATCAAAAGTGTGAATCAAACATGGATTATCTCGCTTTTACCATAAACAGCATTTTCATACACAAATGAATGCATGTCTATATTTTCCCATATCAAATAGCCATATCAATTTTTGTAAAATGTGCGTCAAAATATGCACGCAACAGATTACCACACCCCTCGGGAAAAAAAAAAAATGGTACTTTTTTTTTTTTTTTTGAAATACATCTAGGAGCAACATACAATAGGCTCACAACGCACCAATAACAATGCGCAGATGATAAGCATAAGTTTTATGACCTTAGAGAAAGTACTTCTCTAAGTATAAATATTTCCAGAGAGGTGTCACCAACGCATACTACAATATTAGCAATGACACAATTTCCACATTAGTTTATACGTAAATTTCATCTAAGATATCTTAACATCATGATCATCAAAGACGAAAACCATTGAAAAATCAGCGGTGAATACATATCAATGAACCGCTAAGTAGTGTTACAATCAATATATGATATATTACATATGTGTACACATTTCAACATAGAAACAACTGTATCAAAGTTGTATAACAGTTATGAATCATGTGGGCATCTAGACAAAATATCTGCCATCACATTTTCTGACCCACGGATAGCTCGCACCGAAAAATGAAATGGCTGTAGAGCAATCGCGTATCGCGTTGATCTCGCGCTCTTCAGATTTTTACTCTGAATAGCCGTAAGAGCCTTCTGGTCAGTTTCCACAATGAAATGCGCGCCCAGAAGAAATCTTTGCAGTTTAAGGATTGACCAAACCATAGCCAATAATTCACGGTCTAGGACCGAGTAATTCTTCTCTGCGGCATTTAATTTCCGAGAAATATACATCACCGGATGCAGAGTTCCAGAGTACTCTTGCATTAGTGCAGCTCCAATCCCGGTGGATGAAGCGTCACTACGAAGAATAAATGTCTTATCCTTAGAAGGCAATACTAGGATAGGTGAAGTAGAAAACATAGTTTTAACCTTATCCAAAGAGGATTGACATTCTTGAGTCCAATGGACTACATTAGGAGACCCTTTCTTTAGCAAGGAAGAAAGAGGTGACATAATGGAGGACAGATTCGGGATGAATCGTCCATAAAATTGTATTAGACCTAAGAGACTTCGTACTTGCTTTTTAGTCTTAGGAATAGAAATGTTAAGTATCTTACTTGTATTATGGTCTTCTGTTTTTAGGAACCCATGACCAACACGGTGTCCTAAGAAAGATATTTCGCTAAAACCAATACATGCTTTCGATGGTTTCGCTGTCAGGTTATGCTCGCGTAAGATAGACAATAGTTCATTTATACCATTATAGTGATCGTTCCAAGTATCACTGAAAAGACAGATGTCATCAAGATACGCAATGACATCTGAGCGATGAGATAGGATTCGACGCATCATGCGTACAAATGTAGCAGGGGCGTTCATAAGACCGAAAGGCATGAAATTCCATTGGAATAGACCCCTAGGCGTCGAAAAAGCAGTAAACGGTTTGGCGTGTTCGGATAGTGGAACTTGCCAATATCCCTTAGACAAATCGAGTTTAGTAAAGAAGTGAGAATTCGATAGTCTCGTAAGTAGCTCTTCTAGTAAAGGCATAGGCTCAGCATCGAATTTAGTCACTTGATTCAATTTGCGATAATCCACGCAAAGACGTATGTTATTGTCTTTTTTCCGTACTATAACCATCGGCGAAGAATATGCTGATGTGGATGGTTCTATAATTTTTAACTCTATCATCTCATCTAACTCTTTCTCTACCTGTGCTTGAAAATGTATCGGAATAGGATACGGTCTGACTCTTATAGGACTATGGTCAGTAAGAATAATGTCATGTTGAATGACATCAGTTTGACCAGGAATGTCAGTAAGGACATCCTGAAATTGTTCTAACATAGTATAAACTTGTTTCTGCTCTCCTGGAGATAATTCTGGAGAAATTGCAACATCTTTCCATGATTCATTAGAGTGAAGAGGAATCATTGGAAAAGGTAAATTTACATCCGAGAAACTCGTTTCCTCATCCTGTATTACTGACAGAGATGAGTACTGTCCATGTTGGACTGGAAAATCGTCCGTTGCCTGGAAAACAGGTTGTAAATAATCAGGACGTTCATGGAATTCCGTGAGCATGTTGATGTGGAAGGTTTTACGCTTCCCGTCAATATCGACGATATAGTCAACATCGGAAACCTTTGATATTATATCGTACGGACCTTTCCAAGAAATGAGAAGTCTATTTTCCCTACAAGGTAGCAAGACAAATGCTTTGTCACCTGGACAAAGTTGACGCAAACATCTCTTTTTATTGGCAAATTCCCTTGCCTTCTGTTTCGCAAATTCAGAAGAAGCAGTTGCCAATTTGCATGCTTCAATAATCTTGTGTCTAAGTGCGATGACATATTCATAAGAGGATTTTGTGTCATCGACAATATTATCAGCAGTTATAAGATCATGAAGTAAGGACATAGGACCTCGCGGTTTCGCGCCAAAGACAAGTTCAAAGGGAGAAAATCCTGTATGTTCGTTGGCGACCTCTCTATATGCAAAGAGAGCCGCGGGTAAAACCCTATCCCAATCCTGAGGATGATCTTCTGTTATCTTACCTAGTAGGTTTTTCAGAGTTCTATTCAAACGTTCCACCATCCCATTGGACATAGGATGATAAATACTACTCAGCGATCTCTCTATCTTCAGAGTCGACATTACTTGAGACATGGTATCCGATATGAGTTGGGTACCATGGTTGGATAATATTTCTGCTGGAAACCCCAGACGAGAAAATATTAACCAAAGAGTATCTGCGATATCAGCAGTAGTTATGCTCTTTAGAGGAACAGCCTCCGGCCAACGTGTGCACATATCAACACACGTCAAAATAAATTGGTGTCCTCTAGCAGACTTTATCTTAAATGGACCAATGATGTCTATCGCCATTTTTTGAAATGGCCGAATGGGAATGTCTGCAGCCTGAATAGGTGCATCATGGCGTGGACCTCTGGATTTAATCTCTTGACATACTTTACAAGATCGACAATAGATTCGTATGTCCTTATTCACAGCAGGCCAAAAGAAAGATTGAAGAACTCTAGCTTTAGTACGGGAAAAACCCATATGTCCAGCACACTGCGAATCATGAGCGTGCTGTAAGATTTTAACTCTCATATTTTTAGGCACAAGGATTTGAGAATGAATGGACTTAGCGGAGTCTTGTACCATACGTACAAGTACGCCATTGTTCATCGTAATCCAAGATTTACGATTTGTATCCTTATTCGGATCACCTTTTGTTGCCAGAGTAAAGAATTTCTTTAGAGTAGGATCATCTTCCTGCTGTTTGATAAAGGAATCGTGGGAATCTCCAAGGGATCATCTTGGATCTGCGCATCATCATCTTCAGAATGTGAAGATTGTGGCATATTGAGAGCTTGAGCCCTAGTGATTACTGCATTAGCAGATTGCATATTAACATTTTCCCAATTAGAAATTTGCTGTGGAGTGCATTCTTTCACTCCATGAATGCGACCGATGATAAGATCAGCGATCGGATTCGGCAAGAGACATGCTTGCACCTCTCCTGTAAAGAAAGGCGTAGCAATATTGATAATGGCAGTGGAGTACTTCTCCAATGTGCCACCAAATGTTACACATTTGACTATATTGCCTGTAGCTCGAGAAGGATTTACGAGTGATTGCCTCACTCCAATGGTAGTGCACCCCGAGTCGAAAAGAATTGATACCGGAGTACCATCTATTAGGCCCCTATTAAAGACAAGAGCACCCCTTCCATTATGCGCGATTGACGCATGGAGAGCGGGAAGTGGGTGACCGCAGCTTAAAGTAGAAACTGTGGTTGGATCGAATAATGTTTTGCATTGCGAACACTCAGATGCTCTAGCAAAATCAAAAGCGGAATTTGCTACACTATTGGAGTCTTTTTTATCATTATTCTTGTTGTGATTGGTGTAAATTTGATTATATTTGTTCGCGAAGCAATGGCATACTCTCTTTTAATGTTAGAGTTATACTAAGAATCATAGTAGGGTGTGCGTGGCATATGGTCACACATAATCTTCTTCAATTTGCTTTATTAGTTACTAGGTTTAGCTCATGTAGATAACTTTAGGAATTGATTTATTTTACAGAAGAATGACCCCTTGTCTCCTTAGCTTAATAAATCATGTAATAAGGACACATCAAAATGTTTTCTCTCTGTTTTGGATAATTCAATTCAATCGGTGAATGTGTAAAATCGTGCTTTTGAGATGAAATTGAGTTTTCTACAACCTACCTAGGTTATGTTATTCAACAAAAAGCGGTAACTTCCTCAGACAGCTGATATCTCTTTATCATAGGCTGCCTAAACAGATCCAATGTATTTGACGGCCTCTTCAACGAAATATAATTCTCAGGAGACTTCCCCTTTTTCGATTTTCGACAAATGATTCACTACTGAGATTTGTCAACATTATGAGATGACAAGCGTTGCAAATCTAGAAAGCCAACATGTTATGTCACATGTAGGGGTTAATGTGGTCTTGACTTGGACACAAAGGGTTTCCATTACACGATGCTGATTAACATTACTCATACAAGTCAATTTTAATTTTCTAATTAAATCATGTTCTTTATGCTTTTTTCTTCCCAGTTCTTATCTAATATTTTGTTTGAGCGCTTCTAATTTTATTGTCTGCAGGGCCGCAGCCCCTTTAGTTTTTTTGTTTGC